>JADRCH010000018.1:5554969-5653783 GCA_019843965.1 Rhynchomys soricoides | reverse complement strand
GAGAGAGAGAGAGAGAGAGAGAGAGAGAGAGAGAGAGAGAGAGAGTTGTCTCTTGTTGATAGACTACTCATAGAGTTTACTAGTAATAGACAAATACACTTTTGCTTTTGTCAAGTGATTTTTACTGGGCTATTATACTAATGCCTTTCCTCCTTTACTGGTTAATTGAGTGAATTGAATTGAATCATATTAAAAGATTAATAGAAACATGATCTATCCTACCTTGTCAACAAATATATAAAATACATGGTATACGCAAACATTTCAACACAGATATACGTATGTAGATATGTATCTATGGATTGAATATGACCCTTCACCAAATTCAAATGTTGAAACTTAATTGGTAATGTTGTTATTCTTGTGGCATTATAAGACAAATGTGTCATGAGACTTCATCCTTCATGAATGAGAATAAGTCTGTATATTAGGAGGCGTAATGCAGAAACATGAGCCATTTTACTTTTTCCTTCTGCTCATAGGGACAGTATTCACATCAGCTAGAGAATCCAGCAGTTATGTGCCACCTTGGAAACAGAAATATATGGCTCTGACAAACAAATAGTTTGAGCTCATCTTTCTCATATATTATTTTCTACTTAGAAATGATAGATCACTCTTGTCTGGAATCCCTCCCAAGAACCCTTTCTTTGTTTATGACCACCTAAGCAATGAAACTTGAAACTACTTGCAGACAGTACTTCAGTGTGATGTGTTTGGATATTTTATACCTTGTAGCAGGATGTGGAACACCAAGTACTGGATAGAAAGCCAATTCAAGAATCATTTGTGTTTTTAATACATAATCATTTTTTGCCAATAAACACACATATTTGGACACACAACTAGTATGCATATATTATATACATTATATATTAAATACACACACACACACACACACACATATATATATATATATATATATATATATGACTGTACGTGTGTGTGTGACTAAAAAATTCATGTTAAAATGCATTCATCCGGCTGGAGACATATTTCAGTCCCTTAAGCGATTGGTAGGCAAGCATGAAGATTTCAGTTAAATCAAGGACCCTTGTTAAAGTTCATTATTATCTCTTAAATTTGATCAATATAAATTTTCTGAATGAAGAACATATCTGTGTTACTGGGGTTACACAAATATTTCTTAGATATGACAATAGATTAACAAGATGAATTTCATTAACCTTAGGAATATCTGGGCTTTAAAAATGCACTGATAAGGAAAAGAAATAGCAAATGGAAGATGGAGAAAAACATGCAAAGCATATGTAGATAGCCTTAATAAGTTTTGGAATTCATATCTGCAGATTGGAAAAATGCCACAGAAACGTCATAGGAAAGCTCATCATTTCATAAATTTATTTCAAAATTCTCATATAATATTGATAAATAAATGTGCACACACACACACACACACACATATGTTTTAGTGCAGTTACTTAACCCCCCACAGTGAGATAGTGCTGCTACCCCAGAAGCTATAGACCATCTCACAAAATGTGTAGTGCCCTACTGAGGATACCACCCTTCTGGTTGTTGATCAAAGGGGACCTAGAGTCCCTCACGGCATTAAAGGATATGCCATTTTTATATACCAAATCATGGAAGTAACACTCTTCTTGTGAAGACACCACACAGCTAGTACTGGCTTGTGAGTTGCATCCCTTCCCTGAAGGCTTGTTAGCATATCTTAAAAGTCAAATAAACTACCAAGGAGAGTAGTTGTCCACAGCTCTATCCAGCCATTATGCTTAAAAACACCAGTGATGGACTGGTAAGAAAACTCCAACAATGCAGTATGCCACTTTTAGCATGGTAGTAACCACAACCCTGTCAATTGTATGAGACATTCTAACTCTAGGCAAGAACTCATGGTTGGAGAGGTCATAGGCCTGTAAAAAATATATAACTATATTATTTCTTTCTAATTAATCATCTGTATACCTATAAATAAATGCAGCTATTCTTATCAAAGAAATTTACTTTTGCAGAATATAGACAATACTAAAAATATCCACAGCTGGTTAAGTACACAGAGACTAAGTGACCGTGCTGTGCCCAAACATTAACGAAGCATTTTTGATCCAATCTCTATATCTAAAACTGTGGACAACATCATGGAAGAGGGCATAGAAGGATTGTAAGAACCTGTGTACAGGGATGACTGCTCAACAATACTGTCTTCTTTACATGACAGTGATGTTGATCCTATGAACTCTCAGCATAGTCCTTTGCACAAGACCTGCAAAGGCCACTCCAGTAAACATGCCAACAGAGATGAAGAAAAAATTCACAAGACCACACCCAGAAATGAAGAGTTACATGCCATCCATGGTTATCAAGGGAAGGAGAACTACTTTGGGGTTTGCTGGTGGTGGTGTTTATTTTATTCAGGGATGTAAATGCAACCCTTAGTGATAATCCTTAAATACATACAAATAAAGGCAATATAAGAACCCAATGCTACATATACATATGCATATATATACATATTATTTTTATATACATTATATACGCATGTATGTATGTACATATAATAAACCAAGAGGTCATGAATTTGAGACCAGAAAGATTGGAAGGAACACAATAAGCATTGATACAGCTATGGAAATGATACAAATAAATTATACCCTTGTAGGAAATCTTCAAATATAAAATGATTTTCAATTCTGATATGTCAATAGTCATGCCAGTCTCTTAGTCATTTGTGGACATGTCTGGAGCAGTGGAATTCTCAATCTCTGAATGCACAGATATTTAACTGATCAGTCAAAGTTTTTATTCTAAACCTAAAATTCGGTGTCATTTGTAACTGTGACACAAAAGCATTGCTATACTTTTGGTAAGAATATAAAACAGTCTTACAGACAGGGAAAATAATGTGAATTTGTATTTAAATTTAAATTTAAATTTTCCAATGACCCTAACTATCCATTCCATGGTCTAATGAAATCTTATGTTCATACTAAGACCTGCAAGTGAATTTTGCAAATGCATTTATAAAAGCCTGCAAATTGAATGAACCTGTGCATAAATTAATGAATTATTCATCTGTGGAATAGCCTAAAATGAAATATATCTCAACAATAAAAAACAACATACCACCAAAATATAATAAAATATTAATCCCTTGCAGTAATTGAGAAGAGTGAAATATGCAGGACTATCACACTCAACCACTATTACACTGCAAGTCTGTTTACACAAAATTATAGGAAGCAGGTCACGGGTACCAAGAAGACTAGGGTGGGCAGGAGGATAAAGATAAAGGGAAGAAGAAACACGGAAGATGATAAATAAGGACCAAGGAACACATAGCATGACCGCAGCATGTTGTAGCTTTGGTTTAAAAAAAGTCATTATATATAACACATGGAATAACTTGATGGTAACACTTAATCCATTTATTACTTGGTCTTTGCATTAGGGAATTGGAAGAGTCTTTGCAATACTGAGCTAGCAACAATGTTGAGACCTTCATATGTATCTTTTATTTCATTTTATGGATTATGTGAAAGGCAAAAGATTTCATCATTATAGCTGAGGTTCAAAGAAGTTAATACTCTAAATGTCCTATTATGAGTACAGTGTTTGCCTGGGAATCAATCCTAAATTCCAAGGGCTATAGGCATCAATCTTTACTTTTATGGTATCTGATGACTCTGATGTTAGGTATGTCATGTTGTATTGAACATTATTCTGATGTCATATGTCAAATGTCAGTTAATGTTATGGTTTCTCCAGTGCTTAATTCCCTGAAATGGATTATCAGAGCTCTAGTCATATCTAATGTGCTCTCTCTGCCTTACTGTATATTACAGAACCTTTCATTTGCAATGACAGCCCCTCCTGTAACAATATAATGAACAAAATGTTCATGTAATAGTGTATATTTACAGATTTTGCCCATGTAAAAGGTGTCTGGAGAACTGTGAGCATTTCTCAGTTAATTATGAAGCTTCAGCTGTCTGCAAGAGCAAAAACTGTGTTGATGCTTCAGTGGTTTAAATTAATCACTTGTTTAATAAGGCTTTCTGTCTCTGTGAAGGAGCATGGTTAAAAAACACTGTCTGAGAACACAGTCACCATGAACCTCACTTCCCTGGAAAAAGTCCTATATTCAGTAAGGAGCCTAATATGTACAATGCTTTGAGAGTAAAGGATCTTCTGAAACTAAAACTAAAATTTTACTCTCCTAATGTACCTGATTTTGGTATTTGGTTGTTTTATTTTACAGACATAAGTAAATATAATTTCTTTAATTAAAATATTATTTATCTACCTATTTATTTATTTAGTGGCATTACACTTTATTTTATTGTCTTTCCAATTGTTTTCAACTTCCCCTAATATATTGCTCCCAAATTCATGTCCACATTTGATATATTTTTGATAACTCACTAAGTCCAGTTGGTACTACCCATAATTTTATGGCATAAGGCCAGACATCTACAGGAACATATGAAATATATGTGGCCATATATCCAAAAGTGAGAATGATTCTTCTTTTTATCCAGTAACTGACAATTATCAATGGGTCCTCAGGAAAGGATGGAGCCTGGAAAACTTATCTCCTATTTATGATAGAATTCCAGTAATATAGAGCTTGTACACACAACCACAGCTAGTGTGAGTCCATGAACACTACAATCATGTCAAGTACAGACTTGAAAAAGTATGGACACATACTCTTGTATGTGCTCATGAATGTATGAAAACAAATTATATTAGACATCAATTTAAGGTAAAATTGTTAGGTTTTCCTGTGAATGACCAGTTAGTCTTTTCAATAGTCTCTGCCTTAAATAACTTACCTAACTGATAAACAATAGCATGTGCTTTTATTCAATGAGACAAACGAAACTGCCTGAAATGTTACATGTTCCTAAGACCTCAAGAAACTAATCAATTCTGAAACAGATACCTCTTAATCTCACATGTAGGCCTTTATATAAATAATTAATTCAAAGGTGGCATTTGACTGAAAAGCACTCATTAAACATGGGGACAGAGAAAGCACAGAGAAAGACTATTAAGCAATTATTTAATTCTAGTCTACCGTTGATATGAAGTTTGTTGTTAAGAATACAAATGGCATTGACTGAACAATAAACTAAACTTACATTAACTCTGGAGAAATAATACATTGGGAAATTGTACAGAAGTGTTTCTTAACTTTATTTTTTCTTTCTAGTGCTGCTTATATCTCTAAATGGATATTTCTAAATGTAACTAGCTATATAATATGGATTCTGAAGATTCAACTTATTTTTGCTTAAACAAATTAATAGAGAGAATAAGGAAGATGTTGTTGCTAATTGGGAATTAGAAGTTAGCAATTATTCTAGATGGACTATTTGGTCTAATATTATTCATGAATTAAAAATAGGGGATTCTTATGCTGTTCTTACTGCCCCATGACACTCAGTTCCATGCACCTTGGATTTTACAAGCAGCTATGTATTGCTTCTTGAACACAAATAAGTAAGTTATTAAACATGGTTAAAAATTTGGAATTCACAGATAAAAGAATTCATTTGGGACACTTCAGCCACAAACTCCCAACCTATAATGGGTCCTGTCTACAAGATGTGCTGGGATAAAGCTGATGCAGAAATTGTGGCAGTGGCCAATGATTAATACAGCTTGAGACCCATGCCATTAGAGAGAACCCATCCCTGACAGTGGCTGGTGGTCCAGGACCCAGATGCAGGATCGATAGCCCACAGACCTAGGGTAGAACAAAACATGACTGGCAAAAAAGTCAATGAAATGATTCCTAATTATATTTTGCTATACTCATGTTTGGTAGCTTCATACAGCAAATGATAGAAACAGATGCCGAGATCCACAGTCAAACATTAGGCAGAACTGGAAAAATCTTAAAGAAGAGGGGAAGGAAGGATTGTAGGGGCCAGAGGGGTCAAGGAGATCAAACAAAAATCTATAGAAGCAACTATTCTGAACTCACAGTGGCTCAAAGAGACTGAACCACTAACCCAGGAGCCTGTATGGGACTGACGTAGGACCTCAGCACATATGTCCCAGTTGTGTCACTTGGTCTTCTTGTGGGACCCTTAACAGTGAGAGCAGGGCCAATCTCTGACTCTATAACCTGCTTTTGGGATTCTTTCCTCCTACTGGGCTGCCTTTTCTAGTCTTAATAGGAAATATAGTGCCTAATCTTACTGCAACTTAATATGCCATGGCTGGTTGAGATCCATGGGAAGTCAGCCCTTTTCAGAAGAGAAAGGAGGGGTGGATGGAGGGTAGGGGAAAGGGGAAGTGGACAGAGAGGGACTGGGGGGAGTGGAGGAAAGGAGGAAGGGGAAACGTGGTCATGGTGTAAAAATCAACAAACAAGTAAATAAAAGATTGCTAAAATAGTCTAGCTTTCATATAAATCAGGGAAGGCTGTAAATGTCACCTGTGTTCTTAAGCAAGAAGGTTGCCCTAACAGCTATTATTCAAGAGCCTTAATATTATCTTCAGTAATTACTGCAGCATCTAATATCAAACGTACTATTCCGTTGATTACCCAATCTTGTTTGCATGGGATACATTCACTGCTTGTGCATCTCAAACATTTATTAATGACTTTCTAAGGCATTAGGTGCCCTCCACAATTTAAACACTTCTCATCACAGATTGACTTCTTTCTCATTAATAAGTACTACATATCTATATTTTTTTCTCTCAGTGACTCTCCCCCATTGTGTTCACTATCAAAACATAGAGTGTGACACACAAAGTATTTTTAGAGTAGGAAAACTCACCTACCACCTTGCGTCTGAGCTAAAAATCAAATCTTCCATGAGGCACCTCCGTGGCTTTTGCCTTGTAACGTCACTGAAAAATCCAGAAATGTAGATATTTAGTAGGAACTCAGGAGATTCCTATTTACCACTTCAAGACAATTTTCACGGAGCTGGATGAGGCTCTTGACTCTGTATTTTTCCATGGTTTGTGACGTTTATAACTTTCCATTAATTTTCAAGCTTTGTCCTTTAACTACTGAAATTTGTCTGATAGTAGATATTAGATAGTTGCAGAGAGCTTTGAGATTGTTGTGGGTACCACTAACCTTCTTCTTTTCATCTCTGTGTACCTGCAAAACATCACCAGTGGCAACCATGTTATGATGACTAGCAATCCTAGAGTTTGTTGAGGCAATTTAGCAATTATGAAATTGAACCCAGAATTCACACAATTCGCCCACTTGATAACTTCAGCTGTTTTGAATATTCTTTTAAGATACAATTATTGTGGCTCGACTCTTCACTTTCTCTAACACTTTCCCTGCAATTTTACGCTGTATTATAAAGTGCCGTCAATGCCTTAGGTTACACATCCCAACAGCTTCCCCCTTTCCTTTCCCTTTTAACATCTTTGTACTCACTTAACAGAGTTAAGCACGAGTGTAAAATCACTGGTAATTTGCTATTGGATTCTCTACGAAACCAAGATTTCGTTTACTTTTAAATCTTTCTGAACTTAAAACAAAATATTGCATAAAGTATGTGTTTCACATACTTTTATTATTTCAATTTGTTTTGCTTCATTTTATCTAGAAACTAACACTACATCTCAGGGTAGCCTCAAATTCCACATTTTATCTAGGCTGAGACTGAATTCCTAGGAACCATACCGCCTCACTATCCAAAGTGCTGTTATTGATGCATAAGTCCAACAAGTGGACATATATATCGCAGGACTAACTGTGGGTCATTTTGAAGTCTATCAAATTATGGTAAATAATCATGTTAACTAATATCAGTTTTCTTATGATCATTTCCAAGTTGAGTGTGAAGCTATTTACGTCTATCCTGGCCAAGAAAAACCTTCAACAGCATATTGTGAATTACTTAATGCATTGAACATAATAAGACTCCCAGACAGATGCTTTACTTTTAGTAAAAGTGCTCATTTGCATTTATCATTTTCTACCTTTCAATCCTTGTTTCCATATGCTATCTCATAACATGATAAAAATCTTAAAAAAATATACAAAAGAAAATGACACAAACATTTCAAGAATCAACAATATATATTTTTTAATTGTCACTATGTAAATTAAACTCATTTTCAGAAAAACATTTCCTTGTTCTTGAGAAACTCAAAGAAATAACTTTCTAAAACTTAGAATTGAAAGGGGACAAAATATCAAATTTTTAAAGGAATGAAAAGCAAGAAATTATCAAGTTTCATAAAAGTAACATATGGTCGCCATGGAAATTAAATAAAAAGTGTCTACATATATAGAATCGTAAAAACCTGGTTCCTGTCCTATCTATGTAGTTTTCATGCTAATAAATGAATAATTTAGAACATTATAAATAGTGCTACACTAGGAGCATCTCCTGTACCTCTTCAGGCTAAAGTTGTTTATGGCAATTACATTGAACCCCGAATGACTCTGGCTCAGGTCAAGCCCCCAAGGTGTATTACAAAATGAGAAATTACATGTTTTGACTTTAAGGTCAAAAGAGAGAAAAAATAATCTGGTAAAACAGTGGAAAATGATCTCTCTGGTATCAGAAAACTAAAAGCCAGAAATAACGAGATAGAAAAATAAAATGTACCTTGTGAATTCCTATCCCTAGGTTCACAATCTATTTTAAAAAATTGCATATAAAGTCCAGAGATAATTCATAAGTATTTCTATGCATTGGGGGAGGGGAATACAGGGCATAAGAAGAGAAATACAGAATTCCTTGTAATATCTAATTGTGAATATTTATTTTGTTCATAGTACAGGTTTCAAAGAGTAACATATCCAAGAACTTTGATGGGAATGAAATATTTAGAAAAGTTTGTTTGAACAGTAACTGAAGATACAGAATAAACAGATAAATATAACTGTGCCATTTTTATTTTTAATATTTGGAAAAAGTAGTTAACAATAGAAACCAACATACTAAACTTTTCAATTTGAATTTTTTTTTTTATAATTAATTATTCCATTCGTTTATATCTCAAATGATATCCCACTTCCAGGTTACCCCTCCAAACCCCCCCCCCCCAACCCACATCCACCCTCTCCTCCTTCCTCTTTGCCTCTATGAGGGTGCTTCCTCACCCAGTGCCCCACCACTCCAGCATCCCTCTATGCTGGGGCATCAAACCTTCACAGGACAAAGGGCCGCCCTTCCCACTGATGTCAGGCAAAACCATCCTCTGCTACAAATGTATTTGGAGACCTGGAACCTTCCCTGTACACTCCTTGATTGGTGGTCTAGTCCCTGGGAGCACTGGGTGGTCCTGCAGGAAGATGTTGTTCTTCCTACGGGGTTGCAATCCCTGTCAGCTCCTTCCATCCTTCTGCTAGCACCCCCACCAGGCCCCCCACCAGGGTCCCTGAACCCAGTCTGATGGTTGGCTCCAAGCATCTACATCTGTATTGGTCAGTTGCTGGCTGAAGCTCCCAAGACGCAGCCACGCCAGGTTCCTGTCAGAAAGCATCTCTTGGCAACAGCAACAGTGTAAGTCTTTGGTGTCTGCAGACAGGATGGATCCACAGGTGGGGCAAACCCCCAGATGGCCCTTCCTTCAGTCTCTGCTCCATTTTTTGTCCCCGTTCTTCCTTTGGACAGGAGCATTTCTGGGTTAAAAACTTTGAGATGGGTGGATGGCCCATTACTCGTCCAAGGTCCGTGCCTATCTATTGAAGGTGGTCTCTACAGATTCTATCTTCCCTGTGCTGCACATTTCAGCTAAAGTCATCCCTGTGGGGTCCTGGGAGCTTCTTGCTTCCCTGGTGTCTGGGACCCTCCAAAGTCTATCCTCAGTGCCTCATGCCCCACTGGTACATATATTCGATTTCCTAACCCTCTGTACCTCTCTCCTGACGCCTCCAGTATCTGATACTGCCAAGTTTTTTAAATCAAATATTCCACTGCATCGTAAGTTAACCAGCCCCAATAAATACACCACAGCACACCATTAATATTCGTTTTCCATCGATGAGTCTTCTTCCTAAGAGTTCCTTGATATGTCCTCCCAAGTCATCTTTCTCTTTTACATTCCTGATACAAGCTTGGATATAAGTCGTGTAAATTCTTTCTTTACAAAGCAGAAATGAACTAAGTTTCACTTTCATCTTCCTCTTCACTGGAAAGCATCGTGTGTGTGTCTACTTTCAGTAACCACCCGGAAAGATCCTGTTTGGGGAGTTCTCGTGATTTCTCTGCAAGCTAAAATGTCAAAAAGAGTCTTGCAAATACAACAATGGCCCACCAGAAAATGGAGTCAGATTTCAAGCTGTCAGCATACCACAAGGTGTTACTTGTGTGAGTGCCAGAAAACACTGGATCCTGCAGCAGACTGAGGGGTGGCCAAGTCTGCCCACCATGCTGCAGGATGACTACTCCAAAGAATGCATGAGCAACTCATGAAGGAATTTTTAGTTTGCCTGTCTTCTTGCTTCTTTCCACTCCTTCTCTAAGCCTCGTTTGTCAGCACAGAACCCAAAGCTGGGTGGCAAAAAAGAAATGCAAGTTACAGAGCCTTTTCCCGGAATAATGAACAAAATCAGGAGGAGCATTAGTATGGAGCCTTAATAATGTTAGAGTGTAAACACAACTTCGAGTTCCTTGCAAACCTGGATCTTCTCCAGAGCCTTTAAAAATAGAATGGGAAGTGAAGGGGAAAAAAGAATTGCTTGAAACTCTTTGTTGAATTGAGATAATTTATTCATCTTAAATCAATTCAATAAATATTTGCTGAGAATAAATATTTATTACAGGAACCTTTGGATGCTTCAGATAAAAACATGAGTCAGACATCATCTATCCTCTCAAATGATTTACATCCAAATGAGGACCTTAGATTGTAAACAAAACAAGATCTGAATGAAGCCCCTGCCTTTGTTCCAATGGGGGTTGGGGGGAAGGATTTGGAAAGGAAGCAGGAAAAGGCTACCACTATTGAAAAATAAATGTGTATTTAGTCTGATTTGTCAATATTAAGCATTATTTGAGTTTCTAATCTAGTCTTTGGGAAAGATAGCATCCCCTTGG
Organism: Rhynchomys soricoides; assembly: GCA_019843965.1. Taxonomy (NCBI): domain Eukaryota; kingdom Metazoa; phylum Chordata; class Mammalia; order Rodentia; family Muridae; genus Rhynchomys; species Rhynchomys soricoides. Next base: position 5,642,762 of record JADRCH010000018.1, on the reverse strand, counting down.
GACAAAGTTTTTCTTTTTCTTTAACTATAGTTATAATTAGTGAACAAAGCGTTCTTAGCTTTATAGTCTCCGTTGTAGATCAAGACACAACAAGAAAAACCAACCTGAGTGGACACTTTTATTGCCCTTGGTTCGAGGTTTTTTCCTAAAATTATTCAAATGTTATGGGAAGATTGTAATTTAAAGAGTGAGGATACTGGCTGCAGAGGTGGCTCAGTAGTTAAGAACACTTGTTTCTCTTGTAGAGAATCTAGCTTTGTTTCCCATCACTCACACGTTTGCCCACAGTCATTCATAAGTCCAATTCCTGGAGGCCCATGGAGGTCTGACCTCCAAGAAACCAGGCACAGGCACATATATAAATGCAGGCAAAACACTGTATACCTAAAAAGGAATATATATATTACAGTAATATACTGTAAAACATATATTACTGTAATATATATCTTCAGTATTCATGATGTTGTGTGGTTGTTTTCAAAATGAATACATTCCATCATGATCTATGATTTATAGAATGAATACATTCTATAAATCCAAACATTATAAACTCCAGCCATCTTAATCATTACATTTTTCAGATTGTTTTCAGATTGAATTTTGCTTTTAAGAAAACTGATATGTGTGAGTTATTTTTTCAAACCTACTACGTTCCTGAAGGAATATGGTGACAAACGCATTCTTCTGTTTTCTAAATTTCTATGGACATTCAAGTTCATGGCCGAGTATAATCTATGAAACTGGATTTTGGCTTTTGCTAGTCCTAGCTGCAGAGGTTGAATAGCAAATCATATGTAAAATAAACACTAAATGGAGAAACATAAATAGATAATCCAGTCAACAGTTAATGAACACTTCATGACCCAGTGCATACCTTTTAGAGAAAGGCTTCATCACATGGTTAACATGACATGAAATTACAAGATTTAATGATGAGGCTAGGCTCATCTAATGTGACGGTAGAATCCATTGTTATCACTATATTATATGACATAGATTGAATGTAATCAATGTGCCAAACAAACTCTGATCATCTCTGGGTAACTAGGAACCAACAAGCACTCGGAGGAATGAATGACTCATCTTACCACAGTAAAGTGACTTTTATGTGCAGATTCTCAAAAAAACAGTAACAACCCCCCAATTCTTAAGCCCTTCCCCGCCCAACCAACTGCTACCCCTAAAGAACATGACATAAAGGAAAAAGCAATTTCCCAAATTAGGTTGCATATAATTATAAATAGAATAATCTGAGCCAGAAGGGGCTTAGGGGTTATTTTATTTTATTTTATTTTATTTTATTTTATTTTATTTTATTTTATTAAAGAAAGGAATAAAAGTGCAATAAACTCTAATGGAAACCATCTTTCTCTTTTGTGTCCAGAAGGGGCTGCAATATAATTCATAATTCAGTAGGTTTTACTTTATGAAAAGGGGTGAGTAAGACAACAGAGAAAGGAAAGCAACTACAGATTTATTTCAATATTTCATGGCAGAAAAATAGTAACAGAGAAATCCCAATTTGAAAAGAAAAATGTACTTCTCTCCCAATAGCTAGGGAAAAAACCCACACTATTGAACCTCATCACTGTAGAATGTGGTTGGCAAAGATTCATTTGCTGGAAACTTTTCAACTTGTCAAAGACTACAGAGAATTGGTAGACAGTGTAGTATGCAAAAGAGAAAAACAGCAGAAGTCCTGAAGTGTCGATGACTCAGATCAGAACAATTACAGAAAGGAGTGAAGGGAATGTTAGGTACTTACAGCTGGCTAGCTTTGTAAAGATTCACATGCTTCCTTCTCAGAGACAAGTTTTAGAGGACCACTGGTCAGTGCTATTGGTTGCAAGGAAGATGATGCCAGGAAGCTATGTTCAGAGCTGCTACCATTCTCTAAACCCTCGGTTACACAGAGGCAGGAAATACCTAGTGGCAAGAAGTGTAATCTATCTAGCATGGGAAACTGTGCAGGAAGAATCTGTATTTGTCAAAACTGTCCATTAAAAGATACATGTAAGAAACTGTTCAGCATTCTGTTTCTCTTTGCTGATCCTCCAGGCATGTTTATGGGACCGTTGTTCTGATCTATGTGCCTTATTATTGCACACTGATTATCAAGTCATTTTGGTCTTCCTTAATATGACTGCTTAAAGGTATGCCTATTGTGCCCTGTAATCTTTAGACAAGTTTGCCTTTGTGAATGTCAAGAAGACCTCTCAGAATCAAGCATCTCTCTTATCTGATCTTCTTCCCCCTATCCTTACTGCGCCACATATCATTTTTGAGTTCCAAGCATGGACTGTCTGTTCCCATTGGCGTGTTCTCCCAAACCTACCATTTCACCCTTGCACCCCATTTACTCTCCCAGTCACCATCTTACTTTGCAATTACCCTTCCATCTTTTTCACACACTTTGGTTAATATTTTGAATGGTTTTTCTCTGCTTGTTTGTTTTTTGTTTTGTTTTGTTTTGACCACATCAATTTTTCATTTAAAACCTCTTTATTTTTATATTTGAGTAAGTCAGGCCTACTTTCTCTTATTTGCAACAATGTCATATCTCACCATTCTCATATCTGTGTCTCATACAAACCTTAGCCCAGCCACCCTGTTCGACATGCAGGTTCTAATGTGGACAGCTGAAAGTTGATGTCTGCACATGTTCCATTCGCTGAGTTTAGGGAGGGTAAGAGAGAAGCAGAAAAGCAGAGGGAGACATAAATCTTCTACTGAAATCTATTACTTCCAGGTATTATGCTCTGCAGTGTCATCATATTATCCCTTAATCTCATAAACTTTCAGCAAAGAAAATATTGTTCCTATTCTGTAGCTAACAAAAAGGAATCTCTGTAGGAAAGAAACTTGGGAAGCACCTAAAGATCGTTGTTCGTAGAGCAGGCTTGAAGCCAGTTCACCAGATCCTCCGCCCATGCCCCCTTCAGAATATAGAGCACAGCAATAGTATACATACTATTCTCTCTCTTTCTTTCTCTCTCTCTCTTTCTCTCTCTCTCTCTCTCTTTCTCTCTCTCTCTCTTTCCCTCTGTGTGTGTGTGTGTGTGTGTGTGTGTGTGTGTGTGTATTAATTACTTTACAGGTAGCTCTGATAAAATTTCTATCAAGGCAACTGAAGAGGGAAGGGTTTATTTTTCTAAGGGAACACAGCATTATGGTGGGGAAGGCGAGGCATCAGGAATAAGAGACTTCCTGGTCATACTGCATATGCAGTTAAGAAAATAGAACAGGAAGTGGAGTCATGTTATAAAACCTCCAAGCCTATCCACAATGACCCTCTTCCTTCAGCCAAACTATCTTCTAAAGTTTCACAATAATTATGTGAGGAATGGACAAAGACTGGAGTAAAAGTGTATTCTTACCATGATCACAATTGTGTCAAGGACCCCAGTACATGAAAGTTACAGAGATTGGAGAAACCTTTTCCATGATCAAACTCAGGAAATTGGCAAAATGTTCCTCTAGTCCCTATGCAAATGTTGACAACAGAAAGCATGAATGACTGCTTCCTCCTCGAGGTGTTGAGTGCCTAAGACTACTCCTTTACATACATGTCCTATAGAGACTAGCTCCTTTTCCTCACCTCCTGTAATGTATTGCATTGAAAGTAATGTAATGCATTGAAATCCTGGATAGTTTCATAGTAGGTGCTGCTCCATCAGAGTGAAAGCAATCTACCTAATCTTACCTTTTCTGTATGTGTAATTATGTGTCTATACTTTTACCTTCCCCAACTGCCACAGTCAGCTTTTCAGGACCAAGCAATACAGAATGTAGTTCCTTTCCAAACAGCTAATAACCAAGTGTTCAAACACATGAGCCTGTGAATAACATTTCACATTCAAAGCACATCATCCTATTTCCCTCTATCTGTATAGAGGACAATATGGTATTATGAGCTAAGATAATGAAGTGAGTGTCTACAACCTTAGAAACATTGAGAATAACAATAAGATTTACTAATGGTTCTTTCATTCCATGAGGGAGTATTCTCCAGGACAAAGACTTCAGGCTTTATTTGTAGTTATGAAGTATATAATCCAGTTAAGGACTCGTAATGTTTTTAAGGGAAGAATTTGGGGCATATTGAGGTAGAGAATGAGATCTTAAAATTGAATTTCTGATGATATTTTTGAGGAAATGACTTTAAAAAATATTTTATTTGTTTATTTTCTGTCTAGCAATGTTTTGTCTGCATGTATGAATGTGCACCATGTATATGTGCAAGCTGATTGTCACTCCTGTTCCAGACAGTTTTGAACCAACAAGAGTGTACTAGGCATTGAACACATGTCCTCTGCAAGAACACTGAGCCAGCTCTACAACTCCTACAGATGATTTTTTAAAATACCTGGTACAAGGGAGCATCCTACATCCTAAACATCCTAAACAGAGACTGTTCTGTGTAGCCTAAAGCTTGTGGATAGTGTCCATGCTGAATTTGGGTGTTTTTCCTCATTAAAATTATCTTTAATTTTCAGATACTCTCTTTACATATACCAAGAAAATGTGCTGTATCATGTTATTTAACCTTGATTGAAAATTACAGTCACTAATTTTGAATATATAGATACTATTTTATGATCGAGCTCTCTATAAACTTTACAGAAAACATTTGACAATTATATTCCATTTGATTTAAAGTTGTTTAGAGTGATGTTGCTAAGATTATGTCCTAGAGTCTTTGGAATGCATCACAGACCAAACTAGAAGTACATCACCATCTCATCTACATAGGGACAGGTGTAGCCTGTATTCTGTCAATTGGCCTAAGCTGCCTTTTCTTACCTTTTTCCTATTTATTTATTTATTTATTTATTTACTTATTCATTCATTCACTTTACATTCCAATTGCAGCCCCCTCCCTTACCACTCACCCTTCACATAGGCTCTCCCCTTACCCTGCTTCTTCCTTCTGGGATGGGAAACACACCCTCCCCATGTACCAACCCAACTTTGTACCTCAAGTCATCAAGTCACTGTAGGACAAGGCACTTCCTCTCTTACTGAAGCCAGACAAGGCAGTAAAGTTGGGGAACATGATTCACAGGCATGCAATAGACTCAGGGACATGCTTCAGTTGCTGGGGACTCTTATGAAACCAAGTTGCACTTCTGCTTCATATGTGCGGAAGGGCCTAGGTCATCTCATGTATGTTCTTTGGTTGGTGGTTCAGTATCTGGGAGCCCCAAAGGGTCCAGGTTAGTTGACTATGTTGGCTTTCTTGTGGACTCCTTACTCCTTCTGGATCCCTAATTCCTTCCTCACACAACTCTTCCACAGTGTTCACTAAGTTCCTTCTAATGCTTAGCTTAGATTTCTGAATCTGTTTCAGTCAGCTGCTGGATAGAGCAACTCATAGGATGTTCATGGTAGGCTCTTGTCTGCAAGCATAACAGAATATCATTAATAGTGTCAGGGATTAGTTCTTACCCATGGGATGAGTCCAAGACTGGGCCAGTCATTGGTTGGCTATTCTCTCAGTTTTTGCTCCATCTTTACCCCTGTACTTCTTGTAGGCAGGACAAATTTTTGGTTAAAACTTTTGTGGGTTGGTTGATGTCCTGATCCATCCACTGGGAGTCCTACCTGCCTATAGGAGGTGGCTACTTCAGACTCCATATGTGCCACTGCTAGGAGTCTCAGCTAGAGTCACCCTCATAATGCCTTTTATTTAATGGCTGAAAAATATTCCATTGTATTTATGATCTCAGCATGAAATTATTCCATGTTATGCAGAGGGACCAATTGAAATCAAAGGGGTTTTAGAAGAGAGTAGCATCAGTGTTAGAGTTACAATAGGGAACAGTATGGTAAATAGCAAAGGAGTGGAATGATGGGAATAAGGACCCAGGAGTTGAGGATTAAGTAGAACCTCTGACAGGTAAAAGCCTGCGCATGGATGTGTCCTTCAGACACTCCTAAAGGGGTCAGACCTGATGACCTCTAGACTTTAGTTCACTGAGGCTTATCTTTTACCATGAATTCCCAGAAAGACTGATTTTGGACCTGAGAGCTTCAGAACTATAAAATAAGAAATTTCTATTTTTGGAGTCAGTAAGTCAAGTCTTTTGTTTCCAAAGCAGTAGCGAATGGACACATCTCTTCTACTCATCCATACACCATTCTCCAAAGAGCCTCAAATAAATAATAAAGAAGAACCAGAGAAGCTCACATAAAAGTTCAACATGCTTTGTACACTTGGACTTATTTCCTAAGTGTTAAACTGTCTTCTACTAAGAAATGAGGGTAAGATGCCGAGGAAAGAAACCACTATATTAGAATATGTTTCTAATGATGTAATTTGATTCTTTTATATAGTATCTTAAATTTTTCTCATCAGTAAGCCCCTGAGGCCAACAATGAATATCATATGTGTATACCTGAAGAATACCAATTCGTAGAATGACTAAATTAGACCTTTAGATTTAGAATAGTTAAAATTTGAGACAACATTGGATTATGAATCTTCCATTTATTTAAAAAATTCAGCGCCATTATTTGTCATAATTTTTGTTGAGCTTTCTACCATTCTTGACTATCAATTTCAAGAGGCAATTAGTCAGTTGATCTCAGGGTTGAAGATATGGATTGGCATTATATAATTTGCTCTCAAGTTTTTGTTGTTGCTGGCTCTTTCTATTTGTTTTAACACATTCAAACTCAGTTTAAAACTGAAACCTATTCTATTGAAGTAAGACAGACTGACATTTTGACAAGTATCAGGAATAACACCTAAGCTAACTAGGTGTGGTTCTGACTTACATTAGTGATCCTCAAATGCTTCGTACAGAATAGTATAAATGGTATATGCAGGCAGCTATGGGTCCTGAATCTGTCTCTTATCCCAAATTACTTCTAAATGAAAGGCAGTCCAATCTCTTTTCAGCTAAAAAGAAATGCTTCATCAAGAAGTACTTAATGTTCATATAATCAAAAAATAAAGGGATTAGAGTTTTAATAATTTAAAGTCTATAATTCAGAAAGTTCACTTTGATGAAAGTCCTTTCCTATTTTCCAGGTTCCTCAAATTGATGGGCTTTGTAACATTTATATTACATGAGAGTTGTAAGAGAATATTCTTCAAATAAATAACTTGGTCACGTAAGACAATTCAGAGGAAGGCATGTTCATGAGTTCCAATGTATATAGAAGGTCATCATATTAGTTAATGTCCTTATATGGTGACACTATCTTATAGGAGCAAAGTAGAGAAGGAAGTCTCCATTTACTTTGTAGTTCCTGTGATGTAGTACATCATGACAAGGAACACACTTTAATGACAGATCCCTATCACAGTGGTAGCTTGTGGTGTAGGATCTTACATTAGAGTGTATCAGGAAAAGACCCCAAGGCAGGAGGTAAGGCTCTTTTCTAACACTGAAGACTTGCCTTCCATGAGTTACTCAATTCCTCCAGATAAGTCCCACCTGCCAAAGATTGTTACAACCCCATCAGACAACATTATTAGGGATAGCAGAAATGCTCAGCCATTATGAACACTGGCTACTCTTACAGATGACTTGGGCTTGATCTCCAGCACCCATATCAAGTAGCAACTGCCTATTACTCTAGGATCATAGTATGCAGTGCCCTTTTCTGGTGTCTACTGGCATCTGACACTCATGTGATCCCCTTACATGCATGCAAGTACATACACATAAAATTAAATTAAAAAGTAAACCAATCTTTAAAAATCAGTACCACTTGCCTGATATCTAGTATTGAAAGACATGGGCCTATGGAGGACATGTCAAATTAGGACAATCACACTCATCTAAACTAAGCTAGTACTGTTCAATTAACTTTATAATTCATCATAGTTAACACAGGTATTCCTGTAGTCATGTGGACATGCATTCAATGCCAGATTAACCACTAAATAAAAGCAGGTGAATTACAATATTTGCCTTAATCTGTTTTTATTTTCATACTTTAGTAATTTTAGCAAATGTAATAATTTGAAGTCTCCATCTGTGTGTAAAAATTCAATGACTACCTGGGCATTAAAAACATTAATATAAGCTCTCCAATTAGAAGGAACCACTACATTGTGTTTTGGAATAATTGTAAAACTTAACAAGAGAATACTTATGAAGTCCTAGACAGTACCTGGCAACAAGTAGGTACATAACCTAATATTTGATGACCTGGGACTAATAAGAGACATTTTTATAAAAGGCTTTATTCATGTTGAACATCTTTCTCAGGCCTGACAAATGTTGAGAAAAATGGCAATTTAAAAACATTTTTAAAATATCGATTATGTTTTATAAATGGAAGGTTCAGTAATGTTCACATAGGTTACAATTCACCTTGTATCAAATGGAAAGAAAAGATTCAAAAACAAACCCAGTCTGCTCATCTTGACAACCGGTAAATAAGGTGTATTTCCAAATAAGAACATTTGCACTTCCCATCACACATGCTGTAATGCACTATGAACGAGGTGATAACCACTAGCCTTCAAGGTCATTATACTTGCCTTTTGCAAAACATCTATTAGTTTGAGAAAATATCTGTCCCTTGGATTAATTTTATGAAGGATCATTTTAAAATCAGAAGAAAAACCCCAATATAGTGTTGCTCAGAAAACTATACAGGATCTTAAATTTGTGGTACACTATAAAGAGAAAGACAAATGAATCTAGCAAACAAATAGATAGAGATAAAATGTCCTGCATGTGAACAAATTGCTTGAATTCTCAGATAATCCACAGGGAGAAACATGGCTAATACAAATTTTATCATCTTTTAAGTTTATGTCTCTCAGGAACTTGGATCAGGAAATAAATTCCAAGCACAATACTTTTAGCCACAGGACCTAAGACTCAGTAGTGTGTTTGCCACAAAGAGGTCAAGCTACAGAGAGATGGTGTTACAGAGACTGGAAATGAACAAAATATCTCTGTTCATATTTCTATAGTTTGGTTTCTTCCACATTCCTTTTCTTCAAAGTCCAATCACAGTAGATATCGTTTTGAGTATTCTTTTCTTCCTGAACCAAGATGCATTATGAACTCATATTTCCTGTAAACTTTGGGGTTGATTAATTCTCTTGCCATATCTTAAAACAGGAAACAAAAAAAAAATCTGTATCTCAGTAGAAAGAGAAGTTAATAATAATTTTAAACATTATTAGAATGATTTTGATGCCACTTCAAACTATTTTTACCTATTTCTACAGTTCTTTATGCATTTCTTTCTTCCTAGAACACCAGAAAGAGGGAATTTGTTATTAACTTTATCATTAAAATAACAAAGAGAATATTAAGGAGAAACAAAATATAACAGGGCTGTGTCTGTATCTAACCTTTACAACATTGCTTCCAGCCCAGGTTGACTCTGTTTTCTTTTCTCCTCCTTCCCTCCATACCAATACCTTTAGTCATAGTCATCTCCTTTGGCTTGCAGTTATCAGCCCAAATCCCAACTACACTATTTTGAAGATTTATAATTATTTTTTCATCCATACTGCTTTCCTTATAAAGAGATTTGGGATGGAGAAGTAGAAACCTCAAATGGCATTTACCATTTATTTGTCATAATAGGACATTACATGATAAATCTAACTTGAAAGAGCTTGAAGACTAAGTTGAAGTGTTTGATTTGATGGCGTCTTTTAGTTAAAAAAGAAAATGACACAATATTTTCTGTAGCCCAGAATGGCCTTGAACTCCATTCATCCTGACTCCAAATCCCCATGTATCCTTATGTGCTGAGATTACAGACATATTTCACTCTGTAAAACTTTTGCATGTCATTGAAAGAAATTTAGGTTATAATGACTTGAGGACATCCAGCCTCCAGAACAGCTTCCCTCCATTCTGTATGGACTGAAGACACTAATATCCAGGAAAAAGATGCTCAAAGATAATAGTGATCAAATAGAAAAGTTTTTAGAAAGAAATTCAATCACTACTGCATAAGAAGAAAATGAGAGTATAATCATTCCAGTGAACGCTAATGGATCAACCTTCCAAATAAAAGATGGCATGCCATAAATGTTGAGTATCACCCAATAAATCATATTAAGAGGAGAGCCAATATGTAAGGATGTGTCCAGTTATTATAGTTAATATGTGCCTGCCCATGCTAATGAGGAAGTTATGCTCCTGATAGTCATTAGTGAGGTCTTCTGTGCAACTGAATTCCTACACTGCACATTGAAGAAGAACTGATGCTTTTGAGTGCTACCAATGTGTTGCCAAATCATTTTATATAAAATAATAGTAAGACCTTTGTTTTCTGAGTTAGAGACACTTTTCCATGACATTTTATTTAAACAAAATTTTATAGTTTAAATGACATCAGTTATACTTTGTATTTTTGACTGATATTAATTCCAACAAAGTCAAGCATAACTTACTTACAAAAGACCGTTAGAAACAAACAAATGCACAGTTGCAGACTAATTTCTAAGAAAATCCACTGAGAGAAAGGACTGTTTGCCTTCTCAGGATTCTGGAATTTTCTAATGTAAACAGCAGAAAAGCATTTCAATTGTAAAAGATGGCCAATTTAAGATGTAAATAGGCAAGTGAGGTGAGACTTTGAAAATCTGTGATATTGTGTAGAATCTACTCTAGATCATCTAATCAATCGAGCTTTGGGTAAGCATTTACTTATTTATTGGCACCATTTCAGTTTTTAGCTTTTTGGCAAGGAAAACAGCTGCCTGGGAGAATGTCAAAAGGAAGAATTCAAATGAACAAGGAAACTAGAAAAAGACTATGTTGGAGTTAGAAGTAAACTTCAGTTCTATGTTATGTACAGCAATACATTATTAGAAAAGTTTACACTGAAAGTAAAATGGTTCGGCCTGTGTTTCAGAACTAACTTTTCTTTATGACTTATGCAGCACACAGAATATGACATAGTGCATCTTCTTCAACATAGAATATTATGGTGCTGTTATGGAGAAGACAGTAGTGGTAATGATGCACAGTGTTTAGATTCAAGTTACAGTCTACACTGACAACTAAGCTTCAGTCAAGATTTCAAAATTTTAAGAGCCAACCAGCAGACTGAGCACAGGGACCCCAACAGAGGAATTAGGGGAAGGAGTGAAGAAGCTGAAGGGGATTACAACCCCATAGAAAGAACAAAAATATTAATCAACCGGACCCCCAAGAGCTCCCAGAGACTAAACCACCAACCAAACAATATACATGGAGGAACCCATAGCTCCAGCTGCATATGTAGCAGAGGATGGCCTTATCTGACATCAGTAGGAGGGGAGGCACTTGGTCCTGTGAAGGCTTGATGTCCCAGTGTAGGGGAATGCTAGGGCGGTAAGGCGGGAGTGGGTGGGTGGGTTAGCACACTTACAGAAGCAGTGGTTGGGATGGGAAAGGAGTTTTTAGAGAGGAAACCAGGAAGGGGGGATAATATTTGAAATGTAAATATACAAAATAACCAATAATTTTTTAAAAAAAAAAAATGAACAAACAAGAATTACCCAAATTTATTGCATGTGGTGATGACTACTAGACCTAAATCATTAGAGATTTAAAAGACTCCTAGAAAATAACTTCTTCCATGCACAAGATTATAATATGATTCATGGAGACTGTTACAGAATACACATGTTCAGATCAAACAAAATCCCAGCAATGAAAAGGGAAAGAAGACAGAAAGTACTACCAGAAGCAAGAAGCGATTTGCAATTGATACCTGCTGGGAAAGGGAAAATCAGTTTTCTCCCAAGTAGAGTCACTGCCCAGGAGTAGATGGCCAACACAAAATGAACTTCTTCATTATTTAGTATGTGTTTTTGGTGTTGTGATAATTTTGACTTACTGGAATTTTTGTTGTTGATTTATTTTAATTTTCTTTTTTTTTTTTTTTGAGAGAGAGAGAGAGAGACAGAGACAAAGACAGAGAGAGACAGAAAGGGAGGGAGGGAGTAGGTGTTACAGACATTGGGAACATCTGGAATGAACTGGGGAGGGGAAATATAGTAAAATTTATTTTATGAAAAATAAATAAATAGCTTTAGGGTTACAAGTTGGGTAGGAAAAAGGTTTTGGTAAACTAGTGTCCAAATATGAGACAAATGAGGATACATTCAGTCAAGTGTTTAGTGGTCAGACCGAGATGCCTAAGCTAGCAGGCCATAAGTATATTGGCTTACTGACTTGTAGATAATATTTAATGCTCTAGAGCTCATGCTTGTGGACTGAAATAATTGAGAAAGTGATCATCTTACCAGAAGCATTCTGCAGATTCAAAGCAATTGCATCAGATTACAATGCTACTCTTTAGAGAAAAAGAAAAATGTCATCTTAGAATTAGTGTGGAACATACAAGACTTCAGGTAGCCAAAGCCATTTGGAGCAAACAGACTAATTCTGGAAGAATTGTTGCATTTGACTTCAAGTTTATAATAGAGAAACATAGTAGGAAAGGGGCACAATTCTGGCCCAAATGCAGATACATATGTCAATGGAATAGAATACACAGATATAAACACATGTACTTAAGCCACCTGACATATATTTTATTTTCAGTTGTAGTGTGCATATATGCACATGAGTGCCAGATCAGTGAAGGCCTGAAGAGGGCATCAGATCATGGGGGCTGAAGTTATAGATTGTTGTGAACTACAAGACATGGGTACTTCTAACAAAGTATGGGTTCTTTCCTAGAGTGATATGAACGTCAATCACCTTACCATCTCTCCATCTTCTGCCTGATTTTTGACAAACATTCCAAAAGTATGCATTGGAGAAATGACAGTTCTTTGAACAAATGGCTTCTAGAAAACTGATTATCTATGTATAGAACAGAAATAGATACCAGGTACACACTCTGCCCACCATACCATCTTAATTAGTTACCTGGTAGTGGGCTTCAGTCAATCAGGGATAGAAAGGAGCAGAAGAATAAAAAGATGAGATTATGGAGAATCCATCTTAAAAGTTGGCTAACACAAATTATGAAATCCACAAAGATAGGCTTTCACCATTGCAATGCACAAAGAAAGATATCTTTTTTCCAAGCAAAGCCCACAAGATATGACAGTAACATAATTTTGTTGCAACATTTCACCTTTTATTCAAGAGTTTTAGAACACCAAGGAGATGATCCAACACTCAATATTTACAAGACCTAACCCAAAATGCCACTTTTTTAATAAAAATCTTTCCACCTACTAATGCAGCCTCTCCTACATCAAGAGAAAATCAGACAGTTTCAAATGAATTCAACTTACAAAATATGTGACTCTTTTTCTTGTCCTCTTATTTTCACACACAAAAAAATAATTTATTTCTCCTTTTCTGAAAAGTGTCCTATTTTAGACAAAACAACTAGAGTCTCTGGTCTTGACAATCATGCTTAACATTTCAAAAATGGTTAATATCCAGACTTTTTCAAGTATCTAGGAAGAATTCAACATATATTGACAATATATAAGCTAATTGTAGATGAGGGGACATAAAGATTTTGTAGAATGAGAATCAGAGAAGCTGGATACAATCACAAAAAAAAGGTTATGAATAACATTTTTAAGAACTTAGGCCTACTTTTCATGTTCATTTTACTTTGAAATATGATATTTACCTGGAAAATGCATCATGTAGAATTATACTAAAATGGACATCCTTCTCAGAGTATATGTATACACACATTGTCACTGGATGTAATTCATCACCATTGATTTTTGGAACAATCTCCACATTATATTAGGAATATAACATAAATGTTCTGAATCAAAACCACTCATATTTTCTGAATGGAAAGTATAATTCACTAAGTAAAGGGTTTCAGGCTAAATTAGGAGCCTAGGGACAAATAGAATCTGCATATTTATATGGAACTTAATCTCTGAGCTATTTTTTTTCTTTCATTGAAAAATAAATATTTTCCTCAAATTATATATCCTTATTATTGTTTCCATTCACTCTATGACTCCTAGCTCTTCCCCATCTCATCAGATCAACTCCTTCTATGATGCAGCTTAGAAACAAACAGGCTTCTAAGGTGTTATAAAATACAATACAATATATCATAGCATAACATAACACAACATAATATATTAAGATAAAAAATCTAACCCATTGGAATAGAACAAAGCAAACAGAAGAAAAAGTGCCCAAGAAAAAGCACAATAAGCAGATATAGATGCAGAAACCCACTCAAGAATCCCATAAAAACACTAAACTGGAAGCCACAATATGTGCACAAAAGACCTGTAAGAAATGTGTATGTATTATACATAATATAAATATAGTTTGATATTAAATAAATTCAATTAAACTAATATAATGACAAGAAATCTTTTTAAAAGCTCTGCAACAACAAAAGTTCCACTTATTTAATTTTCGTTAGCCATTTACTACAAGGAATGTACCCTATTCTGAAGAGTAGCTTGATTATCCAATGAGACTTCTTTGGAGAAAACTAAATTTTCTTTTGTATTTAGTTATCAGTTGGTGATAGCTTCTGGTTATAGATGAAGGCATGTATCCACTTCACACTTCAGCTCTAGGGTCCCATCTGGTGCAGAAAATGGCTGCTCCTGTGTTTGTGGCTTCAGTCTCTCTACGTTTGTACTTGCATTGATCCTATTGATTTAGAGGACCTTGTTTTCTTGATAGTCTCCATCTTCTCTGGCTTCTACACTCTTCAGTTCACTGTTTCTAAAGTGTTTCCTGAGCCCCGTGGAAATGATTTGATGAAAATATCTTTTGTAATACTTAGTTTACAAAGTCTGTCTCTCTCTTTGCATATTATCTAATTATAGATCTCTGTATTTGTTCCACATCTTCTGTAGAAGGAAGCTTCTCCAATAATGGCTGAGCAGAGAACTGATCTTTAAGTATAGCAGAATACCATTAGGACTAATTTTATCACTATATGATTTTAATAGAATAGTAGTATTTGGCTTTACCCTAGGTCCCTGAGCCATCTATCTAGTTTTATGTTCTTGATCACCCAAGTATTGTAGGGTATAGGTTCTGCTCATGAAGTGGGCCTTAAGTTAAATTAGGTATTGGCTGGTTACTCCCACAAGGTTTGTACCATCATTGTCCTAGCTTATATTTCAGGTGGTACATCATTGTAGACCACAGAGTTTGTGTCTAGCCTGGAGTTTACATTTCTCCTCTGGTAGTTTATGGAGTGCCTTCTTATACCTAAGATATTAGCACATAGTAGTGAAGGCTTAATAGAGGCCTAAGTTTGACTTCTCAATGCTCAGTGGTTTGTGTAAGTGTTGTCTTCAGCATAGGGGTCTTACTGTTAGCTTCTAAGAACAACCTAGATTCTTGATAACAGTTTGGGTTGGCATGGTGGTTCCCATGTGACCTAGCTTACCAACAATTCAATGCAGTATAGCTCATTCCTGGTACTGAAGCTTTGTTAAGTGACCCAAGATGTCTCATTAGAATATGTCTTCCCTGTTATTTTGTGATTTCATTTAAATAACCTTAGTACATGCATATATCTCAGGAAGCTTTTAGTGTGTTAAGTTTCTACAATACCATCAAAGGGCCTTTAATTCCAGATGTCTAACCTTGTATTCACTTTCTTGCCTTCTGTTGGTCTCTTTAAGAAATGCTGTTGAAATTATACACAGCAATAAGAAATATTCACATTTGCTACATGCATAAGTACTGATTGACATTAATTTTGAATGCATGCAATTGTATAACTGTAGTTTTTGTGTAAAATATCTTAAGCACAGAAAATTGTAAATGAAAATGAGACCTTTGGACTTAAATCCCTAAATTCATCGCTCATTTTGTCAGATAAAATTTATAAGCAGCTAGACTATTACTACCATTTTTAATGATATCAATCATAGGATATAAAACCATCATGTTTGGTAATGTAGATTAAATAGCATATTTTTAAACAGATCATGTAAGAAAGCACTGGCTTTTCTGCATTCAAGAACACACAAATATTTTTCTAAAGAATTACACTGATAAGTGCATCTTCAACTTCAAACATTTGGGTGGACCCATTAATCTCACTTCTAATTCAAATACTTCTTTTACTGGTAACGTTACTGATATTCTTTGTTATTAATTCTTAATTTGTCATAGGTAGTAGTGTATACATATATGGGCATATGCATGTTTTTGTGTGTGTGTGTGTATGTGTGTGCAAGTGAAGAAAGCTCTGTATTGTCAAGTGAGATAGAATTTGTGTACAATATGGAAAGTGTAATACTACTTTTTTGTTTTGTTTTGTTTTGTTTTGTTTTTTGTTTGTTTGTTTGTTTTTTGAGACAGAGTTTCTTTGTGTATCCCTGACTGTCCTGGAACTCACTCTGTAGACCAGGCTGACCTCAAACTCAGAAATCCACCTGCCTTTGCCTCCCAAGTGCTGGGATTAAAGTAGTGTGCCACCACTGCCCAGCATAATACTACTTATTAGACATTAGCAAATCATCTAATTACTTATGTGACCTCAATTTTAAAAGTGCATATATACAAATTCATGAATGTTCAATATGGTATTTCAGGTTGAAATCAATTAAGTATTACATTTTTTAGTTTTAATTTGAAATTTTCTTACAACTGAAAATAAAAAACAGCTGTCACTATTGCTGGGTGCTAGATGGCACTGACAGATCTTTCATTCTTTATATGTTTTTGTATTTGATAAATAATCTATAAAGAATACTTTTTTATCAGCTGCAAGTAAGAGATACTGGCCTCTGGAATCAAATGAAATCATTGAAGTTGGCCTGTCCATACAAAGAATAACAATCTAGAGCAAATGTAATTGGGTGAAAGAACAGGAAAAAAGCAGAATTTGTAAATAGAAATTTCTTAGGGCTGCAGGTTTAATGTCAAGGATGATCAGGAATTTAAGTGATTTGGACTACTTGCTGACCTCTTAGAACATTAGCACAAATAAGATTCACTTCTTCAAACATTGGTGCTCCCTTCCATTAAACTTGGATTGTTCCTAGAATTTCAAAGGACAATGATATGTTTGTGAAATATAGAGACCAAAAGTGAATCACTATCCTCAAATATAACCAGGACTTGCTAAGGTCTATAATGAACATGCAGGCTGAATTTTTGGCTCAGTTGTTAAGAGAGCTTGCTGTTCATCCAAAGGACTGCTACAGTTAGGTTCCCAGATTCCAGAGCTAGTAGGTTGGAATTTCCTGTAATTCCTACTCCACGTATTTTGATCACATTGTCTGTCATCTAAGGCATCTGCACATATGTACATACATACACACAAACACATACACGTACACACATGTACACACACTAACAAGTAAATAAAACTTAAAAAGTTTATAGGTGCTACCTATGAATGTTAGCAGGTTTACACATAAAGGATCACTAACACAACTGCCCAAATCTGAGTTGAACAAAAATTAACACCAATTGACATACTAAAGTAGAACAGGAAAAGCCCATGAGGCCTCAGCTCTACACAAAGACCTATAGGCAACTTTGGAAAGCTGGGAGCACGAGAGGTGGTCTTCCACAGGGGAGAACATACATATTGGCTGTCTGGATTCAAGAGTCAACCCTGAAAACACACATACAGGTAATAATACATAAAAGGAAAATATATAATTTATGTGTCTGCATATAATAACAATTAATAAAACAAGAGGCCATCCATTTGCAGCAAAGTTTGGGGAGGATATATGAGAAGGTTTGGATGAATGAAATGTGCTTGTACTATATTCTCAAAACAATTTAAAAGATAAATATATATGTACGTATAAAAGCACATAAATAAAAGTAGATTGGTGTCATGATGTGTGTCCCCTCCTCTTTGCATAGGCACACATGCACACACACACACACACACACACACAGAGAGAGAGAGAGAGAGAGAGAGAGAGAGAGAGAGAGAAAGAGAGCACTAATTCAAATCAGTGAGATATTGTCATACATGTGTATTTCTATCTACCAAAGCATTTTTTTGCTTTTGATTTAGACACATTCCAATGATTGTTAAATATAGTCCAATGGATTTCTAGCAGCTTATTCTATGACTGTGACACCTGGATACTTCTATGTTGGTATGCAGGTATCTGGCAGACAGATGTCAAGTCTAGACTCTTTTACCTGGGATCTCAATAACCTTGTGGTAGTTTTTCTAGAATTAAAGGTTCATAAAGATAGTGCTAGACATTCTTTCTGTTGCATTGACCTTCAGTTTTGCCTTAGAAATTATCATCCTTGTTTCAATCTTAGCAGCAACTCAATATTGTCAATTTCTCTCCTTTTGGCTGATACAATTCAACAACATGGTCTCTCACCTTTACAGTTCACAGGGCAGAAAGAAGTACCAGCATACTTACCAATATCTGGGTGATACATTACTAAGCTCTTCAAAATGTCCTTAACATATCATGCCTACTTATTACTTGAAATGGTTAGAAAGAACTTCCTACTCGTTTATAATGGCAAAAGGAGATTTCCTCTGGCTATTAACATCTCTCAAAGTATATCCCTGTTCTTATTGAATGCTCCAAATGTAAGAAAGAGTCTTAGTAAGATATATGAATTCCTTCACACAGATATATCTTTTTGTGCTTAGAGGATTCTGCTGAAACAATATCAAAGAATTCTTTTAAAACTCATATTATACGTATTTATTTATTCAAAAAAACAAGCACTCCTTAAAAACTTTGTAATTTTACAATTCTTATAAAAACGTGACCTATGTACAGAAGAAAATGAGAGTATTTTACATAATTTATCATAGCAAAAGTAAGGAAGTATTATTCTCTCACATATATGATATATGAACACATCATTCCCAGATTTAAATTCTTTCTATGCACATCAGGATGGCTTCTAATAGACCTATTTCAGCTTCCTAGAGCTGAGACAATGGACATGATGCTCCAGATACAGTCATTACGTGCTTTTTTAAAAGAGAGTGTGGATTCTCTCTTCAGCAGCCCATGTACTAAAGAGAGTGTGGAATTCTAGGTATTTGAAAGCCAATGACTGCTACACATCTTTATGTAGTTTCATTCCAATCACTTGAGAACAGGAACTGATTATCCAGCAGTCCATGAATCACAGTGTTTTCGAAGCATGCTAACACATTGGCATTTGTTTTCAAAAAACCCTATCTTTAGTGATCTATCATTTTATCTTATGCTGATGCCTGTACAAAAGTCTTCTAATAGTTATTATTTTTGAAAAGATTGGTGTAACTGAAGAAAAATTTTCCTACAAAGAGAAATATCCAGATCTGCTAATATAGAACTTCTGTAACTTTTAAACCAGAAAGAGATGAAATAGGAGATTGTTACTATACATGCTAATTCAGAACAGACTAAAAAAACTTTTAAAAATGGTTGGATATGAGAACAATAATATTAGATAATACATTCATGATGTGATGTTTTTGTATTTTAGTCTGCCTAATTATTCTGACTTCATATTCATTTGAGATCCAATAATGACAACTGAGTTCTGTCAACTGTAGTAAATCTGGCAACTGAATTAGAAAAATGTAATGATGGATAATACTGAACTAGAGAACTGAATGTAGCCTGTGGCACTTGGGAACTTAGAGCTTAACCCTGTAATTCTTGTACACAATTCTGACAAATGTTGTGATCTTTCCAATATATGGTATGGTCAGTCATCAAGGTTTCTACTAATTGTTATTGATGAACTTGTTGGGAGATTGTGCAAGTCTAGAAAGTTGGAGAGATTGATTAAGACTTTTCTCAATCAGATCTGTCCTTTGATGAGCCTTTACTAAATCCAAGCAATGGTAAGACTTGTTGGGGACATAGGGTAGAAGGAGACGCATAAATTTTGCAAACACATACACGTGAAACTTTGATGGGACTTTACATGGAAAAATGCTTCTGCATGTGTTGATGATGGTGTGACAGAGCAGAGAAGTCTCATCATGAATATAAACAGCAACATTCATGAGTTGGGGTGCTGTATAGATAAATAAAAGAAGATATTGGGTCTCTAATTAGCATTTCACCTCTCTAAATCCTGAATTTGGATGCAATGTGAAAAGCTACCTCATATCCTTTTCAGATCGAGCTATATTAATTCTTAAACTATAAGCCTAAATAGATCATTTTTCTTTCCTTCCTTAAGTTGAGTCTTGTCAGGTATTTCATCTCAACAAGGAAAAATAAGCAGTGCATGAAGAAAACCCATATAAAACTTTACTATATAGAAGCAGAGATATACACAAATAATCTATTAGTAATAATACAAACACTAATTAATTTGAAAAATGCCTGTTCTCAAGCTGGACTTGACCACTGTGCTATGAAGAGAATTAGACATTAAAATATCATTACAGAGATTGAGTCCATAATAGTCCATATCATGAAATCAATGTCCGGAAGGTTTCTACATAGAAACACAGAGTCGGGTGACAGTGTCTGGTCATGGACATTTTTATTTGGGGTACCAAACTGAGATTCAAAATTTCAAACTACTGATTTGATTTTTACTTCCAGGTCAGGAAATATTTCTCTGAAGAAGAGCCTATCTGATTTGCTGAAAATTATATTTAAAAATTGAAAAGAACTAATTACAAGTTACTTGAATGCACAAAATACTTATAGATGTTTGATTTTACAAAAGATACATGACATAATTTATATTTCAAGGTCTTCTTCCCTGCCTTTCAGTATCAACAAACAGGTCAGTAAAATGGGCTTCTATGAGAATGTGTACATTTTTCAAAGTATGCTTTACCATGGAATTCCACATAATAAAACCTCACATTTGATGCTCACAATGAATAAAAACAGAATATTAAGCGTATATTTTGAGCCCAAATTGAAAGCATATAAAGATGCATTCAGACTTTTGCTAAATTATTTTGCAGGTGTGAGAGACCCAGATATTTGGTGAACTGGTATAGACAGTTCTTAGGAGGTTCATGTGCTGGTTAGGAAAAATGCTGTAGCCACAAATAAACTAAAGCATGGCACTGATACAAAAATGCCCACCGCCAACATGGCTGGTTTTGGCCTAAACAGTCAACTGTTAATTCATTAAAGTAAAAATACTTGGTTAGGCATAATATTGCTTGGGAATGTTTTTTTTTTTTTTTCATAAGAAAATATAAACATCTTTGCCAGGGACAGCAGGTTATACACAAGAGTGATGTGTTATGGCTAGGACTGTTTAGTTCTTTTCCTCCTTTCCTTGTTTTTTTTTTCTGTTTGCATGCCCAGTTTTGTCTTTTTCCATTTAAAAAATTCCTGTAAGCAGAATGAGGAAGAAAATTATCTGGTATTTGTCTGAAGTTCAAGCTTTAACTTGCAATGATTTTCTCCCTTTCTATCACAGATTACCATTCCCCCATATACCTACCCCTCCAGGGTTCTAGTGGCTTCTCTTAAATTCAGCACTCTATATCCTTTCTGGAAAAAATCTTTCTTTAAAACATGTTCTGAAACCAGGATAGTTGAAATTTAATAACTGACTACATATCCTTACATTTAAAGAAAATAAAATGCATTTTTCTATGTGAGTCTTAATTTACTAAGATACCACAATCCAAAATTCTTTAACTCTCTTAATTTCTTCCAATCTTACTCCTTCTAAACTCCCAAACTCAGTAACTGTTGATAAGTGAACAAATATATCTGAAATAAAACTATTTTTCGGTGTACTAACTGTTTTAAAGTCCCATGTTCATAACATGTGAATATCAATGATTGGTCTGTTATATTGACCAGTGTCTGTGTTCCAAGTGCAAGAACTTGATAGAAAAGATATAAACATACATAAAACTACTTACTAAGATGAAGCTGATAATTCCCATGGTATAATGTTTCCTTAAATTCATACTTCTGAAGACAAGTCTTAAGAAGTTTAAATAAATAAATGATGCTTACTATGTATACTCTGTCCTTGACATATACTGATCATGGTATAAGCAGAATCTGGCAAAATTATTACAGTTTCTCTATTATTTCTAAAGATTCCCAGTCAGCCTCATTTCCTCCAGTCTCATCCTCTGTTGGATATGTCATCTATGAGGTAACTATTATCTTCTTTGTTAAAAAATGTACTATCAATTGCAAACATCTGATAAAATTTCACACTACAAAATTTAAAATTTTACTACCATTCAAGAGCTACTTTTTAAGTTATGACAAGGTTTCAAAACAATGATCAATTCAAAATGTGACAAATCCTGAGTGAAAAATTTTGCTGATTTATAGTATGTAAGATAACAGTTCACATAGTACATGGTTTATATCTTTTGACACTTGAACAGTAAAATAAAATGACACAAGAAAGAAAAAAGTTGTTCACCACATTCATGGTTGATGTTGAGAATATCAGGAATGATAAATAGAGGATAATTGGTGAGCCTAGACAATTGAAAAATATGAAATGTTCTAAGATGATCTCAAGCTGTACATTCCTACCCATGCTCATGCTCATGCATGTGTCCTTTGTTCTACATGAACAGTTATCCATACAGGTCGTGAGATGTTATATGGGATTCACTGCTTGCTGAGTTGACAAAATTACTCCCAATCACTGATTCCCTTTACTTGGTTGTTCAGCATAACTCCCAATTAATCCTCTATGGTTTCAATTGCCCTGTAGATGTATTCATTAACAAAATAATTTTCTTAGCCCAAGAAATAGTATATTTCATCACTCTACTCCTATTCACCATTTCTTCTAAAAATTTTCCAGCTTTATCTTTACTTAAAGACCTACAGAAGGCTTTCTGCTGGGACATGCTGCTAGCTACTCCGCTCTCCTGAAGACACCATATTCTGAAGCATCCCAGAAGATCTTCTGCACATAGAACATTTGGTAAGCATCTTGCTGAAGTCTCACAGCTACCACTGGAAGACCAGTGGACTCCAAGCCCATTATCCCACAAAACCCCTGCCCACTGAATACCACTCTCCTTCTGCCTGATCCTTTCTTCTGGAACAGACTGCTAGCTAGTTTGTTCCCCTGAAGATACTACATCCTGAGTTGTCCCAGGAGATTTGCTACACTCAGGGCATCTGACATCACAGCCTGAGATATCCCAGGAGATCCACTGCACTCAGGGTAACTGACACCACAGCATGAGGAATCCCATGAGATCTGTTGCATATAGAGCAACTGGCATCCCAGGAGATCTGCTGCATACAGGGCAACTAGCATCCCAGGAGATCCTCTGAACACAGGGAAACTGAGCAACTAATCACCAGCTTGTCTGCTCCCCTGAAGACATCATAGCTTGAAGACATCCAACGTGTTCCTCTGTACACAGGGTAACTGGGCAACCAACACCACAGACTAAAGACCTCCCGGAGACTCGGTGGCATGCAGGGCAACTGACCCAACATACAAATCCTGCTGGGAGTTCTGCTGCACACAGAGAAACAGAAACCACACAGTACATAGACAGCCCCACTCCACCCCACCCCCGGAGAACAGCTTCACACAGGACAACAGCTTGACTGCCCATCTGAAGACCCAACAATCTAAAGGCCTCCCAGGAGATCTACTGCAGCCAGGGAAACAAATCAGCAGCTTCTCTGCCCCTCTGAAGAGCCCTACCCCAGTTGGAAGGCCTGACAGGTGGTCTGATACAACCCGGGACACAGGACTACCAAGAGACCTGAAGCAACACAAGAACAAAAAAGGCAGACTCCATACAGAGTCATCCAGACTAGCATATACCAGGGATAACCAGATGGTGAAAGGCAAGCACAAGACCATAAACAACAGAAGCCAATATACATGGGCATCATCAGAACCCGGTTCTACTACCACAGCAAGCCCTGAATACACAAACACACCTGAAAATCAGAAAGAGGACCTAAAATCCTAACTCATGAAGATAACAGAGTCCTTTAACAGGGAGATAAATAACACACTGAAAGAAATACAGGAAAACACAGGTAAATAGACAGAAGCCCTTAAAAAGGAAACAAATAAGCCACTTAAAGAAATATAGTAAAACAATCAAACAGGTGAAGGAATTGAATAAAGCAAGAGGTCCAGGGCCTAAAAATGGAAGTAGAAACAGTAAAGAAAACATAAATGGAGGCAAATATGGAAATGGAAAACAAAGGAAAGAGGTCAGGAATTATAGACCTAAGTATCACCAAGAGAATATAAGAGATAGAAGAGAGAATCTAAGGTGTAGAAGATACCATAGAAGTGATTAACACAACTGTCAAAGAAAAATCAAAACATAAAAACCTCCTAACCCAAAACATCCAGGAAATCAGGTCACATTGAAAGGACAAAATCTAAGAATAATCAGAATAGAGGAGAACGAAGAGTCCCAGCTCAAAGGACCTGAAAATGTCTTCAACAAAATCATAGAAGAAAACTTCCCCAACCTAAAGAAAGAGAAGGCCATAAAGGTAAAAGAAGCCTATAGAACACCAAATAAATGGGACCAGAAAAGAAAATCCTTTTGTCACATAATAATCAAAACACTAAATGCACAGAACAAAGAAAGAATATTAAAAACTGCAAGGGAAAAAGACCAGGTAACATACAAAGGTAGACATATCAGAATTGTACCAGACTTTTCAACAGAGACACTAAAAGTCAGAAAAGCCTGGTCAAAGGTCATGCAGACTCTAAGAAAACACAAATGACAGCTCAGGCTACTATACCCAGCAAAACTCTCAATTAACGTAGATGGAGAAACCAAAATATTCTGGGACAATACCAAAATTCAAACAGTATCTATCTACCAATCCAGACCTACAGAGGATCCTAGAAGGAAAACTCCAACCAGAAAGGTATCTACACCAAAGAAAAGATAAGATATTAAGCATCACACAACAAAGCCAAAATGAGAGAACCACAAGCAGATAAAGCCTCCTACAAAAACAAACAGGAACCAATTGTCATCTGTCGTTAATATCTCTCAATACTAATGGACTCAACTCACCCATAAAAAGACATAAGCTAACAGACCAGACTAGATACACAAACAAGATCCAGCATTTTGCTGTATACAAGAAACACACATTTTTCATATACCTTCTCAAAAATTGACTATTTAACTGGTCACAAAACAACCTTCAACCAATAGAAGATAGAACTAATCCCATGAATCTTATGAGATTACCATGGCCTAAGGCTGGTCTTCAATAATGTAAAACTAACAAAGCCCACACACACGTGGAAACTGGACAACTCTCTACTCAATAACTTGGTCAGGGAAGAAATAAAGAAAGAAATTAAGGCTTCCTGGACATTAATAAAAATGTTGACACATTATACCCAAACTTAAGGGAGACAATGAAAGCAGTGCTAAGAGGAAAATTCATAGCACTAAGAGCCCTGGTAAAGAAACTGGAGAGATCTTACACTAGCTTCTTAACAGCACATCTGAGAGCTCTAAAACAAAAAGAAACAAACATACCCCAGAGAAGTAGAAGACAGGAAATAGTCAAATTCAGGGTTGAAATCAACCAAATAAAAACAAAGAAAACAATACAAGGAATCAATAAAACCAAAAGCTGGTTATTTGAGAGAATCAACAAGATAGATAAACTCCTAGCTAATCTAACTAAAGGGCCCAGAGGCAGTATTCAAATTAAATGGAAAGGGAGACATAGCAACAGGAACTGAGGAAATTAAAAAAAAAAAAAATCATCAGATCCTACTAAAAAAGCCTATGCTCAACAAAATCTAGATGAAATGGGTAGTTTTCTGTAGACAGACACCACATACCAAAGTTAAATCAAAAGCAGGTAAATTATCTAAACAGGCCCATATCGCACAAGGAAATAGAAGAAATCATTAAAAACTTCCCAACCAAAAAAATTCCAGGGCCAGATGGATTTAGTGCTGAATTCTACGAGACCATCAACGAATACCTAATACCAATATTCCTCAAATATTCAGTAAAATAGAAACAGAAGGAACACTACCTAATTTATTCGATGAAGCCACAATTATTCTGATACCTAAACCACACAAGGACCCAACCAAACATATGAACTTCAGACCAATCTTGCTTATGAATATCCATTCAAAAATACTTAATAAAATTTTTGCAAACCGAATCCAAGAACACATCAGAACCATCATTCACTATGATCAAGTGGGCTTCATCCCAGGGTTGCAAAATTGGTTCAATATATGCAAATCCATTAACATAATCCACTATTTAAACAACTTAAAGAAAATATCAAATGATCATCTCCTTAGACGCAGAAAAAGCATTTGACAAAATACAACACCCCTTCACCCCTTCGTGTTAAAAGTATTGGAGAGATCAGGAATTCAAGACTGTTGTGGATAGCCCTGGTGTTGCCGATATATTTATGTTAATTCCACTCTTCTGGGAGGGGTTGTCTGGAATGCAGAATGAGTCACATGCTCAAGTGGCTTCTTGTAAATCTCCCCAAATGAATAAAACGACCAATCTTTGGGCAAGTAGGCGGGACTTCTGGGTTAGGTGGAGGAAGGGAGGAACCCGGAGAGAGTTCAGTCTTTTGGACAGGGACAGAGTGAGAACAAGATGAAGCTACTAGTGTCACTCCGTTTCAGTGGTGGATTAGATTTAATTAGGCTCACAAGATTAGGATTTTAGTTGTTGCACCTAGAGATTGAGTTACCATTGTTTCTGAACTAAGTTTGTGCTGTGTTTTCCTTCACATAGTGGCTCATCTGGGTTCCAGAGAGAAAGGTATGGCACAAAATTTGGGTTTGTATAATGTGCCCCACAAACGCCATGGCGGTTTTAAAGCATGGGCTGGGGTGGCGACCCGCCAGTGGAAACCTAGCAAGGTAGGTAGAGATCATGGAGTTCTGAGTCAGAGTCTCTATGAGATAAAATATGTTGGCTATTGCCTGCCAGCACACGACCAGCCTGGCAGCTGGGACAGAGAGTTTATGGTACTAGCACAGGACTATGCTGGTTCATTTTTTAAATATTTCCTGCAGCACAAGACCTATACCTAAACATAATAAAAGCAATTTACTGCAAACCAACAGCCAATATCAAATTAAATGGAGACATACTTAAAGCAATCCCACTAAAATCAGGGACAAGACAAGGATGCCTACTCTCCCCATATCTAGTTGATAGAGTACTCAAAGTGTTAGCTAGATCAATAAGACAACAAGAAGAGATCAAGGGCGTACAAACTGGCAAAGAAGAAATAATCGTATCACTATTTGCAGATGATATGATAGGCGACCCTAAAAATTCTACCAGAGAACGTCTCCAGCTATTAAAAATCTTCAGCAAAGTGGCCAGGTATAAAATTAACTCAAATAAATCAGTAGCCTTCCTTTATACAAATGGATAGGTAACATCTTTATACAAATAAGGTAACATCTCCCTTCACAATAGCCACAAATAATATAAAATATCTTGGGGTAACTCTAACCAAACAAGTGAAAGATCTGTATGACAATAACTTCAAGTCTTTCAAAAAAGAAATCTAAGAAGATCTGAGAAAATGGAGAGATTCCCCCATGCTCATAGATAGGCAAAATTAACATAGTAAAAATGGCCATTCTACCAAAGGCAATCAACAGATTTAATATAATCCCCATCAAAATCCCAAAGCAATTCTTCAAAGGCATGGAAACAGCAATTTTCAAATTCATCTGGAAGGCCTAAAAACACAGAATAGCGAAAACAATTCTTAACAATAAAAGAACTTCTAGCAGAATCACCATCCCTGACCTCAAGCTTTACTGCAGACCAATAGTGATTAAAAACTCCATGTTATTGGTACAGAGACAGATAGGTTGATCAATGGAATAGAATTGAAGGCCCAGAAATAAAACCACACACTTACAGACACTTGATCTTTGTCAAAGATGCCAAAACTATACAATGGAAAAAATAAAGCATCTTCAATAAATGATGTTGGTCTAACTGGTTGTCTGTATGTATAAAAATGAAAATAGACCCATATTTGTCACCTTGCATGAAGCTCAAGTCTAAGTGGATCAAGAACCTCAACAAAAAACCAGATACACTGAATCTAATAGAAGAGAAAGTGGGAAAGAGCCTTGAACTCATTGGCATAAGGGGAAATTTCCTAAACAGGACTACAATGGCTCACTCTCTGAAATCAAGAATTGATAAATGGGACCTCATGAAACTGGAAAGCTTCTGTAAGACAAAGGACATAGTCAATCAGACAAATTGGCAACCTACAGATTGGGAAAAAATCTTCACTAACCCCACATCTGATAGAGGGATAACATCCAAAATATATAAAGAACTCAAAAAACTACCCACAAAAAAAAAAAATTAAAAAAATGGGATATAGAACCAAACTGTGAATTCACATGAGAGGAATCTCAAATTTCTGAGAAGCAACTAAAGAAATGTCCAAAGTCCTTAGTGATTAGAGAAATGCAAATCAAAAATAACCCAGTTGTCCCACGACAGTCCACAGAACTCAAAAAGGTCAACAAGCTGAAGGTTCCAAATGAGGATGCCTCAGTCCCAATTGGGATGGAAAAGAAAGAAATCACAAGTGGGGAAGGAGAGAGGAACGTTGGAGGGAAAGTAGACAGGGGGGAGGGTAAGAGGGAATCCTGATCTGGTACTGGGTGAAGGAAAAGGACAGAAGCCTGGAGGGCCAGCAGAAAGAATTTAAACAGGAGGTTAGGGGGACCCTCCAGAATGTACCAGAGACCTGGGAGGTGAGAGACTCTAAGGACAATGTTATCTTCTGTCTTGGTTGGTGTGTGATTTGTAGGCTTCAGTAACACTTCCCATGAATGCTTGAAGAGAAGAGAGGCATTCTTATCATATCAGTCACCGTAGGTCTCTCTCTCTCTCTCTCTCTCTCTCTCTCTCTCTCTTCCTCTCTCTCTCTCTCTCTCTCACACACACACACACACACACACTCACACATTCACACACACACATATATATATACACACTGGCAGGAAAATGAATTTAGGAGAAATAATATTGAGAATTTTTGGACAAAACCACCTTCAGTCTTTGTACATATGCTTAAGATATGTTAATCTTTTATAAATCAGAGTATTTTCACATTGCATGTCTCTACAAAGTGTTCAGTGATAATGCTTTAACAAGCTTTGATTTCTCTAATGAATACCACAAAGCATTTATTTGCTCCACTTTTAGTGGCAATAGACTATATCTTACCATTAATAAACATATTGCTTTAAAATCATTTGGCAGATTATGGTCCCACAGTATTAATAATTTGTACTCATAGCTCAAAATTAATCACACGAAGTACTTCACAATGTGCTATTTAATTTCTTTTTATTTTCATAAGCTACTTAGTACATCTTCATTCATCCTGCAAGGTAGATGAGTATATGACTTTCATTAGAATAATAAAAATAAATGAAATGTTTAATGTGTAATAGAATATGAGTGGTATTTTATACCTGCTTAATGTAACTGAATGTCTGCTGGGGAGTCAAGAAACATGATAAAAATGCTGAAACATTTTCTAGCCCTTAGACTAATGTGAGTTTGGGCCACAGAGGTTCTTTTGGGTTAAATATAATTTCAGTAATCAATCTAGTCAACACTGAATTTTGAAAGTCAAGTTGCAGAGAACTACTAAAGATGGCTGTTTATGGAAAACAGGAAAAAACATATTGGTCTGTTAGTGAAACCTGGTTGGAACCCAACATTATGGGGTTATGAGAGCTATCATTAATAGTGAATGCTCTACTTCAGAATTTGTATTTTTTCCATCGATCTGTATCCTTAATTTTCCTTAAGGAGAATTGGAGTCTTTGCCCTGCTCACTTTTTTGTTTAGTGTTTTAAAACTTTGTTGCCTCAGATGTAATTTTAGTAACTCTAAAGTTACTTAATGAGTTTCAAACACACTATGAAGGATAGCATAGGACAGGATGGGCTGGGATAGATCAGACAAGATGACAGGTTAGTTAGGACAATTCAGTGCAGTGGAGTACAGTATAGTAAACTACAGTAAAGTATGTGGGTAAATACAGCCCTCAGGTTGCCTGACTGCAAATGAAAATTTATTTTAAGATTATGATATGTTAATTTATATATTTTTCTCTCATATTAGGTTTAATAATCTTTTTTGCAAACGTTTTCTTCCAAGCAATCAATTATCATTCAGCATAGATTTTATAAGACCTTTGTGATCCTCTGAGCTTGTACAATATCTATTATGATTTGACATTTCACACCTTATGTTTACAACCTCTACCTTTCTGCTTTATTTTGTTTCAAAAGAGTGAAAATTCTGTCAACTTTGATCACAATAACACACACACACACACACACACACACACACACACTATGAGTCAGAAATAAACATACTTTGACTAGAACCTAAGTCATGGTAGAGCGTAAGAAGAATGTGAATGAACAATGCTGAATGTTAAATCAGTCACTTGTGTTAAGGTGCTGTCTGTATGTT
The DNA here is from genome assembly GCA_019843965.1 of Rhynchomys soricoides. Classification (NCBI taxonomy): domain Eukaryota; kingdom Metazoa; phylum Chordata; class Mammalia; order Rodentia; family Muridae; genus Rhynchomys; species Rhynchomys soricoides. Next base: position 5,612,405 of record JADRCH010000018.1, on the reverse strand, counting down.
AGATGCTTGCTTCCGTGGAATTTTTGTTTATAACCTCCAATTAACTCAGATAGCTTTGTCTCTTATATTTATGATCAATATTACTCCATTCTTTCCCTTTCATCTTTGACATTTTAGGATTCTACATTTAACATTTACTATTTTTTTCTTCCTAAATATTCTGCTCTACCCTTTCTATTTAATGCCCTTCATTTGCCAACTTTCAGAGACACTGCTACATAACCAGTACATCACTTTGCTCCTTCCTCTATAAAGAATTCTATAATACCTGAACTCTGTTCATCTAAACTTATCCTAAAATTTCAATTAATGTTCTCTAAAAGCATTATAAATCTACTTCAAAAGAAACACTTAAAATTATAAATGCACACACATTTCTAAAAAAAATATTTTATCACTTAATTTGTTCAAAGTAGAGTCTCTTGTTTCAAATGTGTTAATATTTCTTTGTCATAAAGACATACAGTCCCTTTACAGTGTCAGTATTACTAAATATATGAACTTAACTGTATGACAAAATTGTATCAATATTTTCCAAAAGAATCCTTTTCTTCAGAACACAGATAGATTTTTAATGTTGATTTCTTGGACAAAATTGTGTGAAAATTAATCAGAGGGGAAAACCCCAAAACTATAAGAATATTCTTCTCAACTTAGAATACATTTTAATATACACTTACATATTATTTTACATAACAGCTTCATTTTATCTGGTTAGCTTTACATCTGAAATACATATGAATGTAAATGAAATATCCTTGAGGATTGTCTAAAGCACCACTCCATAAAATACCAGACTTTTGGTTGAAAGACATAATGTATTTGTGACTACTACTAAGTAGTATTGAAGTGTTATAGATTTCTGTGACAAAATATTTGAAGATAGTGAGATGATTTTATTATATCTAAACAAATACTTAGCAGCACAGCACATTAATCAGCAAAGTACTTTACTCACAGTCAAGGTCAGACTGTGTTACCCCAAAGTTTATGCTTGAAATATCCCTCAAATTTATAGGAATTTGATATTGAAAGCAAATTCAAAATACAGGAGGGAGGAATCTTGGAGAATATGAATGCCTTACTAATAAAAAAGAGTGTGATCATACAACTTTGCTCTACGATTCCCTCTCCTAGGCTACAACACAGCAAGAAAGTAGGTCTTTAGCCAATAACAAATATAGTATTGTCACCCTGGACTTCTCCATCTCAAGCCAATGACCAAGTAAACTTTGCTCTCCACCCCCTTTTTTTAGCCCAAACTGTCCTCCTCTCAAAATTATTTTGCCCCAGCAAGTACAAAGATTACAAATCATAAAGCACAACTCTAGGTATTTCCCAAAAAATAGATTAATGTGCCTTTCTAAAATGATTATAGCTTGAGGTCCTGCTATTTGAAAGTGTTTTGGGTAAAATTGTTCAGAATTTGGAGCCCATGGGACTCAGAACTTTTAGATGCAAGTTCTACAACTAAAGTTAAATAATAGCTCTTGTTATTGTTGAATATTATTTAAGCAGTGATATGGTTGCAGGATCTTGACTGTGGTTTCTTTGTGTTTATTTCACAGCAGATTTCCTGGCTGTTATATTCCTTCAACAATCCCTGCTATGCGTTATATCCTGTGCCTTAGGTACCTTGGTTATCTACTGGCCTTATCTCCTGGGGCTGAATGCACCAAGGTCAGTTCTCCCAGTACTTTGACCACTTGTGATATTCTGTTACAGACTGCTACAAAGATAAGCTTCTTTGGTGAGTAGTAATAGCTACATTTATCTTTAAGCATAAGGATAAATACTTAGGATGCAGTTAGGGATTATGTGGGTCTACTAAATTGGAATAAATACTCATCTAAGATTCATGGCCTCACTAGTCCTGAGTAGTTGGCTAGGTTTCCAGTATGAGACATGATTTCTCTTATGTTGAGCAGTAGCCCGTAAATCTAATTAGGCAACTGATAGTTACATACAAGCTATGTGTGCCATTAATGTATCTTCATAAGCATCTTGCCAATGTGGCCATTGTTATAATGCATAAGTATCACATCTGGATGTGACTGCCCATTGCATCCCTCCCTTGATAGCTTTATAGTCCCTTTCAGAAATGTATAATTTAGTTTTTGGATAAAACTTTCAAGTCAGATCCAACTCGAATTCTCTAAGTCCACTGTCTCAATTGTGTAGTGTCTTTAGCAACAGGTACTTACCTCCAGCCTTGGGAAGGCAAGTAAAGACATCATCAAGAGCCAATATTTTTTCAGTATTGTTTTGGGAGAGACTTGAACTCTCTGGACCAGTGATTTGAAATGAGGTTTCTCATGCCTGGTGTTAAGGTATTGTTAGATGGTCTATGGCTTTTAGGGTGAAGGACTGTTTAAGTAGCCTAACATATATAATCATTGCCTATATATTATAGAAAATTTGTTATATTTTATCATTTATATTATATGCTATTTAGGATGAATAATATTTATTAATGCTGATGTCCTAAAAGATTCACAGGGAAACTTAAAGTCATTGAGGTAATCAGAAGTAGGCAGATGATGAGTCAACCTCAGTTTACTCTTCCCTGGCTTCTTACCTATAATCCCTAAGAGATAATAAGCATATGGACATCTGCAGATACAGCACAGTGAGAGGATACTTGCCTAGTATATAAAAAAATCTGTGATCCCTGATGACTCGTAAATAATTACTATAATTATCAAAATGCACTAATTTAATGTGGATTCAAAATGTAACACAGTTTCATATTCTTTAAATAAACATGTAATTGGTGTTGTTCACAGGCACTGTAGTCTTATGATTTTATTCTGTTCGCTTTTGTGTGTAAGCATAATGTTTCAGGAAAACAGTGATCATGTGAATTGGTCTCTCACTTTTAAATATATTTATTAATTTCCTTATGTTGAAAGAACACACTGATGTTTGAACTTTATATTTTAATCTTGATATTCATTTTTGATCTGCAGTTTTTTTAGATAGTTACCTTAAGACATAACTTATTTGGGCATTTTATAAATGAATTTCACAGCTCTCAAATATAGTAGACTCACTGTATCTAGACATCTAAAAATGGTTCTATGTGTTTTCAGAAAGTTCAAAAATCTCCAACCAACCTCTTTTCTCCCCAGTATAAATTTTGACAAGTATTGCATCCCTTTCAATCAGTTTAGTTAGAGAAAAGACTCTATACATGGGGATATCAGCATTTAGCCATCACATTTTCTAGAATTTAATGGGATTGATCAAATTTATGATTCAAGATCAAGGGTAAATAATTATTATGTAAGCAATTTCATTTGCTTATCATAGTAATGAAAATAAGAGAGGCTTGATATATGTTCAGTGTAAAGCTTAAAGTGAAAAGCATCTAAAAAGCCATGCTAGAAGAGAAATAGCTCTTTTTTCTACCTATAGTTTTAGATTTATTTTTTTAAAAAAAAATGAGAACACTGTTTATAATAAACTGCTTTTTCTACATTCTAAATAACTTAAATGTTAGGATATAATACAACATCCCATAATAATGATAATCTACACCCTGTTTATTTCAATATGCCTTCACACTATATAACCCTATGTTGAAAACAGAAGGATATAGAACGTTGTGCCTAATGTCAAGAAGGCCAGAAATGAACCAGTGAGACATAAGCATAATTACATGGCTCCCTTTACATGAAATCTATGAAACAAAACTCAGCGTTCTACATAAATATTATCTAAATTGTCTGATGACAAAGGATGTATTTGAGTGGTATGGAAGAAAGAACTGGTTGAAAAATGTGCCATGTCTTACATCGCTTGAACAATTAATTAATTGAAAACATTTTAAGAGCAATTTATGATTGCTTTATCTATCTTGATAATTTAGGTAAAAACAATAATATACCAAAGAGGAATCTTCTGGATACTTTACAGCTTAATGCATCATGCTAGTTAACCCAGGGCAGAAGTATAACTAGCTCCATAATAGTCAGAGACATGACCCAGTAAGAGTGCTAGGAAGAAGTACACAGTTTACCATTTATAATCATAATTTAAAGTAAATACTATGTAGCCAGCTTCCATGTCCTGTGACTAAGTAAACCATCTTAAAGCCAATTCTGGGCTCAGGAAGTAATGCATTTTTAAGAAGTATTTATTTTATGTATATAAGTACTCTGTCTTTATGCATGCCAGAAGACAGAATCAGATCCCATTATAGATGGTTATGAGCCACCATGGGGCTGCTGGGGATTGAACTCAGGACCTTTGGTAGAGCAGCCAGTGCTCTTAACCACTGAAACATCTCTGTATTCTCAGCAAGTAATACTTATGTTAATAAGATGTTAACAAATTTGGTGAAAATACAGCCTTATAGAAAGTATTAACTTCCCTGATTCATTCTCTCTCTCTCTCTCTCTCTCTCTCTCTCTCTCTCTCTCTCTCTCTTGCTCTGTGGGGGAAGGGGCACCCACATACACATACATGCATGGTTTAACACACCTGTATTCCAGGCACATGTAAAGTGCATGCTGGATCAAGAGTTCAAGCTCTCTCATGTACATAGCAATTTCGTTCAAGGCCACTCTGGACGACATGAAATTCTTCCTTGTGTAAAGAAAAGAAAACACCAATAACAACAATTACCAAAATATTGTTAAAGCTTTAAATTTCAATTTTTTAACAGATAAAACAAATAGGTTTTGAGATTTATAATATTTATAATATCTTTTATATGGACAGTATAAAACTACTATGAAAAAAGGTTAGCACTTAGAGTTAAAGCAGCTAAAGCTAAACATGGTATAAGTATTTCTTCCTCCTCCTCCCCCTCCTCCCCGTCCTCCTCCTTTACCTCCTTCTCCTCTTCATCCTCCTTCTCTGCTTCTTCTTCCTCCTCCTCCTCTTCCTCCTCCTCCTATTTCTTCATCATCTCCTTCCTTTTCAGCTTTTGTTATTGACAGTCAAATAGATATCATAGATAGCTTGCCATTGTCATGCAGTTTTATTTGGAGGGACAAGTATGTTGGAGCATCTTCTTTAAGAATTATTTTTCTTATTAAAAATCATGGATTTTTAACAAGATTGTGTACTAACTCTGTTTATTGTCTTAGCCTTCATGGCTTTCTGTGTGCCCAACTTGATTGTAAATACTAAAAATTAGTTATTTCTCCCCTCCACTCTGCACTCTGGAGTAGTTTTGCACATAATATACCATCTTTGCATTTGGGGGTGCCTAAGTAGCTATACTACGTTAAATCTCCTTCAGCTATTCTTACCTAAGTTTGCCTAGACTGCTGTTTCCTTACCAGTTCTCTTTGATCCTTCTTACATCCCTCCTCCCTTCCAGTGGTACTAAGTTGAAGATTATTAGTGGTATAAAAACCAGACTGGGAATTTTAAGTTGCTGACTCTGTGGCATTGAATAGACTGAGCTCAGCACCACAGTGGTAGGAGCAATTGCAACTGCCTTTGGAAAAGACAGACCCCCTTCTAATCACCTCAGATTAGAATCATCATTGGCTCTGTTGCCTCCCAAGGTTACTACAGAACTTAATCTATTTCTGTTAATAGTAAATGCCCCTTGTTCAACTATAATTAGTCACTGTGGAGTTTGAGAAAGGTCATTTAGTTGAAATATGAGGCTGCAATTTGTTTAAAAGGGAAAAAAGGCAGAGAAAATTATCTTTCCACAATTCATTAGCTCAGGTCACAGTTGCCCCAGGCATCCTGAACATGTGTGGTAGACAGGAATAGTCAGATAGTGAACTTGACTCAGGAGACAGAAACAAGCTCACAAAGTTGGTGTTAATATAAACCACAGAGAAATAATTCTTTTATCTCAAAACACTGGATAAAAAAGAAAAGAATTTCTCCACTTCATGACAAATGGGACAAGCCTGATGGCATAGCACGCATATAAACAACTGGGTTATACAGAGCATAGTTTGCTATACAGGGAGTCTAGGGAAGCCAATAAGATGCGAGGATGATCTTTATTTTGCTCCCAGTTTTGTTTTAGTAGCAACTCAGTAAATATTATGAGTAAACATTCATAATTTCATTTAAGAAGCAATTAGCTTTTAGATGACACTCTGGTACTGATTATTAGCTAACAGCAAATATAAGATAATAGAAAAGGTTCTTCATTACAAGACTTAATCAATAATACACTTGTTCAGTTGTTTGTAGTATACAATTGCATCATTCTATTCTAGCAAATTTTTCACAGAAAAATATATTTCTTATATTATTTGTCAATACTTACTAAACAGTAATAGATAAAATTTTACAACAGTTGTCTTTCAGAAACAAATTCTATGGCTCTCTGGAGTACAGTATTATTGTTGCTGGTGGGATTGCAAGCTGGTACAACCACTCTGGAAATCACGTTGGCAGATCCTCAGAAAACTGGACATACTACTACCTGAGGACCCAGCTATACTACTTCTGGGCATATACCCAGAAGATGCTCCAACATGTAATAAGGACACATGCTCCATTATGTTCATAGCAGCCATATTTATAATAGCCAGAAGCTGGAAACAACCCAGATGTCCCTCAACAGAGTAATGGATATAGAAAATGTGGTACATTTACACAATGGAATACTACTCAGTTATTAAAAACAGTGACTTCATGAAATTCGCAGGCAAATGGATGGAACTTGAAAATATCATCCTGAGTTAAGTAACTCATTCACAAAAGAACAAACATGGTATGTATTCACTGATAAGTGGATATTAGCCCAAAAGTTCGGAACACCCATGATTCAATTCACAGCAACTGTTGGACTGAGCATGGGGTAGCAGATGGAGGAGTTGAAGAAGGGACTGAAGGAACTGAGGGAGTTTGCAGCCCCATGGGGAGGGAGCAACAGTGTCAACTGGTCAGACCCCCTGGTGATCCCAGAAACTGGACTACTAAACAAAGAATGCATATGGAGAGGCCCAGGGTGCTGGCCACATAAGTGGCAAAGGAGGGCCTTGTTGACCATCAGTGGGAGGAGAGACCCTTGGGTCTGAGAGTGTTAAATGCCCTAGTATAGGGGAATGTCAGGGAGGGAAGACGGGAGTGGGTGAGTAGGAGGGAATAACCTCAGAGGCAGGGCAAGCTGGGATGGGATAGGGGGTTTCTAAAGGGGAGACCTGGAAAGGGGAAAACATTAGAAATGTAAATAAAGTAATAAATTTTAAAAAATATATATTTTAAAAATTCTACTGTACCTAATATTACGTCTAGGAGCCAGAGGACACTTTTGGTCTTCTTATGGAAATACTTGAGGCTATTAAAAACAATGACTTCATGAAATTCACAGGCAGATGGATGGAACTAGAAAAATATCATTTTGAGTGAGGTAACCTAGTCACAAAAGAAGACATGGCATGCACTCACTGATAAGTGGATATTAGCCCAAAAGCTCAGAACACCCAAGATACACGTCACATACCACATGAAGCTTAAGAAGAAGGAAGACCAAAATATTCATACTTCAGTTCTTCTTAGAAGAGGGAACCAAAACACTCATAGAAGTAAATACAGAGATAAAGTGTAGAGCAGAGATGGAAGGAAAGGCCATCCAGAGACTGCTCTAGCTGGGGATCCATCTCATATACAGACATCAAACCCAGACACTAGATCAGATGCCAAGAAGTACTTACAGACAGGAGCCTGATATAGCTGTCTCCTGAGAGGCTCTGTCAGAGCCTGACAAATACTGAGGTGGATGCTTGGGTTGGTGGTGGAGCACAGTCACAGAAGCAAGGTGGAGGGAGGATGGGATAGGGGATTTCTGTCAGAACCTTATATACACAGAGGTGAATGTTCACAGTCAACCATGGATTGAGCCCAGGGTCCTCTATGGAGGAGTTATAGAAAGGGCTGAAAGAGCTGAAGGGGTTTCCAACCCCATAGGAAGAACTACAATACTAACCAACCAGAGAGCTCCCAGGGACTAAGCCACCAACCAAAGAGTACACATGGAGGGACCCATGGCTCCAGCTGCATATGTAGCAGAGGATAGCCTTGTTCAGCATCAATGGAAGGAGAGGCCCTTGGTCCAGTGAAGCCTCAATGCAGCAGTGTAGGGGAATGCCAATGTGGGGAAGCAGGAGTGGATGTTGGGTGGGGGAGCACTTTCAGAAGCAGGGGGAGGATGGATTGGACAGGGGGTTTCTGGAGGGGACACCTGAAAAGGGGATAACATGTGAAATGTAAATAAATTAAATAAATAAATAAATAAATAAATAAATAAAAGAAGAGAAGTAAGAGGTAAGTACAGCGTGCATGTGTTGAAAACTGGTGTAAGGACCTGTAGTGTACCGTGTCAGATCAATACTCCTGATTGTACACAATGAAATTGTTCATACAGTTCAGTAGGTTCAGTAGTGGGTTACATATAACTTATATTTTCTGGACGAATGCTCAGATTAGCCATGGGCAAAATGGGCTGTGTAGGAATTAGTGGCATGATTCTCTCAGTCAATGTCAAGAACCTGATGGTGGATCTAAAAAGAGAACGCAGCCTGTGGATGGAAGACCTAGGAGCTTGCCTAATGTTGGTATGGACTAAATAAAACTGCATCCTAGGTTTTGTTCCTGAGAAACCTCACTGAAGAATTCGACATGCCAAGGAAGTCATTTCTATTCTAGAGTTTTGAAAAGAAACCACTGCTAATATATGGTGCTCTCCAAATGGGAGAAAAAAAAAAGTGAGACACAAGATAAAAATAGGGATATATTTAAGGGCAGGGGTAGATATACCTACAGATATCTTTGACATGTGACTGGAGGTAGATAATTAATTATAATGAAATGTTTTACTTAGGTATATGCAATTAGAAGCTCTCAAATACTTAGTATTTTCCAAATCTCTAGTAAGCATTTGGTAGACAAAGGATAGCCAATGCCATACTTACATGCAAATTCTGAAGTGCTAGGAGCCAAATGAATGGATGGTATAAATACATAAATACCAGATGAAGTAAAGCAGGCTTGGAGGCTAAGAAGGTGGATGTATCAGCTTAAATCTAAGGGCTTGAAAAAATGTATGCCTCTAATTAAAAAAACAAACAAAAAACAAAAAAACCAGAAAAACAACAACAGAAAACTGATCACACAGAATCAAGTCTTCTGACTCATTGCTTTATCCCTGCTTTCAGTTCATTGATAGTAGTGTATCTATATCTTGATTCCATTGACACATCCAAGTGTTAACAGCCACACAGAAACATGAAGAAACTTAAGAGTAAAGTTAGAATGAATATAAGGACGACAGGTGCAACATCCAATATTGACATAAAATTAATCATCTTACCTAGAAATATCTGAGAGTTAGAAAAACAGTGTTTCAGTCATGAGAATGGGTCAGCGCAACAGAAGAAGTACTACACGAAGAGGTAAGTAGAAAGCCCAGAACTAACCCTTAAAACCCTATATATTTTATAATTTAGAGAAGCAGAGAGGAGGGAGAACTGTGTATTCCTGAGTTCTCTGCTGATTCCAGAAGAATCTAAAGAATGGACTCTAACAAGCCAGGTGAATTCTCATTAGTCCTCTGAATCTATTTAATCAAATCTAAAAATCTGAGCCTTTCATTATAAATGGTACCCATGAATTTTCATTCAACATTTTTGGCAGTGGTCTTGATAACTTTATCCACAACATATGTATTCAACTATAAATCTACTTCTCTTGTGGTTAATAATGGGTATTTATTCTCATCTTATGAAGACATCTTTGCTCTTTAGCTGGTAACCAAATATTCTAGACTAAGTAATTTATAATGAAAAATATTTTTCTGAAAGTTGTTGAGGTTAGAAAGTCTAAATAAGAAGGGCAAATCTGGTAAGGAAATTTTAAGTCAATAAATTCAGCTCATAGGTAAGAAATGGACTACAGATAATGATGTTCACCCAATACATGAAGAGTAAAGAGGGAGGCAAATAGAGCTCACAAAAGAGCTCATCTGTGGATGCTATGCTGGGAGGATCAGATGTGTTCAAAGAAAACTGCATTCCTAGATAGAAATGAGAGTCTGAAAGTCCAAGGAAGAAATTAACAAAAACTTATATCAAGACTCATTTTTGGTTATATTTTCAATATGCAAAGACAAAATTAAATATTCCATTTAAATGTAATTCAATTAAAAATAAAGACAAAAAATGTACTTTTTTATATACTAAAAGATAACATAAGAAATTTAGGTTTGATTTAATCACTACATTTAAGTCATTATTACCTTTTTTCTTCCCCCAAACCCCAAGACAGAGCTTCTCCGTGTAGCTCTGTCTTTCCTGGAACTAGTTGTGTAATCCAGGCTGGTCTTAAACTTAGTGATCCACTTGCCACTGACTCTGAAATGCTGAGATAAAAAGCATATACCACTACACACAGCTTCTATCACCTTTAATATGTAGTTTACCCATTGCCTTTGATACCTTTAGTCACTGTGGGAAGACAACTGTGACTTGAAACAGTGTGTCTGTCCTCAAACTTCAGAGAGTAAATGGTAAGTGGAGGCAGGGCTTTCTTCATGCTGTGTTAATAAGAAAAACCCTACACAAATCTGCCATTTTTTACCTGGGCTGGTACCAGGATACTACATGAGTATTTCTGCTCACACTTTATAGAAACTCATTATCAGGAATTGATAATGACAACTGCACGTATGAAAGGAAGCTGGCAATGGAAAGAAATGTAATAAACACATGCCTAAGAAGAATTAATTTGGACTGGAGGTTTTTAAAATTTTACTTCTACTGATAATATTACTACTACTACTACTATTACTACTACTACTACTATTACTACTACTACTACTACTACTACTACTGTTACTACTAATACTACAATAACAATGATGATGATGATGATGATGATGATGATGATGATGATGATGATGAAGCTATTCCTCTAGGCTCAGGTCCTCCCCAAAGCATCCAAACTAAGGTTAGCTTTCTTGTCACTTCCTGACAGTTTACCTCATCTTTGTATAAGAACACACCAAATTTCACAGATTCATTTCTTGAGATTGTGGTAGCTACAAACTCCAAGATTAAGATGATGGTATCTGATGAACCATGCCACACTAGAAGGTAGACAGGGGAGAAAACAAATATAAGGGAAAAGAGAGAGTCACAAGTATTTTTTATGAGTCTACTTCTAGGAAGATGGAAGACCCTCCCAGTCTAATTACTTCTTATAGGTCCTGTCTCTTAAATTGTCTCAAGACAGCAATTATTCTCAACACATACATGTTAAGTGGTGTACTTAACCACACCACAGCACCCTGAACTGGGGTTTCTGGACTTCTGAACTGTGAGCCCATACATTTCTGGGACACAGAATTTCGGTGCATTTTAGCAGCAGCCAAGAGAGAAAAGACCTTCAGCATTTTGAAACATTATCTGGTTTTACTTATATGTTCATAGTGAAATTTCATCAAACCATCAATAGAAAATCAATACATATAATGGATACAAATCTAACAGGATATTGAAATTATTTTGCAACAGTGTCCACTGGCCAGACCCCCCTGGATCTCCCAGAGACTGGACCACCAACCAAAGAATACATATGGAGGGCCCCATGGTGCTGGCCACATATGTGGCAGAGGAGGGCCTTGTTGGCCATCAGTAGGAGGTGAGCCCATTGGGCCTGAGGGTGTTAGATGCCCCAGAGTAGGGGAATGCTAGGAAGGGAAGATGGGAGTAGGTGGGTAAGTGGGGGAGCACCTTCATAGAGGCAGGGGGAGGGGGTTGGTATAAGGAGTTTCCAAAGGGGGAAACATTTGAAATGTAAACAAATTAAATATTCAAAAATAAAAAAGTGAAAAAAAAAGTGATTTAGCTGTACACTACTAAATACCAAATATAGAAAAGAAAGCCAGATTAAAAAAAAAATTATTTTGCAGTGTAAATGAGTCATAAATCTGGATATGTCTTTAGCTCTTTTACTATAGACTCACTATCAAAATGTTTGAGTTGTAATTATAGTTTTCTATATAACTATAATTAATTCATAATTTATGAGATTATTTGAAGTATGCTGGATGTCCCTAAGAATAACACTTATGCAATGTTGTCTTATTCATCATCTTTGTACCAGGAACACACATCGAGACAGACAATTTTGGTGTCCTAAAATCATGGATAGAGTAGGGACCAAGATGCTAAACAGAAAAAGCCACTTCAATTATGAGAAAAAAATGTATGCATTTTTAACTTTAGTTAAAAATTGTACCTTAGTTTTCCATTTCTAAAATGAGAAATAAGGAAATTCAAAACTTGATTAATTAAAACTTAATGTGCTACAGCCATCACATTGCATTCCAAATATTATAGTAAGATCTGACTAACTTCAACCCAACTTTGGAAAATTAAGTCAAGTAGGTTTAGCATTTTTGTATCAAGAGAAAATCTTATTTAATCAAAATATTTAAGCTGGGAATAAAGGCTCATACCTTTAATGCCAGTACTTGTACTTGGGTTGCTGTGCTGGAGGGATGGATTTCCATAAGTTCAAGGCCATCATAGACTATAGAGTAAGACATTGTCTCAAACAAAGAACCACAAAAATATGCTTACTTTGACATAATAGCTATTGATATAAAATTAAATATCATATTCCTAAAATCTAACCAATAGACAAAATATAGAGGAAGGGATTTCTAAGAAAAAAGTAATCTAAGGAAGAGAAGTATGAATTAGAGACATCAAGTCAGAACAGAAACATGCTAGAATAGCAAGGACTAAAGATGTTTTAATGTAACTAAGGAAATTGTAAGCTAATCCTAGGTAAGCATTAAAACATAAGGCCAGGGCTAAATTAACTCTAGTTCAAGATAAGCATTAACTTGCTTTCTCTGAGTTTCCTCAAAGTGAGAAGAGCAATAGAATCCACTTGTCTCTAATGATTCCTGTACTCAGTCTTCTCTGGAGGAGGTACTTGTTTAACTGTTGGTCAGTGGAATAGAGAAACTTTCTTGAAACAAATTTTAATTCCATACTAATTTTAGCCTTCTACAAAGACACTGGTCATGAATGGCCTGAGACTTGAGGTCACACAATTAGAGAGAATTGTAGCTCCCAAGCAACTCTCCTGCTATTGGTCTAGGGAGATTCCCTATTGTGAAAGAAAGAAACTCATTTTTGCTACTCAGGTGTTGGATTCTATTATGCAAACCAGTGACTTCAAATTTAGTGCCATAAATTCATAGTGTTTACATTCAAGAGGCAGTAGGTGCAGCGTGTGATAAGAAACATTAACGCAATTATAGGAGAGGTCTTAGACAACAGATGTTTTAATTTGTTAAGCTAACAAGTTTACAGAAAACAACAAATTCTATTGGAATGTCAATAATATAATTGGCATCACACTTTTTAAATATGCACTTGCTAATCATTAACAATAATGTCTTTGGAAGTTTTTGTTTCTTTCTACACAATGTGTTTTGCTTGTATCTAGGCAAAATTACCAAACTATAAATAATAGAAGATGTTAGTCAATGTTAACAAATTAATAAATAATAGGAATTTAAACTAGAGAGTATTCTCAAATATTTTAGTGCAGAATTACAGATATTGTTTTGAAATTCCCCATGAAGCAGGTTTTTTTAACCTCTTTCTATAGCTTCCAGTGAGGAGGGTCTTGCCTGGATAAAAATCAGCCCATGGAATCTTAGGGTGCCCAATACTATAAGCAATTCATTTGGAATATCCACCCTGTATTTCTACTCATGTTTTCTTTCTTCTGATCTGCGATTTAACATTTTCTCTCTAAAAATTCTACTTGTTCCAGATGACTGGCCTTCAAATATATGAATTGTAGTCACCATTAAAAAGGAAATATCCCCAAGTCTGTTGACAGCTCTGAAATCTTCCCTTACTTTCACTAAACTTGTTCATTCAGTTTTTATGAGATTTCTCCTAATCTACTATTTGGCAAGACTGTTCTAGTTATAGAATGATGTCTTTTTGGATGTATGTTCAAATTTTGATCAATGTATCTAAGGTCCATTTTGAGCTTAGTGGTGACCCAAATGCCTTCTAATTCACATTAATCTTATAGTTGGCAAAGATGCCAGGAACATCTCAACCTAAGTGACTGTTCAGCTTGCCCTCCTCTTCACTGTTTTGAACCTCATGTTTTTTGACCCATGATACTGTATTTTGTGCCAGATACTGTATTTATCTTTATTAAATGTCTTCTTCTAAGGCTCAAGCCACTCTTGCATGCTGTCAGAATGCTTTAGAATCCAGACTCTGTCATCCCATATATTAGTTATGTCTTTGATCTTGTTGTTAGCCACAGATTTGATAACATGTATTCACTGTATTCATATAATTCAATGATAAAGATGTTAGTAGGGAACTCATCTAGGAAAACACAATCTTACTGGCAGCATACCAAACTGAGGATGTTGTACATGTCTGAATTTCATTCACCTTACGAAAATTTACTTACCATTATTAAAATTCTATAGATAATTTTACCTTATGCATAAAGATATTTTGATAGTGTCCTTGTCTCTTTTCTTTAACTTGGTTACTTTTTTCCTTTTTATTTTTCCACATGGATTACTTTCTAACAAGACTACCAACCATTCTATTTATTCAATGACTTTTTTTCACTGAGAATAGTGACTACCAACAGTACATTTTACTAAATTGTTTTGTGGATGGAAAGAATATATGCCAACATAACTGTGATCAAGCTAAAAAGAAACTTAAGACATAAAAAAAAAGAAAATTTACCATGCATAATTTGCTGTCGATAAAGTAGTTTTGAGGTATAATAGAATCTAACTCTTTATTGAAAAATACAAACTTTTATTTGTAGAGAATCTGATTTTAGAAAAAATATATTGAAACTTCAATATTCAAAGAAATAATAGAATAAAGTGATATTCTCACTTTCAAACAAAAGAATGGAACAAATCTAAGAACAGCAGGATACTGAGAAGATGTCAAAATCAAAGTAAAAGGACCATGAAATAAGTTCCAGACAAGAAATGAATGCAATGTTACTAAATTTGAAAACTGACTTTTATTAGAACATACTTTTTTATTTTATTCTATCAACTGACTTCAGTCATTGAAAAACCCATTTTTGGGAGACAGCAATGTTTGAAATGTTTTCATTGTTTTACAAATTTGGGTGTTACATCTGAGTTATATGTCAGACTGGTGGCACAGTTCTAAAAATCTCTTCATTGTGACAATGAAATAAAAATTATCATAAAAACCAAGACTATTTTCAAATATCATTCAATAGTACTTGTTACTGCATACTCAAAGAAAGCTCAAGGAAGAGATGCATCTCAATGTAATATAACACTTTTCAACATACTAAACTTAAGAGCTTATAAAATAAATTCTACTAAAGTTTATCATGAGAAGACTTAAGGATATATATATATATATATATATATATATATATATATATATAAACTAACCATCACCAAAAGCCTGATACAAGCAAGATACACTTCTGTTCACTAAGTGGATAGTTTAACAGAAAAGTGAGGACTAAACCAAACAAAAAAGTGAATTTCAACTACTTCATATTAATAAAATTTTTTATGGGGACAATGCAGAAGTCTCTTTTTTATTAAGAAAATAGTTTTCAGACTTCTGGGGTCAAAAAAATGTCTATGAAAGGAAATATTGATACTAACATCAGAATCACTGATTAGTAGAAGCCACAAGTTAAACACTGTTGTCTGTAAGTAAGTGTGACAAAATTGTAGATTTGAGTAAAGGAGGTCCATATGCTGCCTTATCTTGAAGACAACAACAACAAAAAGTATGTGATAGAGTTTTTACAGTGGAACCAAAACAATGCTGACAAAGAAATTAAAGGACCATTGTTGGCTAACCATCACTGTACAGTTCACTCTCATTGAAAGATGAGAAAGATAGAATTTTATAAATGCATGTGTATACATGTGTATGTATGACATTTTGACAAAAAGTCAAGGCCAGTAGACTTTACTAAGAGAACCTCAAAGAAAATGTGAGTAGAAGGAGAAAATAATAGGATTTCAAAGACATAGGAATTGATGATATTGAGATCAACAAATATCTAAGAATAATTTCTGAGCAGAGAGCACAGAGGCTCAATGGATAAGAGGGCTTTATGATGATCCGATTCCAGATACCCTAGTCTATATAAAAAGTGAATTAGGTGCAGTTTTACCTTTAAAGTCACTGCTGTGCATAAAATGGAAAGAGAACACTCAACATCTTAGAATAAACCCCACCCCCACAACCTAAATGTTCAGAAAGACTCCCTGCCTCAAAAAAAAATCAGATGGAGAGTGACAGAGAAAGCTTGTCAAAGTTCTCTGGTCTTAGCATGGGCAAAAACAGGTGCAGGTAACTGCACATCTATGTGCACATAACACAAATACACACATACTTACACACTCATACAGGTACCTCACAAAGATAATCAAAGAGTAATGCCATATTCCTTGGCTTCAAGAGGTGACAGAAGCAACTGCCACTGAGAAAGTAATTGCCATGTTGAATGACATGGAGAAAAAAATTGCACTACTGAAGAATGAAGTGCTAAAGGACATTTTTTTCCTTTCTAAACTTTCCAATGCTAAGATGATCTTGGAACTATTATGAACTTGACATACTAAATTGGTAATGTTAAAATGCGATTATTTCCCATGGTTTCAATCTGAAAATGTCAGCCTGGTGACTCTGCAATTACTTAATAAAAAGCAGTCCAGTAATTTTACCTACAGGCATCTTTAGATACTAAAGCAAAAATTTCTTAAGCTCCTGTCAGGAAGAAAGGGGCTATACTAAATGATAATGTCAATGTCTATTCAAATCATCTTTTGAGCCATTAATAGATAATCTCAATATTGATTATTTCATTGTATAGTATTTCTTTGCTTGTTACTTAGTGACAAGAACATAATTATTCCTCGTAGATCAAATTCTATCATAATGTTTCCTACAACTACAAGGATGTGACATACATCAGAACTGAGATAAAAGTCCATTTATATACAATTACATCTGAAAAATGTCAAGATTGTGTATAGGATTTTTCCAATTCAACTGAAAAAAGTCCTTCACCATATAAATTTAGATTTTATTTAAGATAGGAGGAACAAAACAAAAATTCTTAAGGTCACTTTCATAATTTCATGAGTATTGTGTTCCAAATATGATCTGGTTAATATTTTTGGTCAACTTGACCAAGTCTAAAATCAGTAAGAAGACAGGCCTCTGGAAGTGACTGTGGGGATTTACATGGCTCATGTTACCTGAGGCAGGAAGACCTGCCTACTTTGGATGATGCCATTCTTTTGCTAGCATCGTTAACTGGACAACTGAAGAAAGGCAACTAAGCAGTAGCATGTTGTCTTTGTCCTCTGTTTATCAATTGTGATTCAATTTGATAAACTATGTCAAGTCACTGCTACTGTGAGGGTCCGCCATGAAAGACTATAACCTGAAATTGTGATGATTTCATTTTATGAGTAGTGTATCATGGCAACAAGAGAGGAAACTAAGACACAAATGAAAATGTGATGCCTTAAGCCATTTGTCTAGGTGTTATCAGTCTTAAGATCACATGAGATTTGAAGACAAATTCATATACTTCAAAATTTTTCAACTTTCAATCTATGAGTACATATTCATCCTAAAAAATACTTCAAGTAATTGGAGGACATATTTTCTTAGAGAACAGTCTACTGTGTTCACCAATGTTGCAATCATTCACACTCTCACAGTGTTTGGAAAATGGTATTTACATTTCACTGATCAAAAGACAGTCAACTGAATTCTCCATTGTGTGACAGATTTATTTTCTGGCTTGAAATTGCCATGCATCCTTAAAAAGGAAAAAAAAATCTTTACAATAAGGAATTGCTGAATACATAATTATTTTATTGGGAAAACTGAAAAAACAAGAGTGGTGAATGGTGACTTTTGGTGCCTTTAATCATTGACCCAATCTGATGTTTATCTAACAGAAATGCATGCACTGAGTTGAATTTTATACAAGTAGATAAAGCCTTGGGCAGTCATTCAAGATACTTTGAATGGAAGGTTGGCATTAACATTTTACAACACCATTAAATGCAAAGTCGATGAACATAACCAAAATAAAGCCTACATCTGTTCTACTTAGGTTTTGCCAATGTGAAAGAAACTAGAATCATCTAAAGAAAGGGAATTGAGGAATTGCCTTCATATTTCATCATGGCAGGTTTATGGGGCTTTTTCTTTTTCTTTTTCTTTCTTTTTTTTTGCGGGGGGAGGGGTAATGATTGATATGAGTGCCCAGCCCAATGTTGGTGATAATACCCCAAGGCAGGTGAGTGGGGCTGTATAAGAAATGAAGCTGATAAGCTACATATGTCTGGTCTCAGTGGGAGAGGAAGCATGTAGCCTCACAGACACTTGAAGTGCCAGGGTGGGGAGATACCAAGGGGGCCCCTACAAGCTCAGAGGAGATGCAGAGGTTGGGGTGTGGGAAGGATTGGGGGAAGGGGTAACCTGGAGAGGAACAGTGAACAGGATGTAAAGTCAATAAGTTAAAAAAATGATAATAATAATTAAATTTAAAAAAAGAAGAAGAAATGTTGTTGAACAAGAATGGAGAAGCAAGGCAGTAACCAGTGTTCTTCCATGGTTCTGCTTCAATTCATGTTTCTGGTTCCTTCCTTGTGTTCCTACCTTGGCTTCTGGCAAGGATTGGAATATAGCTTGAAAGATGAAGCAAACCCTTTTCTTGCCCAGTTGCCTTTCATCAGTGCATTATCTCAGCAACAGAAAGCAAACCAGGACACTATCTTTAAATCAAAGGCAACATTTGCAGTAACTCATAAGAAAACTTTACTTGATAGATGTACTGAAATTATGCTATTAGTGGCTTGTTTAAAATCAAAGCTAATACCTTTGTTTTCCACCATGTTTTTTCTGTGATTCATGGGAACTAATTATTATGTAGTTTATCTTTGGCTGTATGCAGTACTTCATGTCATTAATTTTTCCTGAAAATGAAGTTTGAATAAATCCATCTTTAAGAAATATTCCAGGGGTACAGGGCATAAAATAGTGTTTCTTATAAAAGCAGCAATGTTTTTCCTTTCATAATTTACCTACTTGAGTAATCAAATTTTTAACCTTCCTTCGGGTTGTTTAGGAGTGATACAATCAAGCTAGGCAGTGGCATTATACTCAAAGTAGATATTACAGCTTATTTCTGTCAAGTATTAAAACAAATACCTGAGATCTATTCAAAGAGCAAACTTCAATGGTGGGCTTTATTACTATTCTAGATTGACAGTCTAAAATCAGAAAAGTTGACACGACTTAAATACAAACTCTTTAAACTCTACGAAAATATTTTTCTAAATTGGTCTGATTCAAATGATTTTCTTCTATATTTTTACTTAAATCTGACAGCATTATTCATTTAGTCAAATACTTCTGAAGGCACTGAATATGAATTCAGAAGAAGAAACAAAATGTTGAAGTTGAAATGTCATTAGTTGTCTTAAACAATATGAACTGGATAGAGTTTACTGCCAAATATGAACTGTTGCCTGTATTTCCATTTCTCACATAAATATAATTCTTCTAGCTATTTATGGAAGCACATTTTTAAATGAGCATAGAAAATTGCAGTCTTTTAAATGGTCTGCACTTACTACATAATATCAGGGCTAATTCAACTTTACTATTTCTACTGAAATTGAAGTAGACTATATATTGGTGTTTAAATGAATTCCAACTTAGAGAATCAATAAGAAACTGACAAATACTCTTTCTTATGTCTGAAGTTCTAGATAATTTCAGATTGAACACTAAATTCAGGGGCCATTTAATATTATTTAAGCACTATAAAGAGCAGTTTAATTTCATCGGACTAAAAGCAACCTATGTATGATAGAATTCAGGTTAATCCATAATCCTCAAAAAAGCCATATGAAGGCATGGAGATAGACATAAGAGATAAATGTTTCTTTTTAAAAGAAATAAAGATGTGGATTAGAGTTGTTCAGTTAGATAATCATTTAATCTATCATCTTTTCGAGTACCATCGTAACCCTAGGAGCATTTGTGATAAAAACATGCATTATTTATCTATATCATGAAAAAATGTCATCTAACATATAACTGTTCTCTCTAAAAAATCTCTAGTGGGCAATTTTGTAAATAATTTTAAAATGAATAAAGATAAAAAGGAGTATATCCAATGTTTTATACATACATGAACTTAGGTCCATAGATATATGTGATTATGAAGCAAAGAGAAAGTGATACTTCTTTTAATTACTTAAACTTGTTTTGACTTGTATCATTTTGGATATTTTAAAATAAATTAGTCTAATGCATGAATTTCAGTATTTCTAAACAGTAAATTATAATTTCATAACAATTATAGCTCTGCTTTCTTCAAAAGCATGAAGACTGTACTGCCACAGGAGAGAATGTTGGGGTCCATGGCACATGTTGAGTCAAAGACTGTGTAGATATCCTTGGTCCATCTTGTCACCAGGAACCATGTGGCAGTCCACGATCTGTGTTCCAGTTGACAGTAAAGGGCAATAAAGTTTAATTTAAAGTAGTTTTGATGACTGCAGACTCATAGTTGAGAAAAAGAGACATAATAGTTTTTTTGTGGCAATTGCTACCCTACTCCCATCCCCCAGAAACAGTAACAGCCTAGATGGAAAGACATTGAAGAGAACTCTTAAAAATTGTGGTAACAATGCTGAAGTATAGCTCTCCACAAATGATGGCTCCTGTTGAGGTGCAGGTGGGTAAGGACTCAGTTTATGTAAGGGACCTAGACACTGGACATTTGGCCATTCTCCAGTTAATATATAGGCAACATAAATTGGAACTCTTTATCAGCCTTCTCTTCCTCCTTCTCTTTGTCTTCCTCTTCCTCCTCCTCCCCCCTCCCCTCCCCTCCCCCTCCCCCACCTTTTTCTCCTCCCTCTCCATTTCCTCCTCCCCCTGCCCCTTCCCCCTTCTTCATCTTCCTCTCCTCCTCTTCCTCCTCCTCCTCCTCCTCCTCCTCCTCCTCCTCCTCCTCCTCCTTCTTCTTCCTCCACCTCCTCAACTACTTTCCCCTCCTTTTCTTCTTCTTTGGGGGTAAGTTCCCAAAAGTGAGCATCAACTAGAGAGGACTGGAAGCAAGTTTGATCAGGATGCATTATATGAAATTCTTAAATGATCAATAAATATGTTAGAAAAAGAATAGCATGAGGAGAAACAAATGAAAACATGTAGAATGAGATTTAAACTAAAAATTGTGAAATATAATAAAACAATTAAGGCCATTTTGTGTGGTTCAGGTAAGTATGTACTTTTATGTGCATGTGAACAGGTACACATATTGTTGAAAAACAAATGTCAGAGTTCATTATCTTCCTCTATCCCTAACTCACTTTTGGTGACAGAGACTCTTACTCAATCTGAGGCTCCCAAAAGATCATTTTCCCACTTCCACAGCACTGGGACAGCAGATATGTACTGCCATACCTGGCCTTTTACCAAGATGCTAGATACTATTATTCATGCAGTAAAATAATTATTGTTATCCTGTTCATTGCTAATAATTGGATATATTTTGACAATGCACAGACATTGGTTTTATTGACTTAATGATTATCATTGAGCATCAGGCTTGCTTTAACACTATTCAAAGCTGATGGTGGTATCAGTTGTGATGTGCCGAATATTTTATGACAGCCATTCCAGACCATTTCCTAGAATGTATCTCAGAAATTTTTCCAAATAATTATTGGAACCTAACAGAATACTATTGGACTTTATTCTGCTGAACAATAAAAATGAGAAAACTTTGGTTACATCATACTAAAATAAATGACTCCTCCCTTGCTTTTTTTTTCTGCTTATTTACACTAAATATGAACTCTCTCATCTTAATGTGCCTTTTTTTTGTCACTGTATAATCCCAGGATGAGAGACAAGACCTTTCCTCTAGTTATTGACAGATCCACATTCTTGCCTCTATTCTATAAACTCTATTGCAGTATGTAGCTGAAATCATGACTCCATTTTTCCTTTCTTTTTCTCACCTCATAAAGAAATACTCTGTAAAGTCTGAATTCCAAATTTGATGCCACCATCTCTCTTTATAAGCTGTATAATCCTTCCCTATTCTGCCTAACACAGGAAATATTCTGTGGTGTATTAAATTTAAGATAGTTTAACTTACCCATTCTCTGGCAGCCTGTGTTCCTCACCTGTGTTCCTACCTTAGGTTTATTCACTGTGTCAAATTATATCTGCATTGGTCCTTTTTCCTATCTTGTGGACATCATCACATGGAGACATTATACAATTTATAAGTACAAATTCTATAGATTGTGTTCCAAGATTCTATAGAAAGAGAAAATAAATGTTTCTTATATAAAAATTTGGTGAATGTTTGAAGAAAATATGCCTCTATGCTGTTCTACAGATAAGCCACTTATTCAAAGTAGTATTTATTCAATTCTTCTGACAGTTCACCTTAAAACTTTGCTTATTGATCTTAGAGATACTTCTCTGGGTTTTGTTAATAGTGCTGTGTGTGTGTTTGTGTGTGTGTGTACATGTGTGTATATATGTGTGTATTCTTGTAAAAAATGCAGGTGAGAGTGTATACCTGTATACAACAGCACATAAGCAGAGGTCAGAGAACAACTTGAAAGTTTGGGGTATACTTTCCACCTTCTTTTGAGACAGGACCTACTTGTTTATTCACTGACCTTACAAGACTAAGTTAACAGCATTCATGAATTCTCCAGGCTCTGCATCTATCCTCAATCTCTCCATCTTCTCAGACTTTCCCTATGAACAAAACTGTATGAATTCTTGACTCTATACAGCATCCTTCCTTGAAAACATATCAAGTGATATATCAAATGAAACCTCAGCATGCAATCCTCCACAATAGAAATCATCTGAGAATAATTAAATTTACTGTCTCTGATGAAAATTATTACAAATAGAGTGCATTATGCTGGTAGTGGTGAGCAGCTAGTCACCCATGCAAATGAGTCAGGAGCCATCTAAAATTGAACAGAATATTATGAGAGGAATAAGATGCTTATTTCAACACATTAGTTTGTTTTATTCTTTCCTTCTTTCCTATCTTCTTTCTTTCCATCTTCCCAGATTCCTTATTTCTTCCTTCCTTCCTCTCTCTTTGTCTCTGTCTGTCTCTGCCTGTCTCTCTCAGTCTCTGTCTCTCTCTGTCTCTCTGTCTCTCTCTCTCTCTCGTCATTGGGTTGGTTTTTACCTTTCAACTTGATAACATTAGATAATACACCACATCTCTCCCACTATCAAATATATTGTATAATTTTTACCATTGATGTAGAGGTTTGACATAGTTCCCCCATTTCAAAGATTTGATAATTCAGGCAATGATAACATTGACTTGCACTAGACTGCAGCTATTAAGGAGCAGAGCTTGGATCCAACAGAGAATCATTCCATTCCTGACTGTATTTATCAGTACTAGAGCTATGCAGGGGAGAGGTGATATACCCCAAACATGTTCATTTTTGTTACTTCCAGGTCATTCTATAGACATTCACAAATAATGATTAATGACAATTAGCTGATGCTCTAACTAAAATATAAATGTAATTTTTGTGCTCTTTTGTGAAACATAAGCTAGGGTCAAATATTTTTCTTGTTTGTTATCACTTTCCAAGCCCATCCACCTGATTTGAACTCCATTTCTTCTCAAACACATTGATTTTCTAACACTACTTCATCTCCAGAATGTAGCTCTCAGATGAAGCCTCATTGGTGACTTAGATTGATCCTTGAGTTGGCAAAGTGTCACTAAGTGACTTGATTCCCATCTTATTTTGTATCTTATGGTTACAAAAGTATTAGCAATGTAATTTCTAGCACATGCCCACAGCCACTAAGTTGTCACTTTTGTAATTGACAAGTTTGCAAAGCATTCAGCATGTAATACTTGTCACCAGAGTTAGACTTTGAACAATGATGTGTACACTAAATATCCATGTAAGGTCCTTCAATATAGACTCAAACTTGATTTTCTTCTCAAATTTTAGATAAAAACATACAAACATTTGCTTTATTTTATATTGTTTAGGGAAAAAGAAATGTTTTCTTTTACTTCAGGACTCACATCAATGTAAAAATTACTTCCATTTCTTCCAGGTTTATGATGGAGATTTCAGTGAATAGTTACCATTGTGTGTGTGTGTGTGTACATACCATGAGTTTCTTCTCATGATGTGCATAAATATTGAGTGTTTTTGAGGTCTATTTTGTTTGGCTGGGTTTTTTGGTTTGGTTTATTTTGTTTGTTTGTTGTTTTTTGTATTGTTTGGTGGGGGTGTTGTTCTTTTTGCTTTTGTTGTTCTTTTAGCACTATAAAAAAAACACTCATCAGGTATTTTGACCATCAAGGGTTAGTGATAATTAAATTAATATTAAGTTATTAGTAATTTACCAAAAAATGTGCTAAGACCTTCCTTTTGTAAAATCACAACTATCTATACCTTTGTTCTCTATCCATTTGTTCACCATTAGTTTATCAAATTACTCAAATGGCCAAAGCTACATAGGACCCCTCATCTTCTGCCACTAGACTCTGCTCATCCATTCTTCCCTGGCTTCATCCATCAAAAGCATCTGCTCATTTCAAGACCCTGACCATGCTGTAAATCCAGAACTTATAGCAACTTCTTAAAGGACAACTTCTTAATTTTTTACTTTAAAAAAACTACAGTATTTTTTCCAAATAGGTTCCTGGTAGATGCAATAAGGAGCTTTTGAGTTTCAACTCATTTTAATTTCCTATCACCAAAACCAGGTTCCCAGGTTCTCCAAGTCAATCTCCCCTACAGATGGTGGACTCAAATTATGATACATTTGGCTCTTACTAAAACTCCCAGGATTACCATAAGAAATAGGTATTCCTATAACAGTTAATGTAAAACTAGGTATGTAAAAATCGGTATTCCTGTAACAGTTAATGTAGAATGTTTCACCTCAGCTATTGCCATCTCTAACCTAGTGTTCCTCATTTTTGCCACTGGCCCAAGATTTCCTCATTCTTGGCTCATTGTTCATCATCTTTGTAATAATTCATATACACATGCAAATGCGCATGTAAACATAGATGCATGCAACATGCATACACAACAGAGATAACATTCTACATACATACATATGCCATGTACACATTCAGAACCTCCACATATTAAACACACAGTGCTCACATACATAGCCATCTACACATAAAAACAGCTATATCACCCACAAACATACACATACACAAATATACATCATACATGTGTACATACCTACACACATATCTCACATATATATTACACAGAAGAAATATTTGAGGTTCAAGTACTGATGAATGAGGCGATGACTTCATAGTTTAGGGTTATACCTGTCCACTCATTTCTTTGTTCTATGTCCTTGGCATCCAGATTCAGCAAAGAAATTGATCTCTATTCTAAACAAATCATACACTGAAGCTCTTTCCCACTGATAAACATTCAGTTTTCTGTTCTAATCACAGGATCCTCTCATATCGATCTAGGGAACTTACAAGTATGCTTCAATAATTGGTACAAATACCATTCCTCCGTGAGAACTGCCTGGTGATCCCGCATAATGTTGTCCTTTATGTCCCATAATGCTTTGCATATGTTGCATCATGATTTTTGTATGCTATTGGTTTATACTTTTATCTTATTTATGGTCATAATAGGTGTGTGTGTGTGTGTGTGTGTGTGTGTGTGTATGTATGTGTGTGTGTTTGTGTGTGTGTGCATGTGTGTGTGTTTACCATAGTATAATTAATTTATACTAGGAAAATGTTAGGACTTAGTCAATATTGACTAACAAGTATGAAAAATATCAAAAAGTTCCTGAGTTGATATCAAGAACCTAACTCTATAAAATTTACTAATTCTCCAATGATGTAGGAATTACAATTGATTTTTAATATTGAAAGTCTCAATATGAGTATTTAAAATTATGAAGTTCATCATTACATGTTATTTTCCTTTTAATTAGCCTGTAGTTTATCATATAAGCATTCTTAGAAAATGTTAGGAAAACATATTCCAAATCACTCTAATTAAAATGCAGCAATTCTCCTAGTATGCAATTTATTAACTGCCTTTAATTCTGGACCACTAAGGGTCCTGAGACCCTTAGCCTTTCGTGCATTTAATCAGGTTTTTTCTGACATTCTAGAAGCCCAGAACTTTTCCTCATTTATTATTAATATAGTAAGTATGCTCTGAAAATCTACTACATGTGTGAGTCCCATTGTAGGTGTTTAGAGTGATCTCAGCAAATAAAACAGACATAAATCCTTACATTTATTCATCTTATATCCTTAAGTGGAAAAATAAATAACAACATCATACAAGTGCAATGACATTATTTACTAGAAACTCTAGAAATTATCATAAAAATAAAATTTACTTAAGATCTCCTAGATAGGATTATTCTGTGATGGTTAAATTATGAATGCAGTGTCAACAAGAACCTTAAGGGGAGTCAGTAACATTGAGCATTGACTGCAGGAAAGGAGGGAGTAGACATGGATATTTTGTAACTGCAAAGTAAAAACTAGTGTCCTCAAATGGCCATGAGTAATCAGAGCACTGGGCTATTCGAGGAAAACTAAGATTACTACAGCATGAATAGAATAAAAGGAATATTACAAATTAGAATAGAAAAGTAACAGGAGAGAATGGAACACTTCATTGCTTTTGAACAGAAGTTATATGATTGAGCTTAAGGAAATTAATGTGTCTATCACCATGGTAATAGATGCTAGGTGGGAAGCCAGCAGACTAGTTAGGGGATGAAAGAAATAACCCACTAGAGAGAGTTGGTGTGCACTGGGATGGTGCAATTTCAGGTGGAGGTAATGAAATGGCTTTGATTTGAAGGTAGAACAAGTGAAATGTTGTTAAGAATTGAATAGAAGCTGTTAGGAAAAGAATGGGAAGGAGACAAACAGGCCAGGGAACCTGGTAGGCTAACATTATCTTTAAGTCCTATCCTCCAAAGCCAGTTCCCCAGTCTCACCTCCAGCTGTGTGACGGACCATCTGATGCATCCTACCCTCTTTCTCTGCTCCCATATCCATAGGATATGGATCATACAAATTGTCTTCTCACACCTTTCTTCTCCTAAGTTATCTGCTTATACCCATCCTTATCTCCAGCAGACATTCCCTGGGAACCCTCAGGTGAAACCAGCCAGGGAAGAAAGTAGGCCAGTGAAGGAGGTAGTGGGATCAAATCTTCACCCTCTCTCCTTTCCCTTAAAACCAATCAACCAGTCTCATCCACAGCTCTGTAGACTACCTGCTGTGGACTCTTCTCACTCTTCTCCCCATTCCTAGGGGACTAAGAAGATCTTGGCAGCACAACCTGCTTTCCTTCATCATGGGAATCCCCAATGCCAACTGCTAGCACATCCACATTCTTAAGTATCAGCTCCCAAAACATTGGAATGCATTATATCCCAAACACACAGCAGCTAAACATAAAAGGATCCCTGGAACATTTATTTCCTCGCAGGCAATAGTGAGCTACCACATTCTCCTAATAAATGAAAAAACACAACAGAAACCAAGGAAAAGATACCTGCCCAACAAAGACAATACCAGATATCAGAAGCTAGAATTATAATCATCCCATATCCACAGGCCTATAAGCTAGGGGAAAATACAGTCAATAATGTCTAGAACAGGATATCCTGACCAGAAGTCAGAATTCCTACTACAATAGAAACTGAGAAACACAAAATAGCTGAAACACAAGATAAGAACCTAACATAGCATTTATGAATATGATAGATGATCTTAAAGACAAAACAAAAAATAATTCTCTTAAGGAAATCCATGAAAACACAAATAAACAGTGGATGGAAATGAATAAAACATTTCAAGATCTGAAATTAGAAAGAGAATCAATGAAGAAAACCCCAACTGGGGCTATCTAGAAATAAAATAAAATATTAGGAACTAGACCAGTAACCTTAGAGGTAAGATTCATCAACAGAATATAAGAGATGGGATAGAGAATCTGAGTCATTGAAAATGAAGGAGAAGAAATGGATATATTGGTCAAAGAAAAATTAAATTTAATATACTCTCAGCATGAAACATTCAGGAAATCTGGAACACTGATGAGATTAAATATAAGAATAATAGGAATAGAAGAAAGATTAGAAACTAAGGAACAAAAAAGTAATTTTAACAAAATTATAGAAGTTTTCCTAACCTAAAGAACAGGGTAGTGATCCAGGTACAAGGCCAAAGAAAATACCAAACAGACTAAAGCAAAGAAAAAAATCCCCTTGGAATAAAATAATCAAATAGAAAAAGCAATAAATAAATAAATAAAAGTTCTTTGAAAAGAAATCAGTAAGATTGACAAACACTTATTGAAACTAACTAAAACAGTAAGAGACAAGATCCAAACTAACAAAATTAGAGATGATAGAGATGAAAAAGGAGACACAACAATAGACACCAAGGAAATTCAAGAAATACTTTTTTTAAAAGCTGCATCTCACCAAATTTTAAAATTTTAAAGAAATGGCTAATTTTCTCAATACAAAGCATATAGAAAGGTTCAGTTAAGATGAAACAAAGATCCTAAGCAGACCTGTAACCCCTGGTGAAATGGAATCTGTGCTTAAAAGTCTGCCATTCAAATAAAGACCAGGGTAAGATGGCTTTAACCCAGAATTCTTTAAAGAAGAGTTAATGCCAATACTGCTAAAATTATTCCACAAAATAAAAACAGAAGGGACATTTTCCAATTCGTTTGATAAGACCATCATTATCCTAATCCCTAAACCACATAAAGACTCCTAAAGAAAGAAAATCACAGATCAATTTTCTTTATCAACCTAGATGTAAAAATTCTCAATAAAATACTTGTAAGCATAATCTAAGTAAACATCAGAGAGATCATGTATTGTGATCAACTATTCTTCACAGAGATGGAATGACAATTTCAATATACATAAATCAATAAATATGATCCATTATACAATCAGAAATAAAAAAAAAATGACTTGATAGTTTCAAAAGATGCATAAAAGGTCTTTGGCAAAATCCAACACCCTCTCATTATAAAAGTCCTGTAGAGATCAGAGAATCAAGGGATATACTCACCATAATAAAGACAGTTTACAGAAACCCCATAGCAAACATCAATTTGAATGGAGAAAAACTCAGTGATTACACTAAAATCAGGAACAAGTCAAGCTTGTCTACTTTCCATATCTATTCAACATAATACTCAAAGTCTTAGCTAGGACAATAATAAATTAAGGGAGCATTTGTAAGGAAAGAATTCAGAATATCTCTATTTTCATAGGATATAAAAGTATAAATAAATGACTCTTAAAATTCCTACATCTCATAAACACTTCCTGCGAAGTAGCTGAATACAAAGTTAACTCATAAAAATAGTACCATTCTATGTACAAATGATTAAAGTGCTGAGAAAAAAATTGGAAAAATGTAAAAAATAAGTAAAATCATTTAAATAGCCTAAAATAACATATCTTGAGGTAACTGTAATCAAGAAAGTAAAAGATTTGAATGATAAATTCCTT
This sequence comes from Rhynchomys soricoides, assembly GCA_019843965.1. NCBI lineage: Eukaryota > Metazoa > Chordata > Mammalia > Rodentia > Muridae > Rhynchomys > Rhynchomys soricoides. Next base: position 5,582,766 of record JADRCH010000018.1, on the reverse strand, counting down.
AGGTCATTGAACAACAAAATCGAAAAAGATCTCAGAAAATAGAAAGATTTCCTATGCATTTGAATCAGTAGAATTAATACAGTAAAAATTGCTATTCTACTAAAAGCTATCTACAGATTCAACACAATCCCCATCAAAATTCCAACAACAGATCTTGAAAAGACAGTTTTCAACTTCATATGTAATAATAATAATAATAATAATAATAATAATAATAATAATAGCAGCCTAGGATGTAGGATGAATATATATATATATATATAAATATAAAATCTTGAGTAGTAAAAGAACTGCTGGATGTATCATCATCTCTGACCTCAAATTGTACTACACAGTTATAGTAATAAAACGAGCATGGTATTTGCACAAAAAGATTACAGACTATAGAATGGTCTCAAATTAAATCCTAGATATAAATCTATACACATATGGACACCTGATATTTGATATAGAATCTAGAAATACACAGTATTTCATAAATATATCTTCATGAAACTGAGAAGCTTCTGCATGGCAAAGAACACTGTCATCCAGACCAAGCTGAAGCCTACCAAAGTTATTTTTAACAAGTACAATACTGTAAGAGGTCTAATATAAAATACTTAAAGAGCTCAAGAAACTGGACTTTACAAAAAATGAGTAAGCCAAATTAAAAATTAGGTACAAATATAAAGAAAGAGTTCTCAATAGAGAAGATTCAAATAACTGAGAAATGTGAAGAAATGTTCAGCACTCTTACTTTATAAAAGAAATGCAAATCAAAACTACTTTGAGATTTCATCTTATACCAGTCAGTATGGACGTAATAATGTGAATAGCAACTCATGCTAGAGAGGGCATGGAATAAGATGATTGCCAACCCATTTCTTGTAGAAGTGCAAATTTGTACAGTCAATATGAAAATCAGTGGTGTTTCCTCTGGAAACTGGGAATTAATTTACCACAACATCAAGCTATACCATTCTTTGGCATATGTCCAAAGCATACCTCATCCTACCACAGAGACACTTTTTGAGCCATATTTGTTTCTGGTCCATTTATAATAGCCAGAAATTGGAAACAATCTGGATGTGCATCAATGGATGAATGGATTAAAAAAATTGTGATACATTTACACAATTTAATCTTACTCAACTATTTAAAACAAAATGAAATCCTAAAGTTTGCAGGCAAATGGACATGATTATCCTGAGCCAAGGAACAAAGACCCAGAAATACTAAGACGGTATGCATTTGTTTATATGATAAAATTATATTTTAGTTATCACATCAAAGATAAGCAAGCTATAATCTGAAGAACCACAGAAATAAAGTAGTGAATTAGAGAATTCAAGAGAGGGACAGATCTCTCCAGGAGGAGGAACTAGAATAGATAATCATGGATGGACAATTTGGGGAGGGGCACTGCAACTGGATGAACAAATGAGAAGGAAAAGGAACAAGCAGGACAAAGGCTAGGACAGGAGAGGGACAGCTAAAATTATGGATCATTTGAGGGGTTGTGTGAAAACTTCTTATTGTATAAGCTTCTTAAATTATGTACATTTCTCAAGGGTATCTAGATGAAATCTCCAAGTAACAGAAGAAGCAGAGCCACAGCTGAATATCTCTCATCACTAAATAAAGCCTACAGTATGAAGAATGGGTCACATCTAATCAAGTTATTGGCCAAAGGGTTTTCTAGAGAACCTCCACACAACCCAGGATTTTGCTAAGGCAACAGGTTTCTCTCTGTAAACTGATGGCAGGGCCCTATTACTGAAAATAACACCTACATGTCATTGAACATGGAGAAGTCAAGCAGGTACCTGTATAGAGCATTCAAACCTATTGAATAGTGTTTTTATTACAGGAAGATTCCAAATGCTATCATAAACATTTAGCCATCAGTCCACAGTAGTGCCCTGACAGCAAGATGCACTAGTGCAATGCTGGGCCAAAGCTTGTGGTGGTAACCAATCTCTGATTTAATTAAGTCTCACTCCATGAGATAGAAGACATGCCCAACACTGCTTAGGTGACCAAACACCAGAGACAAAGTAGTCCAGAGATGCAGAGGAAAGCCACATGCAACTTTCTACAAACTAGCAACATACAGTTGGTCAAAACCATCAGATTGAGAACAGATCCCTGAGAAGAGATCAATCAAAGACATTGATCCTAATATATTAAATAATATGAGGCATCTGAAGAACCATTATTTGAGATTGTTTAAAATCATTCAGAAAAAGAAAAATCAGAAAGTTTCATGGTAGAACAAATGAAAACTAGAGCAATCAGGGGCTCCTAGAAAGAACTAGAAAGTGTCCATTGCAGTTCTCTGTCTCAGCAAAAGGCTGCTTAGTGGAGGAGTAAAGGTCAACGCAGATGGCAAGGTGCTTAGTATGATTATTTCATTAAGAATTCAAGGGATCCTTAGTATCTGTGTTTTTTTCTAAAGTCTGCCTCAGTGAAATAATTCATGGTATAATGAACTAATCTATGTTAAAAATTAATATTGGATATGCTGGAGAGAAGGTTCCTCAGTTAAGAACACTGGTTTTATTTCTAAAGGACAGAAATACAGTTTTTAGTATGCATAAGACAGATACCAATCCTCTGTAACTGAAGTTCCAGGGGACCTGAGGCCCTCTTCTGAGCATCTAACACATATGCGGTGCATAGATGTGCATGTAGGAACTACACTAAAACACAAAAAATAAAATAAATAAATATATAAAATAGCATTGACAAGAAATAGAGTATTAGACTGGGTGACTGATTTGAGAGAGAAGAAAATAATGCAAATTTTTGAGAAATTATTTCCATCAAACCCATTCAAACCTTCAGGGAGAAAAAGGAAGGCAATGGGTAGATAAGCTGATTATGAAATCCTAAAGGTGTCATTTATATTCTTATACCACATCATAGATTACATGAAGGAACGAGGCAGTGTCATCTAGCATGCATATGGAGTAATGGTATATGATAACTCTAACATAAAAATGTGTTGGAAGATATTGCAATATGTCCATGCTTCTCACCCCTGAAAGATCTTTACAAAAAGACAGTAAACTACCAGTTTAAACATTTTTTTTTTCATATAGACTGCTATTTAATATAACTCTTTTGGAATGTAAATACTGAAATGCACCATTTTATTGTCACGATTTTAACAATTGGTAGAGGCACTTTTTCCTGATATGGCTTAAATGCTAGTCTTAGAACTCACATTTACATAAGGGGGATGAGGAAAGCTTCCTTATCTAACTCCGCCTCTTTTCACAAACTCTAGAACTAGAGTAGTTTAGTCTTACCATTTCATCCAGTGACTCAACAAATGAGTCAAACTCTCATAGTTGTACCTTTCCATCGTTTGAGAGTCTATCTCTTTCCTTCTATTATAAGCCTTCCTAAAAGGATTCACACAACTTCAAACTCTATTAAGGACTCTGAGAAACTAAATGCATGATATTCCCAGTTACTCTAACTTATTCTAAAGACACATTGTCATATATATGAGTCTGGAATGTATGTAGGTTTAGATAGAAAAATTCTTCTTCCAATAATCACATTGTGGCCTATCATCCTAGCACTAGTAGGAATTGAATAGAGAAAAAAAATATAAAATAGTTTTTATCACATTGTTTATGCCTTGGGATGCAGAGATAACTGCAAAATCTTTCTCAATCTTTCCTTTATATCAGTGGTTCTACCTTTGAGTCACTACCATTTGGGATCATGTATCAAATATCCTGCATATCACAAATTTACATTAAGATTCATAACAGTAGCAAAATTACAGTTATGAAGTAACAGCAAAAATTTTATAGTTACGGGGTCACCACTACATGAAGAACTGTGTAAAAGGGTCACAACATTGGGATCGTTGAGAACCATGGCTCTACATGGTAGAAGGGTAGAAAGAAATCTAAAGTGAGTGGCTAAAAAAATGAGTTGACATTCTTTGCCAGCAAAGAGATTATCAACACTTCCATTGAATTCTCTGTGGGGAGTAGTTTCTAGCCATCCTAAATTTAAATCTACACTACAAAACCACAAATCTCGATTGGTTATATCTCAGAAACCCTAGACAATCATTAATCTTAAGATTTAGTAGTCCTTCAATGGATAAAGATTAATTATTAGGAATGGATTAGTTTGACTGAGAAAAGAATTACTAGTATTCTAGAGAATAGTTGATTAGATCATTTTTTTCTACCAACATTATCTGGAAAGCCTTTATTAGAGCTTAAATGATGAAATATTTGCCTTGCCAAGCCAAATATGGAGAAAAATGTGGGGAGTCCATGCTTTCCGTTTTTCCTAGTCAATGCTTTGCTCATTAAAAGAAGTGTGTCTGATAAAGAAAAGACAACCACTATGATCAACACATATGTGATCCTCATTCTCACTGTCTTTTCCATCATAATTCTTCTGGATCACATGAAAAGTGCATCTGCCCAATGAGATGACCACATAGAAAATCCAAGCTAGGAAAACACAGTACACATAACGACAGCAGGAGAGTAAGTGCTGGACAGAAAAAAATGAATCACTTGTTTATTTCTTCTTTCTCCCACAGAGAAGAAGAGTCGCATTGTATGGCTTTTGAAGATAAGATAATTATGTTATTATCTTGCACCCTCATCATATTATACTACTTGAAGTCTCTAAGTGATGCTGTGGGGAAAAGAAAGTTTGTACATAAGTGTCAGAGGCTAGCAAGGATTCACATACATTGTCTGAGATTTCACTGTAGACCTTTAAAAATAATGCACATCTGCAAAAGGAATCACTGAAAAAGAATTGTTATATAGCTGCTCCACAGCCATACATAACTGCCACTGGCAGGGAATGTTGTTGTTATTGACTTGGTATCAGTATGTTTTTTGAGTAAATAACTGACTTTGTTTACAAGGAAGAAATTCAGGAAGTATCTACACCAAAGCATCAGAATAAGACAGTTCCCCCCTTCCTGAGGCTTCACGACCAATGACTATGTTAAATAATGACTAAAGATTTGTATTTTATAGGTAATTTGCAGTATACTGAACAAAGATCAATTTCCAGCCTCTTCTTAAGTTTCCACAACTGAAAGAGAAAAGAAAACACAACCAACAAAACCTCACAAGCCAACATAAACTCAGTAACTTCTCAGGCATCGCAAGTAGAGAGATGATTTCTGAGGCATCCACACCTCACAACGCCATCTTCAGCCTACCTGAGTATGTTATTACAAAGAAAAACTGAGAGATAAAACAGGGAAAATAAACACATTAAAAGAAGATAGCTGCATAAATTTTCTTGCAGTAAAATAAATTATTTCTAATGAGTTATGCATTCTAAAAGATTTTTCCCAATGCGAATGAACTTGTCAAAGTGATCTATTTTCTTAGCAAACATGATTATGTAGGAAAAAATATATATGTTTGTGGCAGTACAAAAATCATTTTAACTAGTTTTCAAAATGAGAAATTTGATTATGAATTATTATACTTCTTTGAAGTTTTCTATAATAGAACTTGAATTATTATAAACTGGGTGCTTTCCTCTCTCCATGAAGTTTAACTTAAAATATTTGATGCCTAAATTATAGCCATAGCACATAACATTCTTTTTATAAGGCAATAAACAATAGTCGAGTGGTTACGTTAGGGATGCTTGTAAGATCATGAAAATGAATTATTTCATGTTTATCTAGCAGTTTGCATTTTCCAACACTTTCATTAACTCTGATTTCATGAGTCTTTGCAAATTTCTGTGGAACAATCCATAATAAAAGGTTTAGGCATGAGCAGTGGTTTTCGGGTGAATATTGAAGCACATCCACAAAATAAAATTAAAGAATATGAATTTTAAGTAAAACCCTCCCTTTGCTTCAAGGCTCTAAACCTATGTAAACTCTCTCTGCTTAAGCACTCGAGCTTCTGAGACAATTGGATGTTAGAAAGTCTCTAGCTGGGCTGCTTTGCGTTTCACTAGCACATGTTAAACATATGTTGAAGTGTGTTCTATGTTGAATCGTAGAACGTTCAACAAGAGTTTCCAGTGATTACAAGCTAAGATTTGACCAGAATATGGAAAATCATATAACAGAGAAAAGAAATATTAGGGTTTTTTTAATGGTATAACCAAAATCAGCCCTGGCAGATGCATTTATTTCTTATCAAGTCTGTATAAAAATGCTTTATCTTTCTGTGTATCTTTTGAAATAAGATTACTGCCATTTGACTCTCTATGCCAATGAACCAAGCTGACATGAACTAGTTACAGACGATGGCTGTTTGAAGGGGGAGTATCTGCCTTTTCTTTGTCTTGTTGCCAAGGTACTATCATATCAGTTCAGCATAGAAGGTGATACCTTAACCAGCAAGCCACAGGAGTTATCTAATATGGTCAAGCCATTGCAGGTGCAACAGTTGCTTATTTTAGCAGCTAACCTCAAATATTACAGCTTATGCAGTATAGAACTTTGAAGAATAGAAAAATGGTCTGTAGATCTGGACCAGAATTTATAACAGTGACTGGGGATTAATTAAGCAACACCATTTCAGCCAAACAGCATGTATGCTGGCCTAAGAGTTATGGTGCATGTTGGCACATCTTAGAGCTCAAACTAAAGGAGGAAACTATACCTTCTTGATAAAAACGAAACATCTCCTGTGATGCAATGTGTGGCAGAGCACAGAATGGTTAGGTCAAAAAGGATCTGGAAATCACAAGAAAGCAGGACAGAGCAGGGCAGGCATAGAGAAAAGTGGTAGTTTAGAATCAACCACGGAAAGAAATGGTTTGAGATAATTGGGAAAGATATTATAGATTTCAGTATGTGTAATTAATAACTGGTTATTAGAGCTTTAAATGGGACACTAGTTACTTCTGATTTAATAGATTTCAAGTAATACAGCTGGAGGAAAAATTGTTCCTTTTTCTAACTCTTGCGTATATGAGAGAAGTTAGTGTCAGTCTCATTGCGCACTCACTTTAAGTTTTAGTGGCAGAGAATATGCTTTGCAAAATAATACCTTAAAAAGCGTTTGTTTGTTTGTTTGTTTGATTGATTGATTTTACTTAATGAAAATTAGGCAGAAACTAGTCTCATGCTGAATGCTGAACCTCAGCTCTCAGAAGGTCGATTCCAAGGTTAAGTCATGCAATAAATAAGGAGGTGTTACATTCTTAAGGTGTTGAGCCACACCCCTGTATTTAGAACAGTCTAGCTTTCCCAAGTTGGGAGCCTTGCACTGAAACTCTTTCTCTTCTTTCTGAAGTTGTTCATCATAAGGAATGATGGGCACTTTCCTTAGGGAAAGAGTCCACTGAATCTGCTCATGGACATATTTCAAATTATAGAAGACCTACTATGTTTAAAATGGCAAAGAGTCTTGTTTAGGAAGACTTTCTCCATCACTTCAAACATCAGGGATAGACAACTTCTAAATAAGAAATGCATATTGGAATTCAGATCGTTCCTGCTTTCAGTCAAAACCAGTTGGCTTCTGCCTTGGGCTTTTAGTTAGATGACACATAAACTTGTGTAAGAGCAAATTCATCTGCTGGAATCCTTTCTAAAAGAAAAGAAGAGGAGGTGACTAAACACCTACTGTCCTATCCACATTGTTCTCCCCATGATGTCACCCACCCCTTTTATATATTTTCCCTTCTCTATCATACCAAACAGGGAAGGAGTTTTCACTTCATGAGCCTTTAGAGCACACTGAAAAACCAGCCTATGGCACAAAGCAATGTTGGTTTTAATAAGCTTTTGTTTTTGCTTTAACCATCAACATATTAATATAACTGGAAATCTTACCTGAGATAAACTTTGAAACACATATACACATTTACACACTCGTACACATGAAAAGAAAAAACTTATATGAAAGTTTATCTACTCCCATAAAGGTCTTAATTAAGAATGAAAGCCAGAGGAGCAACTGTGAATCTCCAGAAAGAAAATGACTTCATTAATCCCTGGATTAACTTGAGTAACTTTGATTTTATTTCTGTACTTATCTTGAAAATGACATCTACTTTCCTTGACAATGAATAGATCATATATTTGTCTGATATACATTGAAATACATGCTGGATTTTTGTAGTCTATGGTTCAAAGCTATAACATAAGAATCAGCTGGGTATTCTCGACAGTTTTAGTTGTCAAATGTTATAACTGAATTGATTTTTTAAAAATGAGTCATTATTCTTTTAGTCAAGTTTAGGGAACTTAGAAAGGATTTACTAACTCTTTTTACAAAATTCTCCTTTTAATTTTCTTGATTTTGTTTCTGCAGTTTCAATTTTTGCACTGTGCTCCTATTCCAAGTAAGCAATAGTGTAATTCGTAATCTCACAACTTCCCAAAATATTGGTGGGGGTGAGGGGGTGAGGGAAGGGTGTGCCTCAGCTGTCCCAAGCTGAGGCATCCCTTCCCCCTGAGGGACCAGCCACACCATGGTATAGTTTATTCAGGGCATGGGGAGGGGAGCTAAGAGGGTAGTAGAGGCAGAGAAAGGCAGAGAGAGGGGGAGAGTGGAGAAGTGGAAGAGTAGAGAGTAGAGGAGTGGAGGCTGGCCATAACCACATGGAGAAAGGGGGGAGGAAATGGGGAGAGGGTGGCAAGGGGCAAGAGGCAAGCAAGAGAGGCAAGAGAGAAGAGGGGCTGAGCAGCCCCTTTTACAGTGGGCCAGACCCACCTGACTGTTGCCAGGCAACTGTGGGGAGGAGCATACCTGGCTGTTGCCAGGTAACTGTTGGGAGGAATTTAGACAGAATACTAACAACTATGATAAAATATAGTTACAGAAAAGAAACTTGGGGAGAAACAGGTTTGCTTTAGCTTATGGATCCAGGAGGCTAGAGTTTATCACAGGGAGGAAGACTTGGCAATAGTCAGAAGGAGATAGAAGCAGGAAGCAGGCTGATAGCATTTTCCTTTACTCAAAGGAAGGAGTAAAAACAAGAAGTAGCCTAGGCTATGAAAACTCAAACACCATTCCTGGTAGCCTACTTCCTTCAGCAATACTGCCTTACCAAATAGCACCACTAATGGAAGACCAAGTGTTCAAATACAAAGGCTACTGGGACGGGGAACTACCAATAGTTCTCTTTCCAACTACCAATCCTATCCTTCGTAAATAAGTGCTCATTGATTTATGTGCAATGTGAATCTACCAATTTCATGAACGACACATTACCGTGTGACTTGGAAAGTACATCTCTCTCCCTACTACAATCTTTATAAAATGAAAAAGCAAGAATCATTCAAAAATTTCCTTAAATTCCCTTATTCAATTACATTTTTGTGTTGTTCTTAAAGTATATTTGTATTTCTTCCAGAAATATAAATTAATATACAAAGCTCTTGGCACAGTGAATAGGATAGTAAAATGACCACATTTCTCAATACCACTAGCCATTTTTTAAAAGACATTTGTTTAGGCCTTGCTTTCCAGACATGTACTTCATATTTTTGTTGGAGCATCATCCCTTGGGGAAGGGAAACAATGTTTAAAGGAAGCTTTTGCATCAAAGAAATCATAGTCCCTACTGAGGGCTGCTCAAGGACAAGAATATATCAAAAGGAAAAGACTCTTTGTCCTATGTTGAGGTTAAATACTTACCACTCCTCAGGAACGCTTACATTTCTTTTGTGCAATGTGTCTGTGAATGTTTTATGAATCCAATTGAGCTGAAGAATCAAGTTTCTTCGACAGACAGAGTTTGTTCAGAGGAATAAAGATACAGCAGAAAGTTATTGATTTTTGAGGGATCTACGGCTTGTGAAAAATTAACCAGACATTCCTTCAAGATCGATACGATTACCCTTGCTGTTTCAGAGCTGCAACCCCCAGTCTGACTAAAGAATGTCTCCATTGCAGAGGGCACTGGTAGGTTCAGGGGTCTGTTGAAAACCACAGGAAATGAGATTCTTGTTTATTTTCTCCTCTTGTCTCCTACCATGTTTTCTAGTGCTTTTTTATAATGCATGCATCAAAACACCTTCCAAATTTTTTGGCATCTAAGTGAGACACCTAATTCACTCCACTCTATGACCTATAGTCTTGGAATTACTCCCTGAGTCTATGTTCATGATTCATAGAGGATAGAAAATGTAAATTAAAACTCATCTCACTGTGGGGCTTTAACATTGCTTTCTAGTTTTGGTTACCACTCTGCTGTCATTTTGGTTTCTAATAACTGACAATGGGCTACCCTCTCCTGTCTCTGCTCAGAAACAAGAGGTCCCATTGTCTCTAGCATGGAATCAATATAAAGTCATACATTTATGCATCCCTATAATTCTATCTAGTTTACCAGCAAGTAGTTGAAACCTATTTCCAACAACCAGAACACCCAAAGGAGCATTCAAATACTGCCATCAAGGAGTTCACTGATAAATAACATTTCTCCAAAAGGGGAAGAGAGCTCCTGGTATTTGGGAAGAGAAATTCCTTTTCATATACCCTGTGCTTTTGAATTGCCTTTGTCATCCATAGTCTGAACGAATAAAAGCCAAGAACCTACATAAAACTATTCTGTGATGCTGACTACTAGAAATATCTATAGACAAGGTTTAGAGAAATATCACTGGCTATTTTTGAGCATCTAGCTGACTGTGTACTGTCTGCCTTGATTCCTGAAAAACCAGTTTTATATTGCTTCTGAAAATAAGCTTGTGGAAGAGATTCACAGCTTTTGTCTTTTGCTGCCACTTTAGGTCTTGGTCTCTATGGGAACCCTTGATTCTGCCACATCAGCAATATCCTGTGATGTCATCTCCACTATGTTTCCTGAGTGCCTTCTGCACAGTTCTCTTGCTCTCATCATGATGGACAGGAGGTAGCCCAGTACATTTAGCCCTTACTGTTTGTTAACCTTCCAGTGCTTTTAGTAAATTCTGTAGGAATGTATTTTGAATAGATACGCTCACTTCTCTTTCTGCTGTCCAAACGTTCTAATGTATCCCTTCATCCTGTCATATCCAGGTTATCAGTTTGCTTACTTATTATTCTAAGAGAGAGAGAGAGAGAGAGAGAGAGAGAGAGAGAAAGAGAGAGAGAGAGAGAAAGTGTGTATTCCTAAATGCATAATCACAGCATGCTCAGGACATACAATGATATTTGTTGTGTATGTTTCAGGACAATTATTTGGTATTGAGTAACCAAATGATTTATTCTTCCCGGGTGAAGACTACTTCTCTTAGTCTCATCTGTTAGGGAGTGGTTCTAATTCTGTCTCAGTTCAATTTGGCTCCCAAAGACCTAGTTCCTAGATGCTGAGTATCTCCACCCCTACATGGATTTGGTTGGCAATAAAGAATTGCTGTACAGACAATGGCTGGGCAGGTAGACTGAGGCAAGAACTTTAGATTTGTGAGGGCAAGGAAGGGAGAAAATAACCATGATTCAGAGAGATGGATCAGATTTAGGACCTGCAGAAGGAAAATCGTCTGCAACGTAGGTGAGAAGAAATGTGGCCCACGAAAAGGCTGCCCAGAAGCATCTTGGGCAGCAAGACTAGCAAGCCACCCAGAAGGACTCAGGGCAAGAGAGATAAAATACAGAATTAGAGGGTATTGAGGAATATGTATGCTAGCTGTGGGGAAGATTAGAGCTGCCCAGACTTAGAGCTAGCCAAGGCATTTTAAAATTAACGAATGTGTGTGTGTGTGTGTGTGTGTGTGTGTGTGTGTGTGTGTGTGTGTCTTTCATGCATAAATCCAGAGGGCTCTTGGTACTACACTCATCCCTTGTTAGTTGCCTGTGTTCTCATCTAGGGTTAAGGTCCTCTTAGCATTGTTTCTTCCACAAGAGCATGAACAATGGTGACTTCTTTGCTTCCTGGGTTGACCTGGAACTATTGCCTTCTCTGCTACCACTTCTCTTTTGTTAAGATTTTAAGTATATGACATCCAAATTTCTTGAATAATTGTAAGTGTAATAATTTTTTTCAGAATAGTTCACTAGGAAAAATTTACCTTTTCTACTTTTTCATAATGCCTATGATTTAGCTATTCATTGAGCAAATAAAAATATCTGATATGTGATTATTATTGGGCAATAGGGATGTACATTGAAGTTACAATGGACTTTATTGTTGAAGATGTCACTATATTAGCAAAAAAAGAATAATACTGACGGTGATCACACAAATTCCATTTCAATGAACTCTGAAGAAGAAAAAAAAAAGTTGTAGATTAAAGCAATGGCAAAATTCCCCTTGTCAGAGAGCACTGTGCCAGTTATCCAAAGGAAGTGGTAAGTAAGAGCAATCACCCATGAAGAATGACTTGGAATATGCCAGGGAAATGAGGGGCAACACACACACATGTGCACACACACACACACACACACACACACACACACACAAAGTGGAAAGGTTTTAAAAGAGCAAAACAAGAGAAATGGAGACTCTAAAGGTAGACAGTTTGGAGAGAAAACAAGTCCGTGATCTTACCCAATGATAAACCCTGAATGCTACAATACCAATGTAACAGGCAGGATGCATCCACTGGTAAAGTAGTGGCATACCTGTCATGGGAATTACCAATACTCTTTAGTTACCAATAACCAATTACTCTTTCGTTAAATCTGAGGTTTACTGTGATAGAGAAAATGCATAATTGGTACCGTAAGCCTGGAGGAAAAAAAAAAAAAAACTGCTGGAGAGGTCCTGGGCTATCTGGTGGGAGAAGCAAGATAAATGGCCATGTTGTCAAAATAAACACTGCATTTATACTAGTAGCTTTGTATTGTTCTTAGCCTTGGATAGAGAAGAGATCTTTTGCAATGGGAAATGGTTAATGCATAGAATCACAAGTACTTTCTCTCTCATTTAGTTTAATGCTCCCTTTTAAATGCCTTCAGCGAGTATTTCTTTATCTTTATTTTTTTAAGATGTGATCTATTTCTTTTGAGTTAAATAAATTAAAATAATATATTACATTGAAGTGGATATTTTCTGGGCATTTTATCTTCTAGAAACTATGAAGGACAATTTTTAACAGTTCCAGCTAAGTGGAAATGTTAATAAAAGAAGCCTTGTAGTGAATATTTGTTCTATTTTTTCTAAACTCTAATTGCTCATTATTCACACATATCTTTTTGACGGTGCCTATGGCTATTTCTGGATATGACAATTCCAAGTGTGTCCTAGTTTTTGTTTTCCCTTTTATGTCCTTGGCCCATAGTCAATGACTTCTTAAATCTTTATTATAAACATTAAAGGAAACAGATTCAACCACTAATCCCAGTGCTGAACAAGTCACATGCCATGTATCTCAAGCTGGTTGATATAACAGTTTGTTAAATACTAGTTAAATACTACCATCAATTGGTACTTTCATGGTAGCTTAAATGCCCCAACTTCATTCATTCACTCATGTGCTTATACATTTATCTTTTGTTTCTGGGGGGGGGGGGGGCTGAGTGCAAGTAAGTTTGCATGTGAGCTTTTGTATTTGTTTGTATGGAGGTCAGAGGTCAACTTAAGGTAATGTTCTTCAGGAGCCCTAAACTTTGGCTTTGATACTGGGAATGTCATTGGTATCTGTGGCTCTCACTTGGCTAGGCTGGCTGGCCAGTAATTCCCAATGATCAATCTACATCAGATATTCCAGCACTGGGATTATAGAAGTGCATCTCCGTACCCCTACCAAGAATACCTTTATCTGTAAGTGCTCAAATTCAGGTCATCATATATCAAGTTCATTGCTGATAGACCTCTTTTCCAGGGTCCCACTTGTCTCTCCTTTAAAGAACTGTTTTAAATCATATTTGTCTTTTAGTCCTAAACAAATTCCTATCAGACAGAATTCTCTTGAAATTGCCTATAAACAGGGTGAATTGAATAGAAAGGAGCCAATATGGCTCACATGCTTTTCCCCCCTTGCTTATCAAATCAAAATTGAAAATACTTCAGTAAATCTCTTCTAATGTCTCCCAGTACATTACAATCTTGAAAATGTGCTACTAAATATGCCCTGAAGAATAGACAATGAATATTTTTATTGGTTTATATTAACTGTTGCACAGTAGAGTTTATTTAATAAAAATTTCAAGCCCACACCTTAAAAGAATAACATTGAAAATGGTTTGCTTTGGGTTCTTTTGTTGTTGTTGTTGTTTTGTTTTGCTATTGTTGTTTTTGATGTTTTGTTGGTAGCATGTTTACTTCTCTGTCTTGTTTTTATTTGGAGATAATGAGTCTTTTCTTCTCTTTCTATGTATTCTTAAGTCCAGAAATAGAAGAACAAACTAACCTGCAATCTTGCCTAACAAATGTCTTTGATGAAGTATAGATTTCTGAGAGACAGGACAAAATCATTTTGTCGAGATTCAAGGTAGTCCAAATTAACTTTTATAAGAATGACTGATTCATTTATTTAGTACTGTATTGGAAATACAAAGATCAAAAGGCATAGTCTGCCAGCTTGTTGTTTCATGGTATGTTTGAACAAACAGAAACAAGTATGAATAAATTTATATGTAAATAAAAGCTTATTTATACATATATATATATATACATACATATGTGATCATCTACAGGGCTAATGAATGGTAATGAATGTTTATTTTCATGTTTACCATTTTGCATTAACTATTACAGTATCTCAAACATTTAATGACTTTAAAGAAAAGCCATTATATTTGTCATAATCAATAATCATATCTGGATTGAATTGTGACCTTCTCTGGTACTGCGCAAGAAATCATAAGCCTGAGTCCAGCAGCCTAGGCTGCTGAGAACAGGAATTATCTTCATGGTTATGCTATTTCATCTCTCTATTCAGCCTTTCCATGAAGCATGTGCATCTGATTTCCCTGTAAGATTATTCCACATCTGTATAGCATCAAGACCGGCTTTCAATATGTAGTCTCAAACCTGAAAGTTCACAGAAGCAGAAATATTTCAGACTATGTAGTTCTTGGAACCTTAAAACAGCAGGAGGGCATTCTTTTATTGCATTGAAAAATTGAGCTCCATAGTCAGCTGAGTTCTAGAGGAAGAACACGAATGTGATATTTTCTAATTGGCGAAGAAGGAGCATACAAGAGAAACAAGGGTATAGTTTTACTATTAAAATATGTGTCAGGGGGAGGAGAGGCCTTTGGGCATGAAGGTGTTAGATCCCCCAGTATAGGAGAATGACAAGGAGGGAAGATGAGAGTGGGTGAGTGGGTGGGAGGGTGGGTTGGAGAATATCCCCATAGTGGCAGGGGGAGGGCGGAGGGAATGGGGAGGTTCCAAAGGAGAGATCTGAAAAGGGGGAAACATGTGAAATGTAAATAAAATATGAAAATAATAAAATAAATAAATAAATAAATAAATAAATAAATAAATAAATAAAATATGTTTCTTCTATGTGATTTATTTGAGTGGACCAAGATTGAAAGACAAGGTAAGTTAGGAGGCAATTGTCACCATGCATAAGAAAATATGATGGAAATTAGTCATGGCAATGATAAGGGGAAAGAAGTATATTATTCTGGAAAGATTCTGTGGAACAAAATTGACAAGAATTAATACTAAATATGATATATTTTCAGCCAGTGAGAAGTATACATGAACCATGAATAAGAGTGGGGATGCTGCGATTTATAAATATGGAGGAGCTAGTTGGGGAAGCTTAGGTTATCAAGAGATTTGGAACTGTTCTCTTTCAACTGTCTACTCAGCATTCAAATGGATCTGAAAGCTGAGCAGTGAGGCAGTACAGCTCAGGATCCAGAAAATCCTAAAGGAATTGATCTATTCTTTTTTTTTTTTTTTAATTTTTTATTTTTTTATTTTTCATTTTTTAATACTTTCTTTACATTTCAAATATTTCCCCCTTTCCAGATCTCCCTTTTGGAACCTTCCCATTCCCTCCCCTTCCCCCTGCCACTATGGGGGTATTCCCCCACCCACCCACCTACCCACTCTCATCATCCCTCCTTGATTTATTCTTTAAAACCCATTGGCCAGTGTATTATCATTAATGAATGCGTATAAGTAGGTGAAAGTCAGAGAAAGAAGGCTTGCAAAGGATATTAAAGGCTAACATACTACCATCCAATTATGCTAATAATAATGCTTACTACAGGGACAGTTGAGCAGCACAAGAGAGGTTGTAAGGGTAGGAGACACACTGTGAGTCTAGAACACTAACAGCCATTCTTTCACTAGTACAGTGTGAGAGGGAGGAAAACTTTTAGAACACTTTGGGAAGGGAAACAGTAAGATAGTGTTCTTTAAGATGACATGGTATTGCCAAAGACAAAGATTTGTTCAATTTTCTTCTGAGGAGGCTCTATATCGATTAGCAGCATTAGGCTCTGATATCAACTATTTCTCTTCAGTGGGGTCTAAGTAATTTGAAAATTATGAATACATGCAACATCTAACTTGGTTTGCATGGAAATGTTGAGCGGATAGATCCAATGCTATGACTATTTGCTTAGCATAGATAAGACACACAATTGGAATGAAGCTCTTTGGGCATATCTCGGGAAGACTTAAACCACCGAGTAGGCTTAGATATTTCCATCACCATATTCTTGTAAATGTTCAAGTTCTTTCAAGTCCTTTTATGACTTCTTGATGTACTATTTTGATCAAATTTTCAAAACATATACATAAAGGACAATGGATTACAACACCTATATTAGTACTAACAAAAACTTTGATAGCTTAAAACACTTTTACTTTTGATTAACTAAACCCCTGCTGCCCCCTAGTGACAGATTACTCAGAAGCAAAATCTGTGGGTCTCTTGTTACCAAGGTGGAATTCAGGTGTTTTATGAAATTCAAACTATCACCTCTCGTTGCATAAACTGCTTGAATCGTTTCAATCAGTAGGATTCAATTGGAGGACTTATTAAAATAGCACCCATGACCCCTATGGAAGTGTTAGGGGAAGGACTGAAGAAGGTGAAGGGGATAGCAAGCCCATAGAAAGAACAGCAGTATTATCTAACCAGGACCCCTCAGAGCTCTCAGAGACCAAGCCATGGGCACAGATGCAGCAGAGGACTGCCTTGTCTGGCCTCAGTGGGAGAGGATGAACCTAATCCTGTAGAAACTTGATGCGCCAGGGAAGAGGAATTATGGCAGGGGTGAGGGGGGTTGTTGGGAGGTAGCGGAGCACCCTCTCAGAAGCAAAGGGAGGAGGGGGATAGGGTGAAGAACTCATGGAGGAGGAGCCAGGGAAAAGGGGTAACATTTTGGAAAGTAAATAAATAAAATGATTAAATAAAAAAATGGCACCAATGATATTTCATATGTTCATTACAAGTAAGTAATTTAGTAACCTGGGGTATTATTTATTCATCTTAATTACAAACAATCTGGATTTTAAAATCCACAAACGCAAGCATCATCCTGGTACAAGCATCTGGGTTTACTAAACCTTGAGCGGATTTAACAACAGTGTGAGTCCTTTGCAGCTTAGAAATAGATGTTCCAAGTTTTATATCTTTATTTTTCTTTCTTTTTCATGGCTGTGAAAAACAAAATGGCTCTTTAGAGGAGACATAATTCTTACTAATGAATATTGGTGTATGTTGTGGCTCAAAGGAAAACACAGACTCACCATAGAGTACCACCGCTCAAATGATCACCCTTTGTGACTCCTATGACCTACTTCCCCAAGGTTGAAATAATAGTAATAATAATAATAATAATAATAAATAATAATAATAATAATAATAATAATAAATAATAATATCCTTCATCATCTTAGTAAGATCCTCAGAGCCCAGCTTCCTGTTTCCAAACAGCTGCCCAGAGGTAGACATATATCACTCTGTTAGAAAATAAGAAAATATTTAAACCTTAAGATACATAAGCTATTTCTATTATTAGAGTAAACCATGGCATCAATCAAGCAAAAGAAGTACTTTTAGTTATAAGATGTCCCCAGTGAAATAAATGATGACCTAGAATTTCTCGTATCAAAATGGAGAGCACATACATTACTGTCATATAACAAGATTTCTCTCTGAAAATTTCCCATAACATATATTTCTGGTGCTCACATTAATAGAAATCTACCCCTGACATGATAGCAACTACTTAAATACAGTTTTGAAAATAATTCTGTTTGCATACTAAATATTGTTGCAAGTTCGTTCCCAAATTTTATGCATGCTATAAGAAACCAAAATATGTGTAGATGTTATTCTTGAATTATAGGAATTAATAAAAAAGTTTATTAAATAAAAGCAGGCATGGAGGGTCTTAGGTAAACAACCTGAAAGTTATTCCCTCTGAGACATGATTAAGAAAATGTCTATAAGATAATTTAAAATTGCTGATGGGAGTTAAAACCTGCAAATTATACTTTGCATTAAGAATCTCTAGGACATTCATGATAAATCTTTTACTAAGTCTTTCTAGTTCACATTATTAAATATGATATAGTGAGGAGTAAGACCAGACATGTTGACTTTGTGGATTTTCAGGCTACAACCAAATACTGAGATGAAATGGACAGCTTAATGCTTTCAATGACCTTTGTACTGTCATTGAGAACAGTGTATTTTCGTCCCCCATCTGGCCTGAGACTGTTTTAAAGGAAATTATCTACTACGTAAAACTGCACTTTGGGGATGATAACAGTTAAAAGAAGATGCCAAAGTGGTAAGAAGCACAAAATGTCACTGTGAGTGAGGTAATGCAGGCATGATACATGCTTTGGAAATGAGAGTTGGGTTTGCCTTTCCTTTTGGTATAAGAAATGAGTTTGCATGTGTTATCATTTTGAAATGACGGATCTAGCGCAAACCTTCCATAATTGTTATGCACTATGTCAGATCCACACACTGAACTCAAAGCTTTATGCAATCTCTCCCTATACATATCGGAGATAGAAGTTTTATACCATTTTTATCCTTCTGAATGAGCTTCTTCTTGGATCTTATTTCACCCTGGCCTCTTTGTTTGCATTAATCTAACATCCAAGTTTTAGTAAAGTGAAGTGTTCCATTAAGGGACAGATTCAAATGAATATGTGCATCAAAATGCATCAATCTATAAAGCAATAGTAGGTAAATAAGATTTGGATACATCATCAGAGAACATAAGTATGTGTTCAATATTGACGTACTTGTCCGACAATAAAATGTGACAAGTGATAATCAATCAATCATCAAAACATGAGCATGGGCAGAATAGAAGAGCATAGCAATTTGGATGTAGTGAACTAGCCATCCTAAAGAAATCAGCAAAAAGAAAAAAAAAATTAATAGAATTAAATGCCTTTCTCTAATTTTTGCTTTCCTTTGCTATACAGTCAAGCTAATAAGGGAAAGGTAGTTTGAATATAAGAAAAAAAATATGTCTGTAATGCCTTAGAGAGTGGCTTAAATGTGCCCTTTTATAAATACACTGTACATATGAGAAAATGATTTAAACAGTGAGATCCATTTTACTATATGTTAAGACAAAGTTTTCCTATGTGCCAAATGAAGTTGACCAGAGAAAAGTAAGTGTAAACAGAGCTTGTGGGAGGTGGGAAGACATAATAGAATGCATTAACAAATTGTGCTGAGGTCATTCTTGTGAAATTATTTAGGCTGGGTTAACTGGATGGAATACTATTGGAAATAAGCAGAAAGGTTCACAAACATTTGAAATTGGTACAAATTTCCTTTACCTACTGAGTATTCATATATCACATGTCTTGGTGAAACTGAACCACCCAGACAAGACATGCAGACATCGCTCCTTCCAGGTGTTTGAAATAATAAATAACTTCAACGGGTCCAAACACAGCTGGGTATTTTCTAATAATCTGTATAGAATTTGACATCAGGCAATGAGAATGCGCACGGTTCCACAAATGTAAACACAACATCAATAAAGTACAGTGTCAGTTATTTAATGGGACAAGAAGCTGGGAGATAGTTGTGGATGTTTCAATCATTTGTCATTGGCTTTCTCTATAGCGCTCCTCAAGTCAATACCCATTTGCTGCTTTCTGTGTCTGAACTGGTCAATGGGAATACAGTTATTCATACCCTTTTCTGACTCATTTATAAGAACCAGACAAATTGAAAGCATTTATTAAGCACATTTTGCCAGGAACTTACTGCATACATTGCACCTTCAGAAGCAATGTGAAAAGGTTTGAAAATGCTGTGCAAAAGAGTTCACAAAGGGAACAAGAAGCTACAGAAGGTAATTTTGCTTTGGAAACCACGAAGTGTGCCATTAACTAGGTATTCCCACAAGCAATACTGTTCTTGCCCTCTAAATTTAGTTCTTTTATTAGTGTATCCTTACATAAAGACCTAAAAAATCCCAGGGATGGAATTGATGTCTAAAACCATCTCAGAATGTGTCTCTGTCATGTTAACACTATCCCTTGAATGCTCACTGTCACATAGGCATCTGATCCAACCGTGAACGTTGATTTCTTTTGAATGTTATAACTATAGGTTATAAAATATTGATGGTAGAAATGGACTTCT
The DNA here is from genome assembly GCA_019843965.1 of Rhynchomys soricoides. Taxonomy (NCBI): domain Eukaryota; kingdom Metazoa; phylum Chordata; class Mammalia; order Rodentia; family Muridae; genus Rhynchomys; species Rhynchomys soricoides. The sequence continues at coordinate 5,562,326 of JADRCH010000018.1, read as the reverse complement.
ATCATTAGCTCCAAATGTTACCATGTCCAACTTCTTTAATCATACTTTATGGAGGGGGGATGTAAAGATACTTTACCATTCTCAGATAAGGAATGCTACAAAAATAATATTATACAGCTGTGTGAAAACAGATTTTGTTTGAATACAGGACAAAAATGAACTAAAAGATTTCTCAACCAGACAAAAATAATTACGGCAAAATAATTATTTCATAGTGCACATGATGTAATCAAATCAAGAGGAGGCAAACAGGATATAAGGTAATGTTTTAGTGAAATCATGGCAAATCTATTGTTTCCAGGAAACAAATATCCTTCCCCTTTATAGGATTATTATTACCACTGTAAGGTATTTCCTCAGGGAGACAAAACTAAATGCCTACTCACCCTAGCTAAGAATCAAGAGTGCATGCAAGTCCTGATTCTACCCAAGTCTAGCTTGTTTCAATGAGATTATCCAGCTTACTTAGAGAGCAAGAGTAAGAGACTACCTTAAAAAGTGTGGGTGAGCCATGAATATCAGTATCATCAAAAAGACACCCCCAACAAAGAAGATGATTTCTCCATAGCCAAATAAGTGGAAGCTCCCCTTTAGTTGTTCTGTACTCTATTATCTATGATTTCCCAAGACCAAGATATATGTAGCTTGAAAAGAATTACATATAGTTGTCTGTGAAGCAAAGGACAGGGCAGCTGAGATCTCATGTGAGGTTCTGATGACCCTTTCTATCCCTTATCCAATGAGAGACTGTCAAAAGGCCTGATCCTGAAGGTCTTTTATGGGTAATTGTGGCTACTTATGATGAAAATGATAATAGCTATCATGTTCAGATGATGATTATGGTTAATGTAGATCAGATGACTATGATGCAGGACCCAAGTCCTTCCACAATCTACGTCACATAATACTAGTGGATCCAGCAAGAGAAGTTATTAGAATCTCCCATTACTCATAAAGAAACTGGCAGGTGGTCAGGTCAAGTTATTTCTCTAAAATGATTCACTAAGCAAGTAAATAAATTAAAATATAAATCATAACTATTTATTTTAAAGCTTAATTTCATTTGTAATTATGCATATATGTGAGTAGTGTCAATATGTGGCTATGTGCTCATGAGTTCAGGTGCTCACAAAGGTGAGAAGAGACAGGCCCATATTCTCCCCATTACAGATGAAGAAACTTGTCAGTGAATCATGAAAACTTTAATTATAGATAGTACTGATTTGTATAACTAGAATGCTAAAAACTGAATTTAAGTTCCCTGGAAGAGCAGCAAGCACCCTAACCAGTGAGTTCTTCTAGCCCCATAAATAGTTACTAGTTGCAAGTTGGGGCTATGAGAGTTAATTCAGCAGCAAATGCCATTTATGAATGAGATTCCTTCTTTGTCATATTTATCCCATTTAGCAAAACATTTTTTGTGATTTCTATAATTGTAAGGTGAAATTGTTATTTCAGTTCACAAACCAAAAACTGATTAATGTAGAAACATTTTACAAGTCAGGAACCTCTGCCATCATCCTGGGTTCTATACATCCTTATTCCTGTTATGGTTTGGTTGGTTGGCTGGTTTTGTTTTGTTTTGTTTTGTTTTTTATACCCAAGGCCACCCTCACCACTGACTCCTTTAATAAGCTCTTCAACCCTTAATGCTCTTGTACTAGTTAAGTGGACTCCAATTTCTTAAAACCCATAAAAAATTTTTCCCATTCTCAGACTTTGTACTTTCTGTCTCCTATCCAAACACTTACTGCTCTGTGTTTTTGAATGCCCTTTTAGTTCCATTCCAGATCACACATATAACAGGCAGTTTCACCATGGAAATCTACTGCTCTCCACCTTCTTAACCAAAGCTCATTAGTCTATGTTGTTTCACTCAGTGTGCATGTGGCTTTAACTAAAGTGCATATTATTTGCTTTTTAATTATTTTTAAAATTCTCTACTTGAGTTGAAGTGTTAGGAGGTCAAGAGCTATGGCTTGTTTAGTCACCATAGCAACTACAGAGATGCCTGTTATATATCGAAGCAGAAAGAGATGCCAGGATGACACATCTGTTCTTTCATGATTGCTTACAACATTTATGTCCTAGATTCAAATGTAACTCATAAAAGGAAAAACTTGTCAATACATAAAAACAACATTAAAATAATGAGGGAATTATGAAATAGGTCACGTTAAGTATAAAACAACCAAAACTTTGATTGGACAACCATGCAACAAACTCTTAGATGGATAAAATGATATTCTGACTGGACTCTATAACTCCAAAGCATCCCTTTACTTTTGCTCCTGTATTACATGAAATCATGCCAACGCTTAAATGGAACTGTGAGCAATGGAAGGCAAAGACAAGAAATGCACCATAGTAACTCTGCTGCTGACAGTCAGAGACAGTTCTCAGAAGGGACATTTTCTCTGGGTTCTGAAAACTGAGGAGGGACTTGACAAGTGGATTAGAGTGACAGAGAGACATTCTCAACCATAAGAAACTATGTGTCAGAAGGGAAAGAATGTGAATAAACAGAAGTCCATTTAACACCTACTTCTTGAAAATTGTCTTGACTATGGCAGCAGGGATTTTATGAGTCACATGGAACAATATCCACAAAACAAGATTTAGCCACTAAAAGTCAAACCAAGACATTGATAGCTATCATCCAGCTCACCGAGAGTGTAACAAATTGTCACCTGGCTCTGCCTCCCAGAGCAGACCTATAAATTGAGTGTTATGCCTAGACATCAAAACCTCACTGGCACAAATTGGAGGGGAGCTGCTGAGGTACAAAGGTCACCTCTGGCTTAGCTAATAGACATTCATAAAGGAAGTAGCTTACAGTCCATCATTATATTTGTGTTCGTTTGAGACACATAGTCAAGTCTACAAGGTTAACTGTCCATTGAACAGCATCACAAAGTCCAAGGAGAATTTGAGTATCGAATGTCATGCTTCATAAGATGAACTGGCCTCAGAAATCTCTTCTGAAAGCTGCATCAATATTTCTATCCCAATACCACTGGGAAATTGTTCCTGTGGTGTATATATAAGCTATTGTTCAAGAATGTGTCAAAAAATAATTCATTATTGATGTAAATATTACACCAGAGTTACTGATTGTCCAGACCTAGGTCTTAGCATTAAAAGCTCACTTCACAGACAAGTCTATATTGCTTGTAAAGAGATAAATTACTGACAGGCTTCTCACAGGAGCTAATGTATCTCAAAAGCAGAGTGCATACCACTTTCTGGCATGAGTCACTGTTCTTAACAATTTTCCCTAGCATGAGCTAGAAACAATCAGCTTTAGGGTTTTTTTTTCTGTTATTTCTGAGATTTTAATAAAATTATATCATTTATCCACTCCCTTTCCTCTCTCCCAACTCTTCAAATATGTTCTACTTGATCATTATTTTCAAATTTATGGTCTTTTTTTCACTGTCATTGACTGCATATATGATATATATGTATATGGGTATGTATATACAAATGTGTATATATGAATGTATATATGAAGGTATGTATATGTATGTGTGTATATGCATATAATACATATTTACATATATGAATGCATATGTGTTTAACATATATATATATATATACACACACCTATTCAGTCTGTATAAGATTACATATATATATATATATATATATATGTTTTCAGGACTGACCATTTGGTATTCGATAAGCAATTGGTGTACTCTTCTCTGGAGATTATCTCTTCCACTCTCCTTGGAGGCTTACAGGAATTTGTATGGCACTGAGGCCTTGTGGGATTTTCCTTCTCCAGTTCGGCATGCCTATAATTGTCTTTCATCATATTATGTTTAGGTAGTTGTGTTGATGAGACTGTATGGGAATAGGAGATCACCACCATACCTAAGGCTCAGGAATCATTATTGAGGAGGGGATGAAAAATTGTAAGATGCAGACTATAAGAGAATTCGCTGTGTAATTAACTCTACTTAAACAATTTGTTTCAAATGCTAACTTTCACTACGAATTAAAAGATATAATGTATGAAAATGCACAATTATGTTTTTGTGTGCATATATGGCTAGGTTAGTTCACCTCTATGAAAGTTTATGTTGTTGGTATTGCTGTTGTTGCTGCTATTGTTCATGTGTGTCCTTGCATGTGCCCCTAGGTAGGGTATTACCCTTCACTTACTTTTTAATAACTGAAATGAGGGCAGGTACTAATTATCAGAAGTCAAGCAATACTGCAGTCATTTTCTGATAAGTTATTGCTGTGGTTTCTTTGAATAGCTTGCATTTTAAACCTCTTAAGTAAGTTACATAACATTTCTAACTGTATTAGCACTGAATCATTGCTTCTTCAAGAACTGAAATGGTTTTCTCTGTTTCATCACTTTTTATTCCACGATCATATGCACGTTAATGTCTTAGATAATTTTAGCCCTTGAATTTTGCATACTTACAAAGAATGAAAAGGGATCAGAGTTAGCCAACCCATATAACATCCCTCTCCCAAGCAGCCAGTAGGAATGCATCTGTGAGGTTAAAAACTATTATGATTTGAACTAAGGAGCTATTAAATGTGCCTTTATAACTCAATGCATATATTAAATTCTATATATTTAGCCCTGTTTTTACATCTCAACCAGCCTTTGTTTTGACACAGAAAAAATATGAAATCTAGAGAAGGCCTAGAAAAGAACCAAGAATATTTTTTTTTTTTTAGCATATTCCATCTTCTAGATTTCTACTAAGTTATAAAATTTACATAATTATTTGTTGGAGAATTGTTGAAATTGCCTTGACAGAAAAGCAAGAAAGGAGGGTTATTGTTCTCTGTCAAAGTAATCCAACAATTTTCACAACAAAAATTATAGATTCCATTTAGAATCCAAATTAAGGAAATAAACTATTGTATGCAATAACCAATGGAAGTAAGGATTTTGAAATGTCACTAAGAAACACCTATTTTAGGAAAAAAAAAGGAAATAAAGAAATTAATTAGCATCAATCTCACCAGTACGTTTATAATAAAGTTGATTTAAATGCTACTTTTGAAAGAAATCAAAAGAAATGTATAGAAAAGATGATTATGCCATGTAAAGACAGCATTAAGGACATATAAAAATAATCCCTTAATCTTATATTCAGAGAAATGCTACTTATAGAAGTAAATGCATTGAGTTATTCAAGTCTCAATTATTCTAGAGAAGATTTCATGAATATATTAGAGAATAAAGTTTTCATTTCACTTGACTTATAACCAAATAAAGATATATAATAAAGAAATACTTAATAATATAAAATATTATATATTAAATATTCCTATAAAATATATAATAACATAATACATAAACCAACTGCTTTGTGGATGTGTAATTTTATCTTGGCTTCAGACAAAGAGAATCCCAGATGCAGGTGAGACAATGCACACACACAAATGAGATGGTGAAGGTTAGTACCTAGCTTCTGGGTAAAGAACAGTCTTTCATTCACTCATATCTCAGCCTTCAACAGAATGGCTCTATGACCGTCTTAGAAATGTCAGTGTAAACTATGCTTTTTAAAAAAGGAATCTTTAATTCAGTGTATAAATTAGACTTAAGTCCCTAAAGAATGCAAAACTGTTATTACCTATAACTGGCGGGGTCTATCTAGGCCAATGTCAGCAGCCAATTTAGCAAGTGCAATTCTATTAGGATTAATGGTCAGTGTGCTTTCAGAGGTTATGGTTTGGGTTTCTACAATTCCCTTAAACCTAGTCACTATCATGTGTCGGATTTTAAAAGTAGTCAGATCATAGCCACGGAAAATTGATTTCTTTTTCTTCTAAAATAGAATGGTGACTTTGCCTTTGCCTCAGGCCAGCATGATTTGAGAGGTACCTGGTCACTGGTATTCACACTTCTGTAACTGGAACCCTCCAGAAGCTGCCTATAAAGGCAGAACACTATCCCTGCTGTCTATCAATGCCCTTCCTATGCAGGAAGACAACACTTTTGTCTCGGTTCCTATAACAGAGGAGCTGAAAAACTCCCTTTGCCTCCCCCTGCTCAGCTATTTATAGGGCTTCATAAAGTCTGTGCTGCACAATGCAAAACTGGCCTATTAAAAGCAGTGAAAGCTGAAGCAATCCTACCATTGTCTAGAATAGCATTCGTCCAATCTTCTTGTTACTTGTAGTGACACTTTGTAAAGAATCTAGTTCGAAGATTATAAGATGTCCTTTTAGTTCTGAAATCCTGTGAAAAAGAAGTTTCTGAAGATATATTTTATATGAGAAAATAATACGCAGTTTTCTACTATCATATTTTTGCAAGTTCTATGAAGTAGCCTTTTAAAATACAGCAATGTTCTCTGTGTTAATGGCCAAGAATAGAGATGGTCAAATTATTTGTTTTATTTTCTTGGTATTGCATAGAGTACATGGAGTGAAGTGGGCATTCCATGAGCTTAGGAGCTATCTATCTTAAACACTGGGTATATTGGCAGAGAAGAAAATATCAGGGGTGGGGGAGTCATCAAAGCAGAACCCAAAAGACTGGAGAGTACGGATGTCATATGTGCAATGAAGAGCCTATCTGGATATTCAGTTATGGCTATACAAACACAGAACATTCACAAAGCAGTTACTCAAAACCTGTAGTCTGTCATATAGCAGAAATTTTATTACTCCCACTCCAGATTCTTTTGTTTGGCAGTAAATGCAATTTTGAGATGACAGAACATGAAAATAGACTGAGTTTCATAAGGTCTCTACAAATCAACTCATGCTTTAAAGAACGAAGGGTGAAAATAGGAGCAGAAAGATTTTTTTCCATTTGTAGTCACTGATTTGATTAATTTGTTTTGTCATCATACACACATTCCCAACATGATCATATAATTAGCGAATACACATAGACATACACACTAATATGTTCATTCATATGGACCCATAATATATTTGCTTTATAGCCTTGAAATGAGCCTAGAGCTATAGTCTTTGTGATTCTGCCTTCATGGTGGAAGGTACAAAGTTCAGACTACATAAAGCATACAGAACACATTTTCTTTTTAACGTATGAAGATGTGCATGTGTCCTAATGCCTCAAGTATGAAAAGCAGATGTATAGTTTAATTCTAGAGTGTTTCTCTGCTTCTATGAGAAATCGCCCTATAGGCCCATCTTCAAATGCCCTCATTGAGTTCACTCTTTACCCTAATCACTGTTGCTCTGTTCTACCCTTCTGAATTACCTATCTTCATATTAATTGATGGTATAAGAAATAAAACACACATTCTGTAATTCTTAAACTCTCATGGCCTTTTGATCCATTTTATTCTCAATAATCTATCTGTCTTTTTTGTGTTTTAATCTCAGCCTTTTTTATGAAAGTATT
>JADRCH010000018.1:5536211-5554959 GCA_019843965.1 Rhynchomys soricoides | reverse complement strand
ATCTGTCTTTTTTGTGTTTTAATCTCAGCCTTTTTTATGAAAGTATTTTTAATAATTTACTTCTAAATGAACTTATTTCTTAATTTTGATTGTGACTATTTTGTCCTCTATATGTTCTATGCCTATTCTGTTGTATGAAGCATTTCTGTGGCTTTAAATCTCATCTTTTTCTTGAGAGTGAATATTAGAATCATGTATATCTCTAGTCAGAAGTTTCCTTTGTGTGTCTACCATCAGAAATATCATGCTAAAATTCATACTTGACTTAAATCTTCATCTCCTTTCCAATATCCTGATTGGTTTCATCTCACTAAAGGGCTTTACAGCCTGGTAAAGTTGTTGAAGAAAGAAAGTTCCAAATCCGGAAGATACTGTCATTAGCATATGAGTGTCTTTGTTCAAATATTCATCTTGGAAATGTACTGTGTGAGGCAGTAGAGACAGCTTCGGGGTTACCAGCATGGTCTGCTCTTCCAGAGCACTTGGGTCCAATGCCTAGCTTCCACATGGCAGCTGAAAACTGTCTTTAACTTCAGGGGATTTGACACCCTCATACAAATAGATGTACATGTAAATAAAACACTAATGGTCATAAATAAAAATAAATGATTCATAAAAATTTAAATGATTATTTTAAATTTTATTATTATTTTTAAAAATAATAATGCTGCCTGACATTTACTCACTTTTATATTTCTCCAGGTCACACTTAAAGCATGTGTTTCAGTTAGATTAGGATGTGTTTATAAAATACCACAGACAGAGTGAGCTCAGCTAAAGATATTCATATCTCACAAGTTTGGGCTCAGGTGTCTGAAATGATGGTTAGGTTCTAAAGAAGGCCTATTTCTTGAGGGGTATTTTTCTGGTGATGGTCTTACCTGGTAGTCAGAAAGACAGAGAAAATCAAAATATACTGCAAGCCAAGCAGAGATACAGAGACAAAGAGATGGAGGGAGGGAGGGAGAGAGAGAGAGACAGAGACAGAGACAGAGAGAGAGACAGAGAGAGAGAACATTTTATGATTCTCCTAATAAAGGTACAAATCCAGTTCATGAAGATTCTATTCTCTTTTTAAAATTGGATATTTTCTTTATTTACATTTCAAATATTTTCCCCTTTCTAGGTTTCCCCTTCAGAAACCCCCTATCCTAACCCCCTCCCTCTGCCTCTATGAGGGTGCGCTCCCACCCACCCACCCCCTCCTGTCTTTCTGCCTTGGCATTCTCCTACACTGGGGCATAGAACACCTTCAGTCCCAAGGAACTCTCCTCCCACTGATGTCCAGCAAGGCCATCCCTCTGCCATGTATGCGACCAGAGCCATGGGTCCATCCATGTGTATTCTTTGATTGGTAGTCCAGGAGCTCCAGGGGGTCTGGCCAGTTGACACTGTTGCTCCCTCCATGGGGTTGCAAACCCATCAGCTCCTTCAGTCCCTTCTCCAACTCCTCCATCTGGGACCTCACACTCAGTTCAATGGTTGGCTGTGAGCATCCATTTCTGTATTTGTCAGGCTCTAGCAGAGCCTCTCAGGAGACAACCACATCAGGCTTCCATCAGCAAACATTTCCCAGCATCTACAATAGCATCCAGGTTTGGTGGCTGTATATGGTATGGATCCCCAGGTGGGGCAGTCTCTGGATGGCCTTTCCTTCAGTCTCTGCTCCACAGTTCATATTTCCTCCTGTAAGTATTTTGTTCACCCTTCTAAGAAGGTCCGAAATACCCAACTATTTCCAATGCTCCATACTCCTAAACATCACAATGAAGCTTGGGATTTTATTGTATGAAATTAAAATGATGTAAGCTTTTAGTTCACAGCAACTTCTTAAATATATTTAATGGCAGGGATACATATACAATCATGTATATAATATATATATATATATATATATATATATATATATATATATATAACATGAATGTATATATGCATCTGTATTATGTACATATATGCATGTGCATATGTATATATATATATGTTATATATATATATATATACACACACACACACACACACACACACACATAAACACACACATTTCTTAGACCAGATCAATGATACTAAAACTGCTCTACATAGTTCTTTATTTGGGGAAACACGAATGTGCCACCCTTCATCACTTGCAGAACCATAATATTCATCATCACAATTATCATTATTACAAGCGTCATGATGTTCATCATGCTTGGGTTTATGTCCCCCATAGCCACTCTAGGAGAATGTATGTATATTTTAAAATACACATTAGGATTTATTTGAGGTTTTCAATATGAATATTTTACCTGTATTTTTGTTGCATTTTTAGATATTTTAAGTATTTACTTATCTATTCATCTTCTATTCGTCTCTCACCACACTAGCACAGTGAATATTCTTCCTCAGATTGTTTCAATAGCTTTCTAGTTGGTCTTGTTTTCTCATTACCTTGTGATTTTCACTACACTGAAATCATATTTTCAATACACCAATAATTTGTTTCAGTATAATCACATTGTAGTTGAGAATAAGATTACAATGCCTCCCATTTATTAAGAAGCATTATAGGTTGTGAGCATATATCCATACTATAAGACACATGTGTATACACACACCAACATACGCACACACACACGCACTTCTACGTAGTTCGTTGAGGAGACACATCATCCTCCTTGTTTTGCTTACAACCATACATTGTTGTCAGAAAAAAATATGTATCTTTTTCTCTATCTACTTTATTTGGCTTATCAAAACATATTCATTTATGTTAAATTATATCAAAATAGACATATGTGCCAACCCAGGAGATTGATGAGAATCCTGGACTCTATAAATATTCATCTCTGTGGTAAGGAATAATATCGTGAAAAGATGGACTGCACGTCTAATGCATGCAGAGTTTGCCATTATTTCTGGACACACACCAAATGACAATGACCTACACAGCATTCACATTATATAAACTACTACATGCTACCTAGAAAGGTACAGTTTCTAAATCTACAGTTTTACTTCACATAACTATTTAAGAGTCTTATTGTTGCTTGGTGGATTGAGATATATTTACTATAAAATATCCCTGTATACTTCTAGTAACTTTATTTTAATTAAAGTTCATTCTACATTTATATGACTATTCTTTTTTAATTTTATTACTATAATATGAATAACCAATGCACTCACATTTTCTCTTTTTTCATGATTGATATCCAATTTAGTCTATTTAATGTGCTAAGCAAGTACTCTCTGCTGCTCAGAAAATTGTCCACCCATTCTCCCAAGCTTAGTGTTCAATATCTACATAGTGTATCTGAAGTGTTTTCTGTAGTTAGAATATAACTGGTTCATGTTTCCAAATGCATTCAATTAAAGTTTAACTTTGATAGGTTCAGTTATATGATTTGCATTTAGTTGACTTGTCTCTCTTAGGCTTAGTTGTATACTTGTTTCCAATACTCTGTTTGCTTTCACATTTCCATGCAGCCACATATACACTTTTAGGAATCAACTTAGAGTTTTCCATAGTGTATTTCCTTATCTATCTAAAGCTTGAATTAAATGATCTCTTGACACATGTCACTGTCTTCTGTATTTGTTTTAATAATTCTTAGGTTTTTAAAAATTTAATCATTTAATTCACACACACACACACACACATATATGTATGTATACATACTGTTTACAAAACCTTTAGTATTAATAAAAGTATTTACATTCCTTTATTGTTATAAAATTCTTATTTAAAACTCAATGTGACTTCTATTAGAGTTTTTTAGTAAGAAACACAGTTTTTTCCTTGTGCATGTATTTTTCTGAGTCTGGGTTGGACAATTTTTGTTAATAGTACACTTAAAATTTCTGCTTCCTCTGAACTCCATGTTTTTCTGTAACAAATCTCCTTTCAAATTTTCTGCTTTCATTTCTTTTGTTATTGTATGCTATTTATTTATACAAATCCACACATGAATTCATCTTCATTGTGTTTTTGTATTCTTTTTCACACTGTTCCTAAGAAATTGCATTTATTCATAGTATGATGATGAGGATTTTCAGTGTAGAATATTGAATTAATGCTTTTGGTGAGTTGCTTATGTTTATAAATTATATGCTTGGAGCTTTTGTTTCTTCCTTTACATAAACACAACACAATTGGGTAATTAACTGCCCTTCTATAGATACGTTCATTAGAAATGTTAATGCACTTTCTCTGAAATCAAGCTTGAGAAAGTGCTAATGAAAGAAAAGCCTCATCAGGAGGTAAGAGACCAAAAAAAGGAAAACGTAATATTTCAGACTATGTAAAGAAGAAATTATCATTTTAGTACATTATAACTGACTTTTTTTGTTTTGTTTTATTTTGTTTTTCGAGACAGGGTTTCTCTGTGTAGTCCTGGTTGTCCTGGAACTCACTCTAGACCAGGCTGGCCTCCAATGCAGAAATCCGCCTGCCTCTGCCTCCCAAGTGCTGGGATTAAAGGCATGCACCACCATTGCCCGGCTATAACTGACTTTTTAAAAGAGAAAATAGTTCAATCATATCAATGGAGCAATATTTATATCAGAAAGCAATAAATGGATCTTTTCAGATTAAAGCATCATGCCTTATGATTAAAATGCCATTTTAAAAACATTATATTTGGAAAGGTTAAAAAAGGTCTTCCCTTTTCTTAGACTAAAAGAATCATCCAGGTAAAATAAATGTAATGATAACCCAGGAGACTGATCGAAAGGCTTACCATCCAACTCCTAGGAGTTTCCCAGCCTCAATATGAGGGCTTGTCTTAATGTATCTTGTTTTACTGTATTTAGTTGATGTCTCGTGGAGGCCTGTTTTTTTGTTTTTTTGTTTTGTTTTGTTTTGTTTTGTTTTCTGAAGGGAAACAGAGGGCAGTGGCTCTGGAGGAGAGGGCAGGTAGAGGGGAAAATCTGTGGTGAGTATTATAAGAGAAGAATCTATTTCCAACAAAAATAAATAATAATAAAAAGCAATGACGAAGAATGGCAGAAGTAGAAGCGTCTGCACCTGGCCAGCTTTATGGAGTTATAACAGTGCACCAGCCAAAATGAAAATCCCCTACCAAAAACTAGAACTTGCTACTGAGTTGTCTCTTAAGTAAAAATAACACATACACACACACACAAACACACACACACAAATTAATAATAATAATAATAATGATAATGATAATGATAATGATAATGATAATAATAATTCTGTAGTCATCTTATGAAATGGAGATCCATTAATTTAAAAGGAGTAGAGTTGAAGAAAGGTAAGGAGAGCTAGAATCATGATGTACTTCAGGAAAGATCTGACAGATAAACCTTTTCCTAGTCTCATCAAGAAGGTAAACACAGAGTTTATCCAGAGTTCTCAGAGCTATAGAGACTATCAAAAGCCATTTGTGCATAGCAAGTCTGCAGAATCCTGGTTCTTTGTGAGAGTTCTGTTTCGAATTCAGTTTCTCAAAAAGCACAAGCACAACCTAGAGCAATCCTTATCTACTCACAAGCAAGCCTAGAAGTTTTCTCTTCTTAGTGCTGGAAGTTGCAAAGGCTTTAATCAATTCATTGATATTAGTTAGTCCTTTGTCTCCTCAATTTGTTCTCAGGTGTAATGAATGAGGTTTTTTTTTACTATTATTGCTTCATTTTGTAAAATGTTTTATGCTCTTGGCCAAATTTGCTTATAAACTCCACTGAATTCTCTGCTAGAGATACTGCCTACAGGTTCAGTTCAGCCACACTGTTTTATATTACTACATATTGGCTTTGTCTCGGTGCCTATAGCTGATTCTATAACAGGTATTCTATAAAGTGTGTGATAAACAAGCCTTTTGGCTTTATATTAAAAACTAAAATTTTCTTTATAAAATGTCTTTTCGGACAAAGAATATGTTTTGCTAAGAATTTGTTTTCTTATAAAACACTGCACTTAACTCCCTCTTCAAGAGTTAAACTTCACAGAATAAATAAAAATTTTTGGATACCATGAGAGAATTAATTATTCTACCATGCAGCCCCTTGAACTGTTTTACCACTTTCTTTTCTCCACGGAACAATGCAGCCTCATAGTCAAATACTTAAGATTTAACACTACAAGTGACTAGAGTTGGGTAGAAGATTTCCAGATGTTAATTAAGTTCATAAGAGTAACATTCTAATCCATGATCTCACAGGACTGGTGTCTTCTTAAGAAAAGACAAAGGCAGTAGAGATCTCTCTACTCTCATTTTACAAACAAGATCCCATGAGAAGACAGAGTGACTCCAACACTATGCAAGCCATGAAGGTAAAAGAGGGAGCACTAATCATTCACAGTGTTTTCTAGCACCTTAATCTTGGATTCTAGCCGCAAAAAGGATGAGAAAATAGCAGTTGTTTAAACCACCGGATGTGTGGCATTTTGTTATAGAGCCTGCACTAATTTCCCTATTAAGTAGTAATCTCTGTCAGGGCAAAGATCACCCTTTTGTTTTGCTAGCTGAAGGCCTCTTTTGTACTTGATGCATGATAGGCATGCCAAAACCAGATTCTGAATCCCTAAACATGGTGCTCATCTTTTCTTTTGATAATTATACTTGCTGGTCAAGGGTCATTGCTCCAGAAATAACAATCCTCTTGTCCTATGTTCCTTGAACGTAATGGTCTTATGAGATACCAACAGAGATGCCACATGTATGGTGACTAAGGGAAAGGGGAAGCTACAACTTTGTCAATTGAGACAGTTGCATTCAATGATCAAATAATGCTAGCTGCTTACAATAATTCTGGTTGTCTTTCTCTATGGTTTACTATACTGTTTGTCAGGTTTGACATGCTCTCTATTGAATCTTGTGTCAAAATACACATTGGCTGTATCATATGCATGATCTTCAAGCTTAATCAAATACCACTGAGGGAATAATACTAAACACAACACATTCAAGAATACCAAATTTTGAGGCCTGGGATGCAGTTTATGCACCTGACTACGGATGATGTGATCCTACGATCAACTCCAGCTTGTACTGTTGGGACTAACATTCATTTATTTTTGTCTGGGGATACAGTTCAGTGTTAGAGCTGCTTGCTTAGAATGCAGAAGGTCCTGTGTTTCATTCTTAGTGTCACAAATAAAAGTAGTAACCAGAACGAAACTCGTTAGTTTTAGCATGCAGTTTAGCACTGACAGTACCTGAAAAGCAGGTGTAATTATCATCCATAATTTTCCAATTAGGGAGCTGACATAAGAAAGGAGGTTCAAAAACACATCCATACCGCCATGTTTCCAATATAGAAAGTCTGGGTTCAGAGCTTATGTTCCTCGCATTTCATCTATGCTACACTTTTTTCATATTTTTATTCATTGCTTTCTTCTTAGTTCCAATAAAAATCACTCTTATTTAGCTTATTAAGGCAAGATGGGCATCCTTAAGGCAGCTACTCTGTGTCCAGTAAACAAAAACAAGTGAAGCTTGGTGACTGGTTAACAGTAGTTAAGTAGTAGCAAGAGATGGATTAAGTATCAGCCCAGATCTTGGAAACACTTCCCAAAGAAGTTGAGGCATTGTTTGCTAAATTAAAATGGAAAGGATTGTGAGCAAGACAAAACAATGGTTGTCTAGGACAGCTCCACATCTGCTTTGCTCCCTCCCCATGAACGTAATCAAGAATACAGAAGATTCATTTGAATAACTTTCTGCTTGTGTGGCATCCTTTTAGCATTTGTGTCAAAAAAGCATTCTCATCAAACAAGAGTAATTTACAAATTATATTTAAAACAGAATAGCACTTTACATACCATTGCTTACATAACTGGCAATGTGAAAAATATTTTATTTTTCCCTTGCTTACTTTGGCTGGTTGTTCAGGCTATTCCAAACAGCTAAGTCATATAAATTTGCTTAATGCAAATTCAGAAATTACAAAATAGCAATAGATGATTTGGGTACTTTGCAGAAAATGTGCATTCATACTCACACACGCACATTTATGTGCAAAATTTGAGCATTACTTATAAAAGCTAACACTATAGGAACACATAGTCTCATCCTCATCTCAGCTTAAAAGGACTGAGTATGCATCACTTTGAACAAGTAAAATTGACTATTTCTTCCCTGTGAACTCAATAAACATATGTGGGTACTGAATTACAGTGAAATAACCCTTTAATGATACTAATTCCCTACATTTCAATACAGATGCTTTTGTATGTCTGAGTATGTGGGCATATATCTCATAAAAAACTAGTTTAAAAAGGGATTAGCAGAATCTAAGGTTTCTACAACTGTGGCTTACTAATGAAAACAGAGCCATTGCAGTGCCTGCTGAGGGTAGATAATTAGAGAGAGAGTGTGCTTTGAAAGGAACACATAACAAGGAGAGAGTGTAGTAAAAACTGGCCTAATCCCATTCATGACCCCATTGTACAATCAGTGGATCAAAATTCCAAAGCTCTGGACTCAAGAAGAAACAGGTATCTCTATGAATGACAAGAATTCACGCAGAAATCTGGTCTAGAATGTGCCATAGTACACAGTTTTCAAAACAGTTTTGTCTTAGAAGGTATTATCATTTAAGATGCTTTGTACTTACGATTTTCATAAATTCATCAGCTAAGCAGCCATCGATTTATGTGTGGCAGGGACACAAGCTAAACATTGAGAAGCTATAATGTGCACCAATAATAAAGAGAATTTTTCTATCAGGTTAAAACCTGATTCATATACCTTATAAGAGCAAGGAATGAAAACTTTATATAGCAGAAAAGCAAAAGGAAAAAAAAATTAACCAAGAGGAGCAGAGTGGATAAGTTCATTTTAAGAGGTTGATGGTGATGTTGGCAATATAACAACATAATTTTGTTGGTCCTCATTCTGGCCCTGGTTTGAGGACAAATCTGAGCCTGGCTCGAGTTTCTGCAGTCCTGTAGGAAAGCCTGAGCCTGGCTCAATTTTTGACCTGTCTCTCTTGCTTCTGCTCAGGAATGATTCAGCATGACCTGCACCAGCCCTTGCCTGCCTAGCTACCACTGACATAAAATGAACTTATTGGCCCTGTCAGTTACCCCTTACCCTCTGTCACCCTTCCCCACCTCATCTCTTCTCATACCTAAGTGCCCACCTACTTGCCTTCTCTATGTAAGCAAGTGCCTAGTTTAATAAAAGTCCTGCTCCCAGTCTGGCATGTTTCTTTAGCGGTATCAACACTTGCTATCCCGCTCAGTTCCAGACAGACCTGGCTGGACTGGATTGTCTCCTCTTGACTGGACCTGCCAGCAAGGGAGCCAACAGAATTTTAGCAAAATTAGTATATAGGGTTGTGAAAGACAATGTGATCCTCCTTCAGGTAAGACAGCAATTGGACTTTTCCGATAATGTAGCAAGGACAATCATCAGATAGGCACAGAGATTTAAAAGGTCAGACGGTTAATGAGGTATATGCTAGGAAAGATAAATTTGAAAACTAATATGTGAACTAAATAGAGACACATTGAAACTAACAGATACTATGAACCAAATGGATTTAACAGATATCTATAGAACATTTCATCCTACATCAAAAGACTATACCTTCTTCTCAGCACCTCATGGTACCTTCTCCAAAATTGATCATATAATTGGTCACAAAACAAACTTCAACAGATATAAGAAGATTGAAACAATCCCATGCCTCCTATCAGAACACTATGGAATAAGGCTGGTCTTCAATGGCAACAACAACAACAGAAAGCCCACATACACATGGAGGCTGAACAATGCTCTACTCAATGATAACTTGGTCAAGGAAGAAATAAAGAAAGAAATTAAAGACTTCTTAGAATTTAATGAAAATGAAAGTACAACATACCCAAACCTATGGGACACAATGAAAGCAGTGTTAAGAGGAAAACTCATAGCTCTGAATGCCTCCAAAAATAAACTGTAGAGAGCATATACTAAAAGCTTAACAGTACACCTGAAAGTTCTAGAACAAAAAGAAGCTAATATACCCAAGAGGAGTAGAAGGCAGGAAATAATCAAATTAAGGGCTGAAATCAACCAAGTAGAAACTAAAAGAACTATACAAAGAATCAATAAAACCAGGAGCTGGTTCTTTGAGAAAATCAACAAGATCAACAAGAGAGATAAACCCTTAGCCAGACTAACCAGAGGGCACAGAGAAAGTATGCAAATTAACAAAATTAGAAATTAAAAAGGAGATATAACAAAAGATTGTGAGGAAATTAAAAAAATCATCAGATCCTACTACAAAAGCCTATATGCAACAAAACTGGAAAATCTGGAGGAAATGTACAAGTTTCTAGACATATACAAATTACCAAAGTTAAATCAGGATCAGATAAACCATCTAAACAGTCCCATAACCCCTAAAGAAATAGAAACAGTCATTAAAAGTCTCCCAACCAAAAAAAAAGCCCGGACCAGATGGGTTCGGGGCAGAATTCTATCAGACCTTCAAAGAAGAACTAATACCAATACTCTTCAATCTATTCCACAAAATAGAAACGGAAGGAACACTGCCCAGTTCATTCTATGAGGCCACAGTTACACTGATACCAAAACCCCACAAATACTCAACAATAAAAGAAAACTTCAGACCAATTTGCCTTATGAATATCAATGCAAAAATACTCAATAAAATACTTGCAACCCAAATACAAGAACACATCAAAACGATCATTCACCATGATCAAGTAGGCTTCATCCCAGGGATGCAGGGATGGTTCAATACCCAGAAATCCATCAATGTAATCCACTATATAAACAAACTCAAAGAAATAAAAACCACATGGTCATTTGGTTAGATGCTGAAAAAGCATTTGACAAAGTTCAACATCCCTTCATGATAAAAGTCTTGGAAAGATCAGGAATTCAAGGAGCATACTTAAACATAGTAAAAGCAATATACAGTAAACCAGTGACCAACATCAAACTAAATGGAGAGGAACTCAAAGCAATCCCACTAAAATCAGAGAGTAGTCATGGCTGCCCTCTCTCTCCCTGTCTATTAAATATAGTACCTGAAGTTCTAGCTAGAGCAATTAGACAACAAAAGGAGGTCAAAGGGATAAAAATTGGAAAGGAAGAAATCAAAACATTACTATTTGCAGATGATATGATGGTATACTTAAGTGACCTGAAAAACTCCACCAGAGATCTGCTACAGCTGATAAACACTTTCAGCAAAGTGGATGGATAAAAAATTAACTCAAATAAATTAGTAACCTTCCTATACTCAAAGGATAAACAGGTTGAGTAAGAAATTAGGAAAATGACACCCTTCACAATTGTCACAAACAATATAAAATATCTTGGTGTGACTCTAACCAAACAAGTGAAAGATCTGTATGACAAGAACGTCAAGTCTCTGAAGAAAGAAATTGAAGAAGACCTCAGAAGATGGAAAGATCTCCCATGCTCATGGATTGGCAGGATTAATATAGTTAAAATGGTCATCCTGCCAAAAGCAAACTACAGATTCAATGCAATCCCCATCAAAATCCCAACTCAATTCTTCATAGACTTAGAAAGAGCAATTCTCAAATTCATATGGAATAACAAAAAAACCAGCACAGCAAAAACTAATCTCAACAACAAAAGGACTTTGGGGAAAATCAGCCTCTCTGACCTCAAGCTATACTACAGAGCAGTAGAAATAAAAACTGCATGGTATTAGTACAGTGACAGGCAGGTAGATCAATGAAATAGAAATGAAGTCCTAGAAATGAACCCACACACTTATGGTCACTTGATCTTTGACAAAGGAGCTAAAACCATCCAGTGGAAAAAAGACAGCATTTTAAACAAATGATACTGGTTCAACTGGTGGTCTACATGTAGAAGATTGTGAATTCATCCATTCCTATCTCCCTATACAAAGTTCAAATCCAAGTGGATCAAGGACCTCCACATAAAACCAGATACACTGAATCTAATAGAAGAGAAAGTGGGGAAAAGTCTCAAACACATGGGCACAGGGGAAAAGTTCCTGAACAGAACTCCAATGGCTTGTGCTCTAAGAACAAGAATAGACAAATGGGATCTCATGAAATTACAAAGCTTCTGTAAGGCAAAGGACACTGTAAATAGGACAAATTGGCAACCTACAAATTGGGAAAAGATCTTTACCAATCCTACGTCCGATAGAGGGCTAATATCCAAGGTATACAAAGAACTCAAGAAGCTAGACTCCAGAGATCCAAATAACCCAATCAAAAAATGGGGAAGAGAGCTAAACAGAGAATTCTCAACTGAGGATACTTGAATGGCCAAGAAGCACCTAAAGAAATGTTCAACATCCTTAGTCATCAAGGAAATGCAAATCAAAATAAGCCTGAGATTCGACCTCATACCAATCAGAATGGCTAAGATCAAAAATTTAGGTGACAGAAGATGTTGGCGAGGATGTGGCGAAAGAGGAACATTCCTCCATTGATGGTGGGAATGCAAGTTGATACAACCTCTCTGGAAATCAGTTTTCTGGACCCTCAGAAAAATGAACATAATACTACCTGAGGACCCAGCTATTCCACTCCTGGGCATATACTCAGAAGATGCGCCAACAGGTAATAAAGACACATGTTCCACTATGTTCATAGCAGCCATATTTATAATAGCCAGAGACTGGAAACAGGCCAGATGTCCCTCCACAGAGGAATGGATACAGAAAATGTGGTACATTTACACAATGGAATACTACTCAGCTATTAAAAACAATGACTTCATGAAATTCGCAGGCAAATGGAACTTGAAAATATCATCCTGAGCGAGGTAACGCAGTCACAAAAGAGTAAACATGGTATATACTCACTGTTAAGTGGTTATTAGCCCAAAAGTTCAAAAAACCCAAGAGTCACTGCAAAGCAACAGTAGGGCTGAGTGTGAGGTCTCAGATGGAAGACTTGTAGAAGTAACTGAAGAAGCTGAGGGAGTTTGCATCCCCATGGAGGGAGCAACAGCGAGTGGCAACTGGCCTTACACCCGATACTTCTGGAGACTGAATCACCAACCAAAGAATACACATGGAGGGACCCATGGTGCTGGCCACATACGTGCCAGAGGAGGGTCTTGTTAGCCATCAGGGGGAGGAGAGGCCCTTTGGCCTGAGGGTGTTAGATCCCCCAGTATAGAAGAATGCCAAGGAGGGAAGAGGTGAGTGGATGGGTGGGTGCGGGAATACCCCCAGAGTGGCAGGGGGAGTGGGGAGGGAATGGGGAGGTTCCAAAAGGGAGATCTGGAAAAGGGGAAGCATTTGAAATGTAAATAAAGTATGAAAAAAGAAAAAAAAGAAAACTAATATGTGGTGTTTGTTTGATGATTCTCCAGGTTGGTCACATAGAAAGTAGAAAGTAGAGTAGATAACTAGTCCCGTGTTTATTATGCAAACTTTACATCAGAATCTTGTGTTTTCGTCTGAATCACAAATGTTCCCAGAGCTCATTGATCCCCAGAGTAATCTTATTGGAAGGTGATAGGATCTTTCCAAAGTGGGGTTGCATAGGAGGCTTTTATATTATAGCAGATGTGGTGTTTTAAGCGATGAGATTGGTGGCAAAGATCTTACGTTTTACTTTTGCTTTATGGCTCTTTTCCTAATCCTCCTTACCCTTCCAAATGCCCTTTACCATTGCAATCTACTATTCTTATCACAAGCTCATACAAATGTCCCTCATTCCAGCCACCATATCTATGGACTCAAATAAACCACTTTTCTTTGAGAGCATGAGCTTGACTATTTTGTTACAGTAGTGGTTAACACATATAAAAATTAAATATGAATAGAAGATTCTCTAAGCTAACATGTTTAAGGCAGATACAAGATGCAGGACATAGCAAGACAGTGGATTTTCTATTAACTTCATAATTCTTGGAGTTTGATCGGGCAAAGCCAGGATCTTGGGAATGCTAGGAATAAGTGACAAAAGGCAAATGAAAGTTTGCTCTTTCACAGGTCACCATCATGTAAGTTTCTTTATGAGATGGATATGCGTCAAGTCAGGAACTCACAAATAGTCTGAATTCAGTGTAAGCAACTTTGGAGTGCTCAGCCACAAACAGAGCGTCTATATCATATATAATCCTCAAGACTCAGGGACCATCCTGAAAATGATGGATATAAAAATTATAACATCCCGAGGCTGAAGAGTATTGGAATAAAACAGGGTCTTCTGAATATTAGTACTGTTACTCTTATAAACTCACAGCATCTGTGGTTGCCTGAATAAGACCTGCACAAGATCAATCCTGTCAGCATTCCAACATGGAATGCTCCTATGTTGATCTCTAACCAAGAAGCTATGGATGGTTGATAGCTTATCATGACAGATGAGAGTTTTCTTCCAGGATGCGGATCCTGGTAGGTTGGTCTTGGTCCAGTGACTATCCCCATGCTAAGAAATATATAGACAGCACAAACTGGAATTGATGTGTTTTTAAAGGAATAGTATTTGAAATGTAAATAAATAAAATATCCAAATAACCCTCCAATAAAGTTAGAAATACAAAAAACGGACATGAAAATAAAAGAGGGGCAAAAAAAGTTATGAAGGAAGCAGTTATGGGAAATGGAAGAAATATAAAAGACTGGAAGAGATGCGTATGATAAAAATACACCACATGAATTTATTTTAATAAACATATTTATGCAATTTTTAAAAACTACAAATATTGACGAAATCAGTCTCTTATAGGGAAATATCAACTATGGAATGGGTGAGGTGATTTAATAAAAGACTACTGCTTACAACATTAAGAATATTTGTAATCTTTCCTCTTTTAAAATGATCTTCCTTCAGACACTAAAGGTTACTTTAAAGGATCTTCTCTCTTTAGCCTCATCTCCTAAAAGTATTAATTAAATATTCTGAAGTATTTCAACAGAGAAATAGTTGGCATTATTACCATCAAATTTTCCTGCCAATAATATGCATTTAGTCACTAAATACTTAATAAAAACTTCAAAAGTTCAACATTATAAGAAACAGATCTACCAAAAATGAGTTATAGAAGTTTTTCTTCCTTCTATCCCTTGCATATTTAATATAAACCCTTGATCAAATTAAATCATCTGTTAAAATCTAGTCAGATAAATGAGATCTAAGACTTGGATGTTCATAAAGGCTGTAATTAAAAGTTGACTGTGTCTTAAAACATTCAAAAATATTGTTATCTATTAAAATGTACATATATTTGAAGAATAGCAGTTTAGTATATATGTCATTCAGGACACTTTGTTCTTTATGTAAATTTTCTTTAATGAAACATTAGATATGAAGTCTTTTAAGCACATGCTTTTTAAATCCCATACTACTTTTGCAGATTTCTCTGTGAAATCAGTCAAGACTTTTGTTATTTTATGTACTAAATAATAATATTTTGATAATAGTTTTCTTGAAATTTTTGAGTAGTTACTTCAATAGCCAAATCTTGTCTTTTGATACTTTGTAAAAAGGCTTACCTATAGAATGGAATTTCATCACATTCCACTCTTCTTTGTACAAACAAATTATAAAATAATATTTTTTTGCTGAGGTATGGCAGAGAATAGAGTATCCTTAGAACTGTGCACTGTAAGAACAAAGTAAAATATCCATCATGAAATATCTCCAAGTTGAAAGACACTTTCCAGGGTAGCATATGGAGAACATCAACTAGCCAGCAGAGCAAATGAATGGCCCTGTAATAAAATATGTTTTCACATGCAATTAAAGCTGCTGTCACACTTCATCTCATAGACAACTTGAAGTTCATGGTGATGGAACATGAGATCAGTTTCCTAAAACAGCCCAAGTTACAAGTGTCAATTCTTTCCCACAGAGCCCACAGAGCTGGAGAACTTTCTGTGTTGAATTTTTGTCACTTTACTGAAGGGAAACAAGCAGCACCCCTTCTAGAAACAGACTTGCAAATGTGCTTGCCAAATAGTCCTTATGGGTAGGCATTGCCACCAAGGTTCCATCCAGATGGCAAGGAACAGAGTGGTGATGAAATCTCCACCCAGAAAATGTGTTACTTATAAGACGTCTGGAAGATGGCTTTTACTTTCTGTGACAGGGAAAAGGAATTGATGGTTTTGCTAATAATCACTTCAAGCATGTGATAAGGATAGTATTCTGTGTTAAAGTGATTTATAGAACTTGCTTAGTGCTGCATTACAAACCACAGAAATCTGAAAGTGAAAATAGCAAGTTTTTCTGTTTAATGATTTAGTGACGGCGTTAGATATAAAAGGACCATAATGATTGTAATTACCTGGTATTTCTTGGTTGTAGAAATTAAACAGTTTGAATGGCCTAAATGAGTTACTTATTTGTGTGTTTTATTCAAGTATTACTGCAATACTTTGTCAGTCGGGTTTGTCACAGAAATTTTACACTTGTGATAGTGATACAACTTGTATGGTTCAGGTAACATAATTTTCATGCCAGATTTGTTTCCCTCTCCCTTTCTTTGTAACGTTGTACAAATTACAACATGCGTAAAAGAACATTCCTCGTACACATTTATGTCTAAGACAAGACAAGATACATGCCCTATAAAAGTCCATTTTTCTCAAGAACTTGATTGAATTTTTAAAGACTTATTTGATAGCATTGACATACTTTTATTTTTACATTTGAGATTAAAATTAGGATTCTCTCTTACCTTTCTTCCCTCTCATATACTTCCTCCCTGTAGCCTTCCAATGATGTCATTTACTTTTTACCAATTGTTATTGCATATGTGTATGGTTATCCAATACGTATATATATGGTATAACCTGTTCAGTCTAAATAATGCTACACACATGCACACACACACACACACACACACACACACACACGTGCTCTCTCTCGCGTGCACACACACCACACACACACATATTTTTTTCAAGAATGACTATTAGGTACTAAACAGTGTTCCCTGGGAAAGTCCACCTTTCCTCCCATTTTTCCTCCATTACCTATAGTTCTTCCTGTAGGCTTGAGTCCTATGTGGCCACTTGGAGGTTTCCCATACTCTAGCACATAGCCTCATGCCCATGAACCAAAGGGTAGTAGTAACTGGAGTCGGTGGGTTGAAACATAAATTAATTAAATGAAATTATACTACGAACATATGAATTTTGGAGGGAAATGTGAGAGGAAATTGAAGTGGGAGTGGTCATAGTGGGAGGTGAGGGGTGAACTGGATCATGATACATCATTGCATACCTACACAACATTTTCATTAAAATAAAATGAAAATGAAAACAGCAAAAACCAAAAAGTACGAAGTCACATAGTTTCATCCTGCCTTTATTTTAGCATTCTCTATATGCACTCTTTTGTCTCAGAAACAACAGGGAATAACAAAAATGATTCTGATTAAAGAGATAAATGCTTCCCTTGTCTTAGATGTACCACAACCAATGTAGTTAACCTGGCACATAATTTGTTATTGAAAAAGGAAGTGTCAACTTCCCTTCTTTGAATTCTGAACAATAATAGCTTTTTGTTCATCTTTTCTTCTAAACTTTGGGCTATTTCTCTCCCTTGCTCATCTAGAACTAAATTTCTTGAAGCTAATCCTACAGCTGTCTGCATTCAGCTGTGACAGAACTGTATAAGGACCGCAAGGTCATGTTGTCAGCTATCAACGTATAAGCTGACAGTTTGAAAAATCAGAGAGTGGGTGAACAGACCATGATACAGTTAATTGCACTGTTACTGTAGACCTCACACAATCTTCCAGCCCAAGGGCATGAGCACATAAAAGCAAAAGAAAGAAGAACTGGTGTTTCATTATCAATTTCATCGTATCTTCTTTAACTGTAAGTGGAATACAATTCCTTATTCTACACATTCTAATTGTGTGCAATTGAGAGCACACAATCATATTCTGCAGCTTTAGTGAGGCAGAATTCTAGGAATCCTTATAATTTAAGGTGATTTCTTTTCACATTTAAAATTATTAACAGGCATGGAAAATGTGTGTAAAAAATTAATACCGTTGACTAAATAATTATATAAAATATATTTCCATTGGGGCTTAAAAGAGGTTACTCCATCCCACACAAACAGATGGTACATCTCCCTGCCCCCCCCAATTGGGTCCTACATTTATACTTTAGTTTTGTGGATTTAACTTAAAGTTCCTATCAAACCTACAATATTAGAAAGGAGATAAATTAATGAGGGTGAAATTGGAAGATGAAAAAGGCCAAGCAGGGAAGGGTGTAGAAGATGAAGAGATGAGGGGACAGAGTAGTAGAACACTGACCAAAATGAAGGATGTGTGAAAAAGCAAAGTGGGAGGAAGTCCATTCTAAAGAAACCAGTTAGAAAATCAAGAAGAAAAAGTTGCAGGGCAACCTTATAATCACCCAATCATAAAATCACTCCTGCTAGTAAGTACTGGTGGTACCCTGCTACATCAGAGTGAAGCCTCATGCTCACTCAAAGCTACTTCAGAAGCTAGGAGCCAGAGATTGAGCACTCCAATTGCCAAACACTGGTGATCAAAACAAGAAACAGGATGCTGAAATATATACTCATCAAATGTTGCTCAAGATGTTCAGTATTCTGCTTCTCTAGAGGATTAAACAAACAAAAAATCATGATTACTATCTCATGCATGTACAATGTTAATGCTGTATTCTTTCACCTAAAGGACTTCTCTGAGAGTTAATTTAAAAATAATCCCCCACCCAGTGTTTTCTTGACCAGAAAAGTCAGTCATATGTTTCTCTGTTCTATTCAAGGTTAGGAAAAATTTTATATATATATATATATATATATATATATATATATATATATATA
>JADRCH010000018.1:5479638-5536111 GCA_019843965.1 Rhynchomys soricoides | reverse complement strand
AGAGAGACAGAGACACAGAGACACAGAGACACAGAGACACAGAGAGAAAGACACAGAGAGAGAGAGTTCTTGAGAGAACTCCAAACTTTTGGCAGTAATGTCAAGCTACACTTTCCTATCTCTTGGGCTATATAAAGTCTATGACAGATTAAAACTAGCAGATTATTAGACATCACTCTTGACCGATGTAGCAATTAGGGAACAGAGAACTGGAGACTAAGATGAGGTCTGAGATTGTTAAGATAAAACAATATGAAATGGTTTAATAAAAGTCAGTCAAACAGGTAAGTATAAGTACACAGTCACTAACTCATAACTTCCTATAAGCATATTCACATTTCATGCTTTTGTTTTTGTACGCATTTCTCAGTTGTGGGAAAGCTGTTAGTTAATGTCAAAGTCCACTATAACCAGATAACCTCTGAATCTAGTGCAAAATGGGAGACTTCCCTTGTTAGCAGGTTTTCTCTTTCTCTGATTCTAAGCCCCAGCACTTGCATCTATCTGAGGAATGTCATGTAGTCTCAATTAGTTTATAGGATCAATTTCCTCTCTCCTGACAAAACTTCAGCCACCACCTGAGATTCCTGAAATGCTTTGCCACACTAATGAGGTATGTCATGTACACTTAATCCTAACCAATGACCTTTGCCCATCCTGAATGTCCAGATCCTCAGTACCTCAAAACATTATAAGCCTTCAATCACCCTAAGTAAAGTTGATCTACCTACTGACGGGTGGTCCTGGTGTGGTCATTCACCATACATACTCACAAGGGCTTCCAAATCCCCTGTTCAGTGTCTCTCCCACTGCCCTAGTAGAAGGAATTTGCTGAAGATCCATGAGGACAGGGAGACTCTCACTCAGTGACGTATTTACCATGAATGAGACAAATACATTTCTCTTTTGTTATATCTGGTAGAAGCAAAACCTTATCCATTCAAAAATATTTATATGAGTTTTATTATTTAACAAATTATTTTTCAAGTATTGTTTTACTTGACTAACAGTACATATATGCACTATGAATTTATGCTTCAATTATTCTTTCTTATAAAAAGGTTTGTATTCATATACATATATTTTCATTAGGCAATAGTCATCCCTGGTTCTTAAGGTTATAAATTCCTAGGTAGATAGAATATAATAGCTTTCTATAATATTTAAGCAAATTTACATATCCATTAGGAAGTAACTGCCTTCCAGTGTGCTCATTCCAGTGAATGTGACTTTCACCATTTAAAACTCATCCCCCGATGAAATCAACTTCTGTTTGTATTTCTCATCTCCTTCTGATAACACGCATGATCCTGTGGACATATTTATAATTGAGTTAAACCAAATATCTTGACACACCCCAGTCATTGTGGGTGATTAATTCTCCCTGTACCCTGTACAAACTGCACTCACTGATATTCTTACCAGAGACTGAACTTTCTAATTTATTCCTTGCCCACCTCACACCAGAACACCCCCCTTTTAATGGTCAGGGTCTTGCTGGGATCCTCGTTAGTATCCCACTAGCTATTCTGCCAAGCAGCCTCTGAGGCCTCAGCGTCACCTTAGAAATCATTAACGTTACTGTGCTGCAGGCTCCACCTGCCAAGCACAGAGTAATCATTTTAGAGCTGAAACCTGCTCCTCCATAAATGAGCATTCTGGGGGGGAGAGAGAGGTGGGATGAGAAAGCTAATGTGCTTGAGTCATTTTCTCCATTCCATAGAGATCATAAACTGAGTTGAGGTGGCAGATGCTCGCAAGCATTCTGGCTCTGTGTGAGGAGTAGAAATGCTCTAGTGGGGGCGTACTGACGTTCTCTGGACTTGTGAAGAAGATACATAAATTTTATTCATTAATTATTTACTCACTTTATATCCTAACTTCACTGTAAATGTATCCCCTGTCCTTCAGGTTCCCCTCTCACACAGCCCCTCCCCCTCTCCTTCTCATCTGAGAAGAGGTGGCACCTCTCTAGGTATCACACCACCCTGGGACATTAAGTCACTTTAAGACTAGGTGCATTTTATTCCACTGGGGACAGACAAAGGCACAGTTAGGGGAGCAGGATCCAGACAGTCAGGCAACAAATTTAGGGACCCTGACGTGTTGGGGGAAGGGTACTAGGTCCAGTGCATATATGCCCTTTGGTTGGTGCTTCAGTCTCTGGGAGCCCCCAAGGGTCCAGGTCAGTTGATCCTGTTAGTCTTCTTTGGAGTTCCAAGGACATCCAATCACAATCTATTTTCAACAAAGTATTTCACTTCTACAATGCTTACCTTTACCCACAGTCTATGAGCCTATATAGTCCCTCTGACAATGTAATAGTCTATTCTTAACAAAGATAATGAAATACCATTGTACTTTAAATCAAAGTACCCATACTTTCGATCTTTGTAGTTACAGAGTTTTGTTGTTAGAAATATCTCCCATTCATTGATTTATCCAAGTCTCTGACTCCCACAGACATTCCTCGAAACCTGGAGGCTATTTCAACCAATGAAACTAATAGTCAAACTGCTCCTCTTCACCTCTTCCTTCTCTCCTCTAAACCCAAAACCATGTCCCACCCACACTCTGTAGCAGAGCACCTCCAGCACCACCTTTCTCTCTGTTTCCATCTCCAACAGATCATGAAAATCTTCTCATTCAACTTTCTTGGCTTCTCTCATTCTCTCATTCCAGCCTCCAACTTCAGTAGGCTTTCTCTTGGACCCTGCTAGACAATCCCTCCAGAGAAGCAGGTAGTCAAGCTTAAGGTCTTCACTTCTCCTTTCCTCAATATCCAACCCACAGTCTCACAGCCAGCTCTGTAGTAGACTACCTATTTTGGTCTCTCTTCACTCTCTATCACCACTGATTGCCAGGAGTCTGATCAGATCCCGATGAAACACTTTATTTTACTCCTTCCTGTAGAATCCCCGAAGACCCTAGCCCATCCCCACCCCTTAACTGTCAGTTCCCAATACCCAGAGAAACATTTATCCCAGAAGCCCTTGTAACCACACTTATCAGGATCCTTACTAGGAAACACAGAGATGCCACACCATCCTAAGAATCAGAAGGGCAATAAATATCAAGGCAGGGACAGGAGAGCTAACGAAGAAAAGACCAGATATCAGCACCAAAATTTATAATCAACCTAAGTCCATATGCATGGATGCTATCATTAAAACGCAGTAACAGCCAGAGAACTGTCTCCACTAGAAATCATCAGCCCTACCAGAATCCTCAGGTCAGCCCTGACCTGAGAATTGCCACATAGCTGAAGCACAAAACCAAGACTTCAAATATCCTTTATGCATATGACAGATGTCCTTAAAGAAGAAATCTATTAAAAGAAGGAATGATAGAAGGGAATGAATAAAAGTTTCAAGACCTGAATATGGAAATCATATCAATAAAGAAAAAAATTGAGGAAAATCTGTAAATGAAAAAAAAAAAAATGAAACTAAACCGAAACCTCAGAGACAAGTCTGACCAATAAAATAAAAGGGATGGAAGAAAGAATTTCAGGCACTGAAAACATAATGGAAGAAATAGATACCTCAGTCAAATTAAATGTTAGATCTAACAACATCCTGGTAAAAGCATGTAAGTTTTTAATTAATTTGGAAGAGGATATGTCAGTCTTATTTATACCCTCAAAGCACCAATTCATTTTTCCCCCACTGATTTATTTATTTTGTTTCTGTTTTATTTATTTCACCCATGAGTTTGATTCTTATCATCTACTGCTTTCTGGTGTGCTTATTTCTTTTTGTTCTAGAGCTAATTTTCTGGAGAAGCAAGTGAAGAAGATTAAGACATAGGATAATTCAACTAAACTAAAGAAAATAATGTCTATTAAGGTACAAGAAGCATACAGAACACAAGATAGACTGGACTAGAAGTTACTCTTGGCAAATAATAAAACACAAATAAGAAAACAAAGAAAGAATATTAAAAGCCTCAAGGGGAAAAGACCATAAGATGTATAAAGGAAGGCCTGTAAGGATAACACCTGACTTCTGGATGTAGAATCTAATTACTAGAAGGGTATGGAGAGCTGTTCTACAATGTCTAAGAAACCAAAGATTCCAGACCAGACTACTAATCTCAGCAAAACTTTCAATCATAATAGATGGACAAAATAATATTTTTCATTACTAAACCAAATTTAAACAATTTCTATTTATAAATGCAACCTTACAAAAGGTGTTGTAAGGAAAATTCCAGTGTACAGAGATTAACATACCAAGGGGAACACAAGAAATAAATAATCCCAGACCAACAAATTAAGAGAAGGGGCACACACATGCA
Organism: Rhynchomys soricoides; assembly: GCA_019843965.1. NCBI lineage: Eukaryota > Metazoa > Chordata > Mammalia > Rodentia > Muridae > Rhynchomys > Rhynchomys soricoides. Next base: position 5,531,812 of record JADRCH010000018.1, on the reverse strand, counting down.
TGCACACATACACACATCAATAACAAAATAACAGTAATCAACAACTGCACAAAGGTATCTCTTTATATCAATGGTCTCATTTCCTGAATATAAAAGATACAGAATAAAACATTGAATATGAAACCATGATCCATCCTTCTACTGCATATAACAAAATATACCTTAACATTCAGAATAGAAATCACCTCTGGGCAAAAGAGTAAAAAAAAAAAAAAATACTTTCCATACATATGGACCCAAAAAGCAAGCTGGTATAGCTACTTTAGTAACTGACAAAATAAACTTCTATTCAAAACTAATCATAAGAAATAGAGATGACCCCTACATATTTGTCAAAGGAAACAACACACTGAAAGAACAATACTAATTTTAACATATATGCCCCAAACACAATGGCATCCAAGATTATAACACAAACAATACTAAAGCTTGAATCATATTCTAAACCTCACATGCCGATAGTGGGCGATTTCAATACCCCACTTGTACCAATAAACAGGTCATCTGGACAAATCTAAACAGAGAAGTCCTGAAGCTAAGTGACATCATAAATCAAACAGATTTAATATATATTTACAAAAAATTTATCCCAAACACAAAATAATATACCTTCTTCACAGCTCCTCATGGAACTTTCTTTAAAACCAATCAGATACTAAAACAAAAGCAAGTTTCAAAAGATATAACAAAATCCCCTTTGGGAATTGATTGAAGCTGGAAATCAACAACAGCACACACAACAGAAAGCTTACAAACTAATGAAAACTGAGCAGTTCTCCCCTAAATGAGAAAAGGGTCAAAACAGAAATTAAGCAAAATTAAAACATTGTAGAATTGAATAAATGAACATAAAGCTTATGTGAAACCCTGAAGACAGTCCTAAAGACAAGTTCACAGCACTGTCAACATATAATAACTGGAGCAGTCTCATACTAGTAATTTGACAGAATATCATAAAGCTCTAGAATAAAAAGAAGAAATCAAATTAAAAAAGAATAGATGGCTTAAAAGGATCAAAGTCACTATTGAGATAAATAAAAACAAAATGAAGAATAAATGAAAGAAAGAGTTGATTCTTCAAGAAAAACAATAAGAATGCCAAACTATTTCCCCAATGAACCAAAAGGTGGAAAGACAATATCCAAATTAACAAAGTTAGGGATGAGAAGGGGACATAGAAACAAACAATGAGCAATTCCAAGACTCCCAAGGATGTGTTTTAAAAACCTGAACTCCACAAAATTGGAAAATCTTTAAAAACAAGTTATAGTTAATTTGATCAATACATATCAATCACCAAAATTAAATAAAGATTAGATAAACAATTTAAATAGGCCTACGATACCTAGTTAAATGAATTAAGCATTAAAATCTCTCAACTATCCACCTTCCCAAGAAAAGCTCAGAAACAAATGGTTTTAGCACAGAATTCTACCAGACATTCAAAGACTGGTTAATGCCAATACTTCACAAATTATTTGACAAAATTTGAACATAAAGAACATTGTTCAATTTATACTGTTATCATAATACCCAAATGACGTAAACAACCAAGAGAAAGAATTATAGCTCAATTTCCCTTAGAAACATATGTGCAAACAAACAAACAACAAAAACTCAATAAAATACTTGAAATCTACATACAGAACACATCATAAAGATCATTCACCATGGTCAAATAGGCTTCATCCCAGAGATGTAGGAATGGCTGAATATACATACACAGTAAATGTAAATCCACCATTTAAACAAATTAAAAGATAAAAAACACATGACCATCACAGTAGATGGATAGAAGGCCTTTGATAAAATCAACACTCCTTCATGACAAAAGTCCTGAAGATATTAGGGACATATGGGATATACATCAATATAAAAATGGAAATTCATACCTTGTCCATACCCAAAGTATTAGCATATTATTTAGGGTTCTGTACAATACCAGAATTTATAGAATGAATGTGTGTGTGTGTGTGTGTGTGTGTGTGTGTGTGTGTGTGTGTGTTTGGTGTCACATTTATACAGTATAATATTACTGAGCTGTGAAAAAAATAAAATTATGATATTTAGAGGTAAATGGATAGAAGAATAAAAATCATCATCAGTGAAGTATCCCAGAATCAGAAAGAGAAATATGGTATTTATTCACTTATAAGTGGATATCAGATGTTAAGTAAATGGTAAACAGGTTACAAGCTGTAGAACCACAGAGATAGAAGTTAGAGGTATAGCTAGATCACATTAGGACAGAGAAATGTAGTAGATACTTATGAATGGATGGAGGTGGCAGGAGCAAGTGGGGAGCTGGTGGAAAGAGGAGCTTGTGTCTGAGAATACAGGGAATGACAACAACAATTGAAGGCCATTTGAGTGCTAGAATAGAGACCTAACAGAAAAGTAACCTCCTAAATTACATATCTATATTAAGGTGATTTGAATGAAATCACCAAATAATTCAGGAGACAGAGTCCCAACTGGTCATTTCCTGTCACCATATGAAGTTCCAGTACAGACATTTGGTTATATCTAAGCAAGTTCTCGGTATACAAAATCACCACAGACTGTTCCCAAAACTATAGGTTTCTCTTCATATACTGATGTATCACATACTGATGTAAAGGTCTACTGCTTAAACAGTACTTCTGCAAGTCATCGAAAAAGAAAATTTGAAGCTTGTGCCTACATAGAACCTTCTCCCCTCCATATTAATACTTTGATCATACAAGGTTGGGCAGAAGAATAGGGTAGGGCATCCACTAAGCCAGGGGAGGGAGAGAGAGAGAGAGAGAGAAAGAGAGAGAGAGAGAGAGAGAGAGAGAGAGAGAGAGAGAAACAGAGACAAAGAGACACAGAGACACAGAGACATAGACAGAGACAGAGACAGAGTCAGAGAGACAGAGAGAGTTTCAAATTGGCAAGGAGGATAGAGGAATAGGATCCATGAGGAAGGGGTCCAGAGAGAGATTATGGAAGGACAACTGAAATCCAATGATTCAGACAAATAATCAGAAGTCAGTATATTGGGGTCATGGTGGCTGGGAGGTAACAAGATTAGCTTAGAGTTTAAGGTAGATCATGTAATTGCTCAGCTATGAAGTACAGATTGAAATAAATCTTGGCTTCTCTGTGTGTTTACTGAGAACTGGCATAAGGTAAAGAAATACAATTGCCAGATTAATTTACTAATTGAATATATATTAAAGTAATTCATTTTACAACTGTTCTTCTAAAAGAACCTAGCAATAAAATGACTTTTAATGACATTATGATATACTCATAGATCAGTGCCTTATTCATAGATCAGTGCCTTAATCAACCGTCATCAGAGAAGCTTCCTGTTGTAGCATACAGAAACAAATACAAAGACTCACAGTCAGAAATTGTACACAAAGCAAGAGACTTCAGGGCAATCAGACCTAAAGGGGATATCTCTATTAAATCTCTTACCTTAGGGCTCAGGCCTTCAATCAGAATAGGAGATTAAAATAGTCTACAAGCCAGAGGACATGGAGATCACCAATCAAACAAAGACACCTACATCAACAGAACTGATGTACATATGAACTGACAGAGACTAAGACAACATAGAGAAGACCTGTATAGTTCTGTACCAGATGGCATGCTACAACTGGAAGGAGAAGTGGACCCATGCTTCATCCCTAAGTCAGAAGTTATTTCTAATAGATAACCTCTTGCAAATGAATATTTAGCTTATCCCCAAGTTTTCTTACTGTGGAAAGAAACTCTTCTTAAAGGTAGCCAAATGATTAGCAGTAAATGGGCAACATAAAACTAACAGTTTTTAACAGTGGTACCCTGAAAGAGTCCTTACTTCATAATGCTGTGTCAGGGCTTTTTACTCTTTTTTTTTTTTTTTTCAGTTTAATTTTATCTTATTTGTTACTTTATTTCATTTATACTTTTCTTACATTTTACCTTATACATACCTTAGGTACATACCATGGCTTCCAGTTTAGTATTTTTATGGGATTCCTGAGTGTGCTTATGAGTGAGTCTCTTCATCTGTATGTCTCTTGTGCCTTTTCCTGGGCCCTTTTGCTTCTTTTTGTTTATTTTGTACTACTATAGTATGTGTGTGTGTGTGTGTGTGTGTGTGTGTGTGTGTGTGTTATCTTATATTTTACTTTTATATTATCCCAAAAAAGACTGTCTTATAATGAGAGTTAAAGGGGGTAGATCCAAATGGGAAGGAACTAGGAGGAGTAGAAAGAATGGAAATCATAATTAGGATATATGATGTGAGAAAAATACCTATTTTCAATAAAAGGAGGGGAAAATTAATAACACAAAAAGTAAATAAATAAAGTAAAAACATCCAAACAAAAATAAAAAAAATCCAGAAACAAAACAACAACAACAAAATCCAGAAAAGTTAGAATTGCCCTTTATGCAAAACTGTCTTATGCACTTGGGAATTCAGTCTCCATTGTAGGCTTACTGTTTTCATTTGGGCATGGACTATCTCCCAACATGGATCATGTGTTGAATACTAGCTTTTCATATGGAGTGTCCAGAAATGCAGCTCTTGAGAAGAGACTGGATCCCGGGGTGTTGGTCTAACTGTGTTAATCCCTTGAGGACCTTGTTTTGAGTGGAGTTTTGAGACATTGGGAAGTAATGATAACTGTAGAAGATGATCACTGACTGGAGGGAGAAGGTTACTGAGTGCCTGTGTTCCTCTGCCATGCCTTTCTAGCATTATGTTCAAGCCTAGCCTCAGGATCATAACACAAGAGCAGCTGAAGATGAACTTTACCAAAGAAACAATGAGCCTAAAGAAAGTTTCACCCTATATGTCACTTTTTCCTCTATTTAGCAACTGAAAAAAAAATGCCTAATACATACTGGTCTGAAATATATTGTAAAAAGAAAAGTGAAGTTCAGTCCATATAATCCCTAACTCTTGAATGCATAGAAAAAAACTTCTAAGAAAAAGAAAATTGACTGGCCACCTCTTCCCCAACCTTTATCAGTCCTACAGAGCCAGAAGCATGTAGGTTACATTACTTCCCTGCCCCCTGCTGTCTTTCCAGACCTCCATAGTCAAGTCACTTCTCTGACTGCCTTCATCAGTCCTGCTAAAGTGGAAACATACAGGTTAGACTCCTTCCCTGTCCTCATTCCCTTACCTCCCTAGTCTTCTAGGACACACCCAGTTGCCCAGAGTGGGAACCTAACCCCACCAAATTCCATTATCTTACCACTTCTCTGCTGCCTCCACCCCTCCAATTCTCTACCCTCCATATACCCAGGGGAACTGCTGGGAGACTTGCCGTGCCCCTGAGTTCCAATGTCCAACCCAAGGATACCCCCAAGAGGCCAGCTGCACCTAGTTTGGTACCCCTTCAGGAATATCTGCAACATTAGGGACATCCAGGGACAACCACATGGCTAAAGGCCAGTTTAAGAACAAAACAAACAAAAGCTAGAGCAATATGATAAGTTCAGAGCACATATCCTATGACAGCAAGCCCTAGATATCCTAACACAATTAAAGCTCAAGAAAATAAAATCTTATAGAGATAATAGAGTCTATTAAAGAAGAGATGAATAAATCCCTCAAAGAAATACAGGAAAAACAATCAAACAGGTGAAGGAAATAAATAAAATGATTCAACCTCAGAAAATGGAAATAGAAGCTATAAAGAAAGCACAAACAAAGGGAATCTTGTAGATGGGAATATTAGGGAAGAGAATAAGAACAACAGATCCAAACATCACCAACAGGATACAAGAGATGGAAAGAATCTCAGACATAAAGGATAGACTGAAATAACTTGATATATCAGCCAAAGAAAAGATTAAATCTAAAAAGTTCCTAACATAAAACATCCAGGAAATCTGAGAAACCATGGAAAGACCTAATCTAATAATAACAGGAGTAGAAAAGATAAGAGTCCACCTGCAAGGACCAGAAAATATTTTCACCAAATTTGTAGAGAAAACATGCCCATCCTAAAGAAAGAGTTGCCTATAAACATGCAAGAAGCTTACAGAACACCTAGATTGGATCAAAAAGGAAATCTTCCCATTACATAATAATCAAGACATTAAATCTACAGAACAAAGAAAGAATATTAAAAACTGCAATGGGAAAAAGACAGTAACATAAAAAGGCAGACCTATGAGAATTACATCAGAATCTTAAACAGAGTTTCTAAAATCTAAAAGAACCTTGACAAATGTCTTACAGACTCTAAAAATGAGAGATGCTAACCTAGACTACTATACCCAGCAAAACTCTCAATCACCACAGATGGAGAAAACAAGATATTTCAAGACAAACCCAATTTTAAACAATATCTATCCATAAATACAGCCCTATAGAAAATACTAAAGGGAAAACTCAAACCCAAGGAGGATAACTACATAACTACACCTAAGAAAACACAGAAATAAGCAAATCCATACCAGCCAAAACAAAAACAAAACAAACAAACAAAAAAAAAAAAAAACAAGGGGAGCTCACGCATACACACACACACACAACCCACCACCACCACCACCAACACCACCAGCAGCAGCAACAACAACAACATCAAAAACTTAACAATAACTGGTCATTAATATCCCTCAACATCAAAGGACTTAATTATCTAATAAAAAGAAATAGGCTAACAGAATGGATGTGGAAACAGGATCCATCATTCTACTGCATACAAGAAACACACCTCAGCAATACACATAGACACTGCCTCAGAGTAAAGGGCTAGAAAAAGTTTTCCAAGCAACCAGAACCAAGAGCTAGCTAAAGTAGCCATTATAATATCTAATAAAATAGACTTTCAAACAAAATTAAACAAGAAGATATGCAGAAGGACATTTCATACTCATCAAAGGAAATATCCACTAAGATGACATCAAAATTCTGAATACCTATGCCCCAAACTCAAGAGCAATCACATTTTTAAACTAAACTCTGCTAAAGATTGAAATATATATATACATATACATATACATATATATTTTTTTTTCTGAGACAGGGTTTCTCTGTAGCCCTGGCTGTCCTGGAACTCACTCTGTAGACCAGGCTGGCCTTAAACTCAGAAATCCACCTGCCTCTGCCTCCCAAGTGCTGGGATTAAAGGCATGCTCCACCACATACCCCACATATTAATAATGGGAGATATCAATACCACTCTCTTACCATTGACAGGTCATTGAGACAAAAACTAAACAAAGAAGGGACACTTGCTCAACTATGTTCATAGCAACTCTATTCATAATAGCCAGAAATAGAAAACAACCTAGATATCTATCAACTGAATAATGAATAAGGAAAATGTGGTATATCTACACAGTGGAATACTATGTAGCTATTAAAAGCAAAAATATCAAAAATTTTTCAGGCAAACGGATGAAACTAGAAAATATCACCCTGAGTGAGGTACCCCAGAGCCAAAAAACACATATGGTATGTACTCACTTGTAAGTGGACATTAGCCATTAAGTGGGATTTAACCATGCTGCAATCCAAGGACTCAAAGAACTGAGTAATACAGAGGTTCCAAGGGAGGATTCATGAATCTCACTCAGAAGGAGAAACTAAATAGTCATCAAACGTTGGTGGAGAGAGGAAACTTGGTAAGCTAGGGGATATGGTAACAAAGAAGGATGGTGATCAGGTTTGTGGAAAGTGAGGGCAGAAGTGGGAGTAAGAATGGAAATCTGTGGGGGGCGTCTCTGGTGAATAGCTAGAGTCCTTGGACAGGGGAGAATATGGGGAGTCTGTGGGGGTGACCCTACATGAAATTCCTACTAGATGGTTATATAGAGACTGAAGTGTCCACCTCTAACAGCAAACCAGGACTTCCAGAAGAGGGAAAGGGACATCAATCCACCCACAAAATCTTCAACCCAATATTTGTCTTGCATAGAAGATGTATATGGATAAAGATGGAGCAGAGACTGAGAGACTAGCCAACCAATGGCTACCCCTACTTGAGATCCATCCCATGTGAGACAGCCAACCCCTGACACTAATAATGATATTCTGCTATGCTTGCAGACAGGATCCTAGCTAAACTGTCTCCTGAGAAGCTTCAGGCAGATGCAGAGACCCATAGCCAAACATCAAGCAGAGTGTAGGAATCTGGGCAAGAGTCATAAATACAAGTGAGCAAGCCTGACAGGTCGAGGAGATCACAAGAAGACCTACGGAGTCAACTCACCTAAGATTGTTGGGTCTCACAGAACCTGAGCCATCAATCAGGAAGCTGGACCTAGACCCTTTACAAACTTGTAGCAAAAGTGTAGCTTTGTCTTCATCTGGGTTACCTAACAAGTTTAGTAGGGACCATCACAGTCTCTGTTCCCTGACATTGGATTCCTGTCCCTCTACCTGGACTGCCTGATTGGGCCTTAGTGGGAGAGGATGTGCCTAGTCCTGCTAGGACTAGGAGTCCCAGGGTGGGGTAGTACCCAAGGGGGGACTTTCCTTCTCTGAGAAGAAAGGAGGAGTCAGTGGTGGTAGAGATTTGTAAGGGTAGGACTGGGAAGAGAGGAGAGAGCCAGGGAGGCTATGATTAGGATATAGTAAATAAAAATAGATTATTGGGGAAAAATGAAAATCTTGGTTTTCATCCCCATGGAAAATAGTTCTATTTTTAATCTCTGTTGTCTAGTGTGTTTGACCTCAAAGAATATGCTTTAGATCTCCACCCCAGGGCAGTAGGGAAGAATTTGGCATGGTAGAGCAAGCAAGCTCTGTATATACCAAAAGCCAAACAGAATGCAATTAGTAACACATGCTGAGTTTTAAAAAGGGACTTGTATAGCTTTATTCCCTAGCTGTGATCTTAAGTATCATTACTTCCTTTAAGCCACAATATCCTATTTATAATTACGTTAATAACAGTATCTTAGTTTTCACATTATGGTCACTACAGTACTATATTTAGGTAAATTACTTAGCACATTCTCAGTATTCAACGAGTTAGAGCCAATACAGCCACACAATGTCCCAGTTCTCGTACACAATGGGTAACAGAAATGATCTTTTTCCATAATAAATGAAGCAAATGATGATAGCTTTTCAAATAACAAATAGTGATTTTTCAGTAATAGAGTTTTCATTGACATCCTTGGGTGTTTCCTTGCCTATTTCATGAATTGGGGGTTATTTTATGAGAACTTCATGTGTGAGAACAATATATTTTCATCATATCTACCCTTCGAACATCCTCCAATTCTTACCATGCCATTTCTCCGCAATCTCCTTCTCGAATTATAATCAGTATTCTACATTTGAATGTAGGTACAGGGTGGACCCTTTTACCATTAGAAACCTGTGAGGAAATTTGCCACTGATAGAAATTGACCTGTTCCTTCTGTAGACATAGAATATCCGTATGCCTTTAATTAGGGGTGGGTCTTTGTGGGCTCTTCCACATTCATGCTGGAATGTTGATTAGTGTGATCCTATTTAGGTCTTGTGCAGACAACCATTTTTAATGAGAGCTCATGCATACATTATTCTTGTCAGATCCAGAAAACAGCAATCCTCTGAGTCCTATGGATCTTATAATTTTTTTTTTTATCTCTTTCAATAATTATCTCTGAGCTCTGGGAAAGGTATTGTGTTATAGCTGTCTATTTTGAGAATGGACACTCCATGGTCATTTATTTGCTGCACTTTGACCAATTGTGGTTCTTTGAAATAGCTATAAATCCTGTAAAAAGTCTATAATAATGACCGATTGAGCAAGATATGTCCTAAGAGAATCACTAATAATTCTGAGGAAACCAAGAACTATATAATTGAACTTAAGACCTACTTAAGAAGAGAAAAATAAGAGTTGATATTGCAATGTTGCAGGATTTTCCATGTCCAATTACATTAGGGCAACAAAACCCCTGTGATTAGACAGGGAACAGGGAGATGGAGTTAGGAATTGCACATGAGAGAGAGAATAGGAAAGGAGAGGAGGAGGAAGATGGCAGAGGATATGAACTTGCATAGAGCCACAGATGGTTATGTTATCATAAAGGTTAGAAGTTTGGAATACGTTGTCTAATCTAAGTGGGCAGCTTTTATCATTACCAATTGGCTCTGAAATTATTGTATTGGAATCTTGTAAATTGTGTTTTTATTGATACATGAATCTGATTGGCTAACTACATGCTTAAGAGGTTTTATTTTTCCCCTCTATACCGTTTTAATTATTAGAAACAATCAATTATTCAGTCTTATTTTACTTACTGGGGTATGACAGCCAGTTAATAAAACTAAACCAGTAATGAACTATCTTAAGTGGAAGAGTTTTAATTCTACAGGGTAATTGGATGTTGAGATGGCTGACGTGGAGCAGGCAGTTATCCTGTGAGCCTGGTGGCACAGATCCACCAAGGGACTCAGCTCCAGAGAGTTGGCGGGCTGAGAGAGTGAGATCACCCTGTGGGATATCTGCTGTGGCCCACCGGTTGCCCACTGAGCACAGAAACATGCCAAATTTTTCTTTTTCTTTTCCTTTTTTCTCTTTCTTTTTCTTTTTCTCTTTCTTTCTTTCTCGCTTTCTTTCTTTCTTTCTTTCTTTCTTTCTTTCTTTCTTTCTTTCTTTTTTTTTGAGACAGGGTTTCTCTGTGTAGCCCTGGCTGTCCTGGAACTCACTCTATAGACCAGGCTGGCCTTGCGAATTTTTCTTTTTTAATACTTCCTGCAACATTGCAATCCTAGCCAGGAACCTTAGCTAAAGAAACCATAGATTGAATGATAATTAGGTTTGTTTTAATGATAGTAGGCTGTTATCATTTTACTAAATTGATATCGAATAGCTTTCTAAATACTTATCCTATACACATTGGAAAGGTTAGTCTTCTCTCCAAAAACAAAACAAAACAAAACAAAAAACAAAAAACAGAACTTCTCTCGTGATTTTGTTGTTGTTGTTAATAGTTGCTACAGTCTCTTAGGTGCAAGAATAATCCCACAGCAAGGGGGAAATCTTATGTGTACCTGAGGGCCCCGCCTCTTGCATAAATAGAAATTATGGCTGAGCACCTTCCAGGTCAACTTTTCTTATCAACTGACAGAACAATTGAAAGTGAAAAAGTCATGTTTTCATCTCTGGACCACTTTGTCAATCAAGGTCAATGCTGTTGTGGATAGCCCTGGTCTTGTATTTTGATGCTAGTACCACTTTCCTGGGAGGGGCTGCGGACGAGGAGTGAAACACTTTACAGATGACTTCTTGTTAACCTTTTCCCCACCTTAACTTGTAAAATAAAAGCTAGAGCAAGTGATTAGGCATAAAAAGGGAAGGTGGAGCTGAAAAGTTTGGGGGAGAAGGAGGAGAGGAAGGAGAGAGGATGACAGGAGAGGAGGAGGTGGGAAGAAAGTGGAGCAGAAGCACGTGGCCTAGAGAAACCACAAGTTATAAGGAATCTCATAGCTGGAGAATATAGTAGTGTAGTGGTAGATTTGCCCAATCTAGGCTTGTAGCTTGTACACATATTCACTAAGTTGTGATTTCTTTGCCCAGACTTATTTGTGTTGGAGATTTATCACAACACAATGCATATCATGAAAAAAATGTGCTCCCATTGAGTTATCCATCACATGTGATATGTTTATGCTGGCATAGGACAGAGAGGTTGTCTTCTGTGCCCTGGCCAAAAGCACTCTACTGAACGAATATTATCCTCTTGATTATTTTGGTCTCCCTACTCACCTCCTCCTCAGTAATGAACAGAGGAGCAATAGTACCCAAGAGGAATATATGCATCTTCCCAGAGTTCTATGGGGACAGAGCGGAGAGATCAGTTTTCAAAAAAAAAAATCAGTTCTTTGGCAAGAAGCTCCCTACTCACATCACACAGCATGGTGTCCCCCTAAAATGTCATTTATGGAACAATGACACATTGTTAATCATTTCAAGATGTAAACTCCAGAACATAAAACCCTATAGGCTAGGTCCTCAGAGTAGCAGCCTCTGAATCAGCTGCAGACCTACAATCCTCAAAACAGCTTCATCAGCATGGATGACCCTGTCTTTGCCATAAGCACAAGATGCCTTTCTTTCTTCTGGGTACCCCCTACTTCTATTATTAGATCCCCATGGACAATATAAAGGATTTAAATGCATTTTAAAAATCTTGTTCCTAGAAGCTTTAGAGCAGAGTCTACTGCAAAACCATCCTTTTTAACCTCACAATATCTTCCTTGCAACAGTGTCAAGTAAATATATACTAATGATAAGGTTCCTACATATACAAGATTTTGACCTAATAAGAACATATCTTGAATATGTCTCCTAGAAGGCTCAACTACACTATAATATGAAAAATTTGGAATTGACCAGCATAAATTTAGACCACAGATATTTCATGAACCAGCTCCAGATAACACTTGGAGACATAGTTGAGATTCTAGGTCTCATGGATATGAGACAGAAATAAATTATGTAATGTAGTAAACTCTTTGGTGATAGAATAGCATGTTGCATTCATTAGCTTTTAATCACTGTAATGACAAATACCTGACACAACTTACAAGGAGGAAAACTGATTCTGATTCATGCTTGCAAAGGTGTCAGTACTTGTCTGTGACTGTGTTCATTGTTTCTAATCCAGGAGAGGAATAGAACATCATTCTAGAAGAGTAGTTGGAAACCTTCCTAATGCTGCTACCATTAAATACAGGTCCTCTTTTTGTAGTGACCCATAACCTTAAAATTATTTTGGTTGCAACTTCATAACTGTAATTTTGATACTGTTGTGAATACTAATAGAAACACCTGCTATGCAGGATATGTGACATGAGACCCATGTGAGAAGGTTGTTTGACCCCAAATGTCATGACCCACAGGTCGAGAACCATCATTCTAGAAGAATGTACCTCAGAAAAGCTACTAACTTATGTAAACAATAAGCAAATAGACAGCAGTAGAGAATTGGGGAAAATAGAAGATCCTTCAAGAAAGGTACACTCCCAAGGACTTTACGTCCAGTTAGGACTATTTCCTAATTGTTATCAATGCCCAAGAATGCCATAAAACTATATATCCATCAATATATCCATCAATGGACTGGTCTGTTGTTTAGGTCAGGACCTTCATAATTCAATCACTTCCACAAAAGTCCACTTTTGAATGTTGCACTGAGGATTAAATCTTCTATAAATGTATTTGGTAGGGTACAGTATATCACATCCAAACCATAACATGACATCATATGTCATCAAGTGCATGTTTCATAAAAACCTATTTACAAAAAGTCAACTACCATAGCAAAGACAAATTATCTTTATCTATGTTAAATCAACATCATAAACCTGATAATTATTTTCAGCTCTTTTGGTTTTTGCAGGTAACCTAAATGCTGCATCCCTAAGCATCTGTCTCAGATGGGCAGAATTAAAAGAGCTCTTCATGTAGTTCTCTGTTACACCTTGGAAATATTTCATGATTGAGATAGGACCAAGTTTGAAAGCTCTTGTAGGTATTGTCCATGGTTATTGGTAGAACTGCACAGAAAAGCTTGAAGCTTGATTCACCGATGATTAGGAGCTATTTTTGTGTGAGCCTGCACTTGTCCATGTACTTTATTATCATGATGTTTGATAGTATATAATCTAAGAAAGTCTTCCTATTTTGGAACCTTAACACATGAGAACCTAAGGCAGGAGGGTTAATATCAATCTGAGGCCAGCATAGATTATGAAGTAAATTCAGTGCAAGTGTAGGATATAAAATAAAACTTTTCTCAAAATGCATGCATATGTACATACATACAGACAGACATAGACAAATATGTATACATACATGCAAAAGAATTTTTAAATATTTCTTTAAAATAAGAATCTTCCAAGAATTATGTCAAATTCTATAAATTATCGATCAAATGGGGCAAGAAGTAATAAAACCACATTCTCCAAATTTTGATTTTTTCTTACCAGATGATCACCTTAAGACAGCTATTTCCACAGTGGCATACGTGAGAGCAACAAACAGATTCCAGCTTCTGTTGACAGATAGGAAGCTCAATTCTGATTTCCAGATCGGTACCAGTGTTGTCTGGGTTATTTTCTGACAGTGTTAGTTTTTAAGGGTTTATGCCACCAAAGTCATTTGAAGGGCATTAGATGTTCCCTTAGCCTTGCTTGTTCTGTTCTTCCCTGTTTATCTCAAAATTAAATTACTTTCATGTCATTCTTACATGAAACTATGTAGTTACTCTTCAGTAAGTAAGCCTCATTTGACAGAGCACCATCAATATATTTCACTGTTTTATATGCATTGATTAATTTAATCACTGCTATACGGCCTCTAGGATGAAGATATGAAAGGAAACATAAAGGAATGTGGGTTTTATGAACATGCTCAATAGTCTTTAAGCACCTATCATTGGTATCAGAGAGTTTGACTTTATGTAAATTGTTACAGTTTGGAATATTGTTTATATTTCAGCATATTAATCTATTTTCTAGGTATGAGAATACATTGTACCTAGTGTATTCATATATCTTTCAGAGACTAATTGTTATATGTATATATGACTGGATCCGTGTATGTATATACATTTCTATATAATTCAGGTTAAAATGATGATACTAGAATTAACATAAAAAGAAAAGATAAGAGGACTAGCAAGAGAAGGGAACAGGGTAGAGGCAAAAGCAATGGGGGAAGGAAATGGTTAAAATAAAATAAAGCAACATGGAAGTATGAAAATACTGTTATTCTGAGTGCTAACTTAAAAAGTAATTTTGAAAGCAAAGCATAAAAGCAACATTAAAAAATTAAAATAATTAAAAAGTTAATTAAAAAGTGAAAAAGCACAGATGAATATTTCAAAGAACTTATTTTTTTATTACAGAACACCTACTTAATGGATAATTAGCTATACAATGCCATAGTGCTATTTCATTTTCTTTTCTCCAAATAAGTCGGAATCAGCATCAAAGATTGAGTCAAGAGAGATAGAGAGAACTGGACCAGGTAATCAGGGAAGATAAAAAAATAAGAAAATGAAAATAAAATCCAATTGCACAGAGAATCACAGCCTGTCAGTCAAAAATATTCAATAAAATTATCATTATATTTTATTATTAGCAAAGAAGACACCATCTAGAGCTTATCCTAATGTCTCAGTTATCAACACACACCTATCAGCTATGCATACATGATGTGTGCATTTCCTCATATACATTTGTGCGTTCATATGATAGAAGTCAGCAAAGGCTAAGCTTTACAATAAATACTGTACAGTGAAGTGACAAGGGAGGAGGAATCCCTCTGAGTTATGAATGGATGTCCTTTAGGCTGAGCAATATTGCATGCTAGTGAGAAAATGGTTCATGGAGTAGGGAATCATTATTTTCCTTAAGAGCATAGCATCTGTTGCCAGCCTCCTCCATTGCAGAATGCATTGCATGTGTTTTGTATTCTGCTGACTATGCAGGGGCCCGCGACAGTGTGGTTACTCTGAGGTTAGTCAGTGGGCAATGAGATACCGGCTTGATGAAGATGCAAATACAGTGAACAACCAGATCAAAACATTGAGACCACAAATTAAGTGTCTCGTTTATACGTTTGTAACAAATGTGAGGGATGTAGTCCCTTGCTCGCCTATTGCTTTTCTAAAGACACTTCCCTCTATCTTTTATTGTTCTTCTTTGCCTCGATTTTTTTTCGGTGACAGAGAGAAGTATGGCTCCAAAAATTCAGCTCCTTTTTTTCCTCGAAGACTGAAACAGTGGGGGTAGCTGGTATGATGTTACTGTTACACAATTCCCACCACAGCTAATAAAAAGACATTTGAAACTACTAAACACTAATGCAGGGGATTCTATGCAACTAAAATGAATAAAGTAGGGTGGAAATTCTTTTGTAAAAAGTAAATTAGTTCTTGGACAATTCTGCACATGAATAGAAAGCATTCTAATATTTCGTACACCCCACTCCTTTTTATCTTCCACACATCCCTGTGGATTCCCTCCTCCATAAAGTTCTCCTTTCCCACATCCATATATTTTGTTTGTGAGACACTAAGCTACCAGGGCATAATCTTGACATCTGGAATCTAGACAAGATTAGGTATTTAAACATGTGTTAATATGTATAAAATCTGTGTATTTACAAGTGCTAATAGCACAAGAATTCTCTAAAATTCTAAAAAAAAAAAAAAATAGGAATACACTTGCTCCTTCAGTTTTGTGATTTCTTAAGGAACATATCACTTAACCGGTTGTTTTAGTTATTCCTTCTTCTCTCTCCTACTTGAATCTCACTTTTCTCCCCTGTAAATTTCTTCCTTCCCTTCTTCCTTCCTTCCTTCCTCCTTTATTTGATAGGTTTATCCAGCATTATTTTTTTCTAATATGTATTGGACTTTATAGAAAAATATGCTTTTTATAATATGTTGATATCAATCAGATATTCTATTATATCCTGAATCTAAACATATTCAGAATCAGTTATTTTGTGCTTAAAAAATCTTAAGTCTAATTAGTTATCTTGTACTCAAAATCTAAATGGAACCATTTTTTTTTCAAGTCTAAATGAATATATTACAATGATGAACTAATTGGACCATATGACAGATTGAAAAAAAACATCACTGTTTTATTTCTTTGTATTTTGGGCTCATGAATGAATTGAAATAATTATAGAATAGTCTTTAATATCATTTTGTGTCTTGTAAATATAATCATGACAGTGTTCAGAGAAGGGCCTGGAAACGTTATATTAAATTACTTTGAACAACTAATGAGGATATTTTGGGATGAGAACTTACTAGTGTATATATATCCACTTAGTTTAGAAATATGATGTTATGATGGGCAGAAGCGGGAGCTTGGTGGTTAAGAGAACTTGTGATTCTTGCAGAAGTCTGAAGTTCCATTCTTAGTACCTTTGCCAGGTCATTACCAGTAACTCCAGATCCAGGAAACTTGGTTTCCTCTTCTACCTCCTTAGGGCACCTGAGTTCACATACACTTACCTACATATGGGTAGAAACATATATATACACATTTAAAAATATATGAGATAACATCTTCAGTCCTTTCTGGTCTTCTGTATCTATTAACTCATTTCAAAGCCTGTAGAGTGTAACTATCCAGTCTTCTCAGATGACAATTCCACTTCTCTTGAGCAAAAGCACTGGGGTATCAATTAGAGGTCATATGTCATCATGTATCTGCCACTCAGGAGGTGCTCATCTTCTCATTTGATGAATTCCTATGATAATCTTAATGTGTATTATGCACATTTGTTGGGAGAACTATTTTAGTAAAGATTGGAGAATTAGGTGGTGGTAAGACAGGTGAGCAAGATGCCAACGGTAATTATGGTGGAAAGTAACTTCAGTTTCCAAAAGGAGTTGGATTAGTGTGAGAACAGAGTTTCTGGGTTGTGGGAGTAAGAGCAAGTATATGGCAAGTTTCTAGTTTTTACCTTACGCCATAATTACACAAATAATACAGTGTATCTTTAGAAGAAGTACATACTACTTAAAGGAATATGGTCTTAAAGATATTGTAGAATGTTGGACTATATTTTTCACTATGGTGTAATAAATTCTTGAACTTCAATAGTAAATGCCAACTAAAATATTTTATAAAAACCTTCTCCAATGAGTCTGTCACATTTAGGTAGACTGGAAAAAAAATCTTTGAAACAAATATGCCTTTGAGTTGGTGTTATGTTGGCCATCTACTTCTGGACATGGGGCTGGCACTTAAAAGAGGACGAACTGAAGGAGCTGAAGGGGTTTGCAACCCCAGAGGAAGAACAGTATCAACCAACCAGACATCCCAGAGCTCCCAGGGACTAAGCTACCCACCAAAGAGTACACATGGAGCAACCAATGCCTCCAGCCACATATGGAGCAGAGGATGGCCTTGTCAGGCATCAATAGGAGGAGAGGCCCTTGGTCCTGTGAAGGCTTGATGGATGCCCCAGTGTAAGAGGAATTCGAGGGCAGGGAGTCAGGAGTGGGTGGGTAGGTGGGGGAACACCCTCATAGACACAGGGAGAATGGGGAGGGGACAGGGTTTTTTTCGGAGGGGCAGGAACAGGTATAACGTTTGAAATGTAAATAAAGAAAATATCCAATAAAAAAATAAAATAAAAAAGAGTGACTTGTTTCTCTAGTGAGACTACCAGAGAGAAAACTACTTTATCCTTTATAAATAGCTATCAAACAGAGATAGCTTTTGAGTTAAAAATTAGAGTGTGTGTCTAGTGTTCCTTTTAAATCTAGGACCCTATCTTGTGCAGACCACTGCAGGCTCTGTACATGCTGCCTTAGTCTCAGTGAGTTTATATGTGTACCAGCCCTACTGTGAAGGCCTTAATTTCTTGGTGTCCTCCATCCCCTGTGCTTCTTATGTTCTTTGTGCCTCTATTCCTGCATAGTTCCCTGAATACTGAGGTGAGGGATTTGATGAAAACATCCTATTTTTGGCTGAGTATTGACAAGACCTCTGCGTATTTTCTGGCTGCAGACGCTGTATTTGTTCCCATCTGCTGTTGGGAGTGCCATCTCAGCTGCTAACTGAGCAAGTCACAGATCTTTGAGTATTGCCGGGGGTCATTAGGAATTGTTTGATTGCTATGTTCCTTTAGCATAACTGTTGTATTTTCTGTCCCTTATCTAACTAGTTTTGGGTTGCAGTGTTGGTTATGGGTTCTATCTCATGGAGTGGGTCTTAAATCAGATTTTCTTTGGCTTTTCCTATCAGCTTTGTACTACTATTGCATTAGTTTATCTTGCAGGTAGGTAGGCCATCACTGTAGACTGAAGAGTTTGTGGTTGGGTTGGTGTTTATCTTTCTTCTTTGGTAACATGCAGAGTACCTTTCTCTACCAAAGATTGTATAACATCAGGGTGAAGGGACTATCTAGGTACTAACTTGACCTCTCCATGTTCAAAGAATTGTGTAGGTGCTGTCTTCAGTAATTGGACCTTGACATCAGTTTGTACAGAGCCACAAATAGCCTTGGCAATTTCCTGGGTTGTTTAGGGCTTCCTATGGGTCCACTTTGGCAAAGATCTTGATTAGATATAACCCAATCCTAGTGCTAGAAAGTTTGTTTTATGCTAAGAGGTGTCCAGTTGCGGCTCTATCTACTTGTAAATTTCATTTAGATTCTGTGTGTGTGTGTGTGTGTGTGTGTGTGTGTGTGTTAAGAAGCCTCTACTAAATTTTAATTATAAACATTTAGTCACAAAGTAGTACTAAACATGCTCTGTGCTATTTAAGTTTTTTTAAATTTTCATGATATTCTTAGCACTGCATCCACTGCTTGAATCTGTGAACACTTTGGCTATTATTATTATTACCTTACCTCTGTGTATCCATTCATATTTTAAAATGAGAACATCTGTTACCCATGTATCATTTATCTATTTATTTTCCAAAGGAATGTATGAAGCAGTGACTGTGTTTCATCTTGAAATGGACAATAGATTTAAACACATTAAATGGTTAACCATACGTTACCTTACACTTGTCTAATAGAAACAGTATGTACACTACAGATCAGACTTCCAAAGGTATTTGGAAAATGTTGTCATCAACTCACACACCGTGTGCCTAAATTTCTAAATATTCTTAATGACTCTTTCAGATGGGAATGTGGAAAAATGATTGTCTATTTGCTTTTCTTCAGTGTTTAAAATGGAAGTGACTCTTATTTCTTCACTTTTACTGCTCATATTTGCTATGTCCAGAATTCTGTATTGTACTGGTTAGCTTAAGTAATGCAAAACTTGAGTTCCAATGCCTAAACAAACATGGGTTTATTTTTCTTCCATCGCAAGAAGTCTAAATCATGTTTTTATTGGCATTGACTCAGTGGCTATTATCAATGTTTTCATCACTGTAATTTTATAATTCCTGACATAATCAGATGGTTGCTAAAACTCTAGATCCCAAGTGCATGTTCATGGCAGGGTGAGGGGAAAGATAAAGCCACCTGAAACTACCTTTAATGTCAGGGAGAAACAAAGTACCACCAGAAATTACTCAATGTATTTCAATATTCATCTCCTTGGTAGAAATATTTCAGATGATGACACCTAACTCAATGGAAGATCACAACAGTAGTACTATCTATCCTTCATACATGTGCCCAAAAACATATAGACAATAATAGTCAGGGCCAGAACACCTGTATTTGGGGAAATAGAAAGCTCTAAATATCATTTTACTAGGTAATTCTTGGTAAGTAGGGATTTCCAACTGAAAGCTTCTTTTTATAAAAACTTATAAAATCATAATCACTATACTATTTTAATAGGAGAGTTAGTAATCTCTAACAAAATATTTCTAACAATATATAAAACAACGTGTTCATTAGAAGACCCATTTGTTTGGCGCAAAAGGTAAAAGTAACTTTTTGTTTTGCTCTTCTTCATTAATGTTCCTGTTAGTTTTACACTATGATGGATTTCATTCTAACTTATTCACACACATATAATACATGCCATGTCTATGCCCACTTCGAGCCTTTGAACCCATCCTTCCTCAGATAGTCTCCTATGTATTTTAATATATCTAGAATTTTATATATATATATATATATACATATATATGTGTGTGTGTGTGTGTGTTTCTTTTTCTATATCTAGAATTTGTATGATAAATGTATGTAATTTGTTGGGTGTGGTTTATTTCACTTATCACAGTGATCTCCTTCTCCTTCCAATTTTCTGCAAACTGCGGAGTTCTGATTGGCTGTTTTCCTGAGAAATAGAGTGTGATCATCCAATCCAAAAGCAGTAATCAAGTTGCGACCCTAGGACCAGCATCATTAGAATGACTGTAGTGATATCTGAAGCCTACTGGGTGTTGACAAAGCTTAAGCAATATAAGCCCATGATCAGTATGATTGGCAGCACACTGGTATTTAGCATGATGTTCTGTGGATCAGGTTCATGTCCACATGTCTAAATCCATGACAAATTTCCATGCCTAGTACAGAAGTTGGCTTGAATATGCTGCATATTACCAATATTTTTTGATTAAATCCATTTTATGTTCTATTAATCCTGGAACACCAACACAGTGCAAACAAAAATATGTTTTTATAAGTCTGAGAGAATTTTTCTTTTGTTATTTGGATAGCTATGATTGACTTCATATGCAGGCAACTCTAGCCTGAAGTTTAAAAATAATTGAAAATAGAATTGCTCTTGATACAACTGTACTGTTCCTGGGAATATATGTAAATGAATCTGTGCTAGATACTTCAGTGATGCCCACATATCCATATTTATTACATAATACTACAAGAATCAAACTTTGTAATCAGACTAGAAGTTTATCAACACATAAATGGAAATGAGGTCTATTTACATGAAGGTTTGAGTCAGCCACAATGAATAGCAAATTTGCAGCATTCAACTGATAATAAATATAACGGGAGATCAACAACTTAAATAAAATAAGACAGACTCTGGAATTACATATCGCATATTTTCTTTTATATGAAATAAATATAACTGGAGATCAACAACTTAAATAAAATAAGACAGACTCTGGAATTACATATCACATATTTTCTTTTATATGTGGTACCTTGATTTTCTGTATAACTATATATGCATCTGATAGGAAACCTATTTGGGAACAGAAGGAAAAATAGTGAGGGAGTGACAGGAGAGCGATTAGGGGCTGAATACAGGCAAATGATATTATATGCTTGAATGAAATTGTGATAATGAAACCTCATCTTATAAAATGAGAATATACCAATAATTTTTAATTAAAATGCAGTTATGGCATTGGCACCCTGGTAGCTCAGAACATGTAATACTAAGTAATGAATCCCCTAAATACTTAAAAGCAGTCACTTAGGGGAAAGTGATTGCCTTAGTCAGGGTTTCTATTCCTGCACAAACATCATGACCAAGATGCAAGTTGGGGAGGAAAGGGTTTATTGAGCTTATACTTCCATGCTGCTGTTCATCATGAAAGGAAGTCAGGACAGGAACACAAGCAGGTCAAGGAGCAGGAGCTGATGCAGAGGCCATGGAGGGATACTGCTTACTGGCTTGCTTGCTTCTCCTGGCTTGCTCAACCTGCTTTCTTATAGAACCCAAGACTACCAGCCCACAGTTGGTACGACTCACAAGGGGCCCTCCCTCCTTGATCACTAATTGAGAAAATGAGTTACCTCTGGATCTCATGGAGGAATTTTCTCAACTGCAACTTCTTTCTCTGTGATAACTTCAGCTTGTGTCAAGTTGACACATAAAACCAGCCAGTACCATTGACCTCTTGTCAACTTGACACACAAACACGTCACCATTAAGCTTTGAACCCTTACTTCCTTATTCATCCCTAAGATCTAAATAACTTTAAAAATCTCACAGTCTTTGCAAATTCTTACATAGTAACATTTCAGTCCCTTTTAAACATCCAATCTCTTTAAAATTCAGTCTTTTAAAAATTCAAAGTCTCTTAACTGTGGGCTCCACTAAAATACCTTCTTCCTTCAGTAGGGAAAATGTATCAGGGCACAGTCACAATCAAAAGCAAAATCAAACTCCAACCGTCCAATATCTGGGATCCACTCAAGATCTTCTGAATTCCTCCAAGTGCTTGAGTCACTTCTCCAGCTCTGCTCTCTGTAGCACTTTAAGCTCAGGTTGATCCACTCCACTGCGGCTGCTGTTCTTCATGATCATCCCATGCTGGGGTCTTCTGCTGCAACTGGGCTTCCAATAGCCTCTCATAAGCTCTCTTCATGGTTCCAAGCCTCAACTCCTTTGCATGACCCCTTGAGTCCTTGGCCATCAATTGCAATTGAGGCTGAACTTTCACCAATGATCTTCCTCGGCTTCTCACAGTGCCCAGGGCTCGGTTGCTCTTCATGATCCCTTCATGCATTCAAAACCAGTACCACCTTGGTGACTCTTACACATTACCAAGCCCAGCCACAGCACAAGGTACAACCCTGGCTATCTATGGAAAGCACCCTCTGTGCTCTCAGAAAACACTTCTCAGAGGATTTCATCTCAATGATGCTGGACTCTTCCCACTCACTGCCAATTTCTCAGCTCCAGCTAACCAGCATCCATAGTCCTAGTAATGCAATGGTTTTGCTTTAGTAGTTCTGGTATCTTGTTAATCACAGCTGATACTTCAACTCCAGCTAACAAAAACCACAGAATCTTCACAATCATAATAGCAATGGCCCTGATAAGTCTTTAATCTTCCCTCTGAAATTTCACAAGCCAGGCCTCCATCTTTGGCACTGTTCTCAGCATTATCTTCCAACTTCCTACACAACATCCCACAGAGCTCTTAACATCGAATGGCTCTTCTAGCCCAAAGTTCCAAAGTCCTTCCACAGTCCTCCCCAAAACATGGTCAGGTTGTCACAGGAATACCCCACTATGCTGGTACCAATTTGTCTTAGTCAGGATTTCTCTTCCTGTACAAGCATTATGACCATGAAGCTAGTTGGGGAGGAAAAGGTTTATTCAGCGTATACTTCCACACTGCTGTTCATCACCAGAGGAAGTCAGGTCTGGAACTCAAGCAGGTCAGAAAGCAAGAGCTGATGCAGACGCCATGGAGGGATACTTCTTTCTGGCTTGCTTCTCCTGGCTTGCTCAGCTGGCTTTCTTATAGAACCCAAGACTACCAGCCCACAGACGGTAACACCCACAAGGGGCCCTCCCCTCCTTGATCACTAATTGAGAAAATGCCTTACAGCTGAATCTCATGGAGGTATTTTTCTCAACTGAAACTCCTTTCTCTGTGATAACTCCAGCTTGTGTCAACTTGACACAAAACCTGCCAGTACATACCCCTCTTTTCTCCCTTTCAAATTCTTGCCCCCATTTTCACTCACTGTTATTGAATGTGTATGTGTGTGTGTGTGTGTGTGTATACACATGTATATACCTATAAATTCCTAAATACGTGCTCAGTCAATATAATGTTACTTTTATGTTTATTTTCAGGACTGTTTCGCATTGGACAATCAATTGTTATTCTCTTCTCTGGAGAAGACCACTTCTCCCATCCATTCTTCTACACAAGACTCCCCTGGTTTCCTTTAGGGATAGTCAAACTTAGCACAATGACAAATAATCCCCTCACTTTTTCCTTCCTCTCTTTGACAAAATTAAATTAGCCTATAATTAGATGGCAAATTTTCTGCTTTCTTGAGCTAGATTACTCTCCTCTGCTGTCTTTCTTTGAGTCCATTCTCCAGGGTTAAACCTATGCAACTGCAGAATTGTTCTTTTTCTTGCCATGTTTTTTGCTGACCTAATAGCATTAACTAGTATCAGTTTGGGGGAATAGGAACATTGCAGATCCATTCATTCAACGGTCTTAGTGATTGCTGTACTCCCAGGAAAATGCAAAAGCTGAGACTAATATGGCAATGTGCATAAAATAAACCAGATTATCACACAATAACATTAAGCATTTTCCTTCACTGTAGAAGAAAATAAATAATGCTAAAACTAGAGTCATGTTCTGGATTTTATGTTTTCAGATTCCACTTATTGGCATCTGGCATAACATGCCTGCTCTCCAAGGAACTCTCTATACCATAAAGTTTAAAAATGCAAAATCTGTGTACTAGGGCATATTAGCATTGGCCACCCATTCACATGTCTGAGTCAAAAGTAGCTGAGTTGCAGAATATTGAATGGGTTGCATTTTGTGTGTGTGTGTGTGTGTGTGTGTGTGTGTGTGTGTGTGATGCCATGACAGCTGTATGTCACCTCATGAAGAAGGAAATATCCTTTCAACTAAAACTACTTTGTGTGGTTGTTTTCTCCATAGTCATTCTTCAAGGCCATTGCTAAAAAGAGAGAGAAGTAGAAATATACTCATTGAGGTATTTGTCTTCCTCTAATAACCTTACAGTGTGTTGTCCTGTGTATTATTTTCTGGCCTTGTGTAATTTAGAAGTTTCTTTACATTAGTCAGAAAAGAATTCCTTTGTGGATGCAATCGGATCCAATTCTGTTAAACTAGAAGGAGAATTACCACTTGTCACTCCAGGCTCTACATGCCCTCAGATGAATGAAACACAGAAAAACATCACTGTGTTATGACCTGAGTGGTTCTTAATCTCTACTTGAAATAGAATTTCTTTTATTTAACAGACACAAGAAACCATGGATGGCACTCAAGGATTAGTCTAAAAAGTTCATGATAACCTTTTATGAGTCTATGTTAATAAATTTCATAGCAACTTTAATAAGTAAAAGCAACTAAAAAGCAAACCTTAAATCCTGAAAATGAAAGTTAGGAGAATCATCATCGAAAAGAACAGCAACAAATTGTAATACTGCTTCCAAACTAATAGACAATTAAAAAGGACTACTTAGTGATGTAAGAAATAATAAATTTAAATTAGAGATTTATGAGCATACCTATAAATAAGTGTAATTATCTGTGGTTTTATTACATGCATGTGTACATGGGTATGTGATCTAAATTTAACCTAAAATTATCATCATTTATTTAGGAACTTAAGGATTATAATTTAGGGACTCGTGATGTTAATATTTTATAACTACATAAAATATATTATTTTATTGAATAGTCATCAAATGGCTGTGCATTTCTGTGTGGATTCTTATATTAAATATTTGAATTTGGCCCATGAATCTTTGGTCTTTATTTACATCCCTTAATCCTTTGTGGCCAACAGCCTAAGAATAGAATTTGGAAATGCATCATATGAATTTACTATGTTATTTAATAATATATTAGTTCTTCACCAAAGCAAATATAATTTACTGGCTCTGGCAGTGTTAAATAATAACTGGCAATGTTAAATACTGGAGAAATGGTTCAGCAGTTAAGAGAACTGACTGGTCCTGAGTGCAATTCCCAGCAACCACATGGTAACTCACAACCAACTGTAATGGGATCTGATGCCCTCTTCTGATGTGTCTGAAGCCAGCTACAGTGTACTCACATACATAAAATAAATAAATCTTTAAAAACAAACCAACCATTTGGATAATTTCAGTAAGTATAACTATAGTAGAAGAAATTTGTACTTTTGTATCATTTAATAGCTTATGAAATAATGACTTATGGGCTATGTTGTTCCTTCTTCCATGAAGTAGGACTATATTCAGACTATTACATATGCTCTGTAGGTGAAAAAGACAGGCTGCTGAGATTATAATCAATGTTGTTTTATTTGTGAATAAAACTTGAAAGAGAAGGTAGGATTCTTCCCTGTGACACTGATGGAAATAGGATCATGGTAAATATGCAACTGAAATCTATAAATAAACTCATAAGTTATCAGAAAGGTTCTGCAAATATTTTTTATAACAAGGCATTAGAATATTTATAATTTAAGGAATGACAATTATTAAGTAAAATTGGTAAGTTTTCACATGACCTCTTTTATCTTGGATCCAGACTGCGTAACTGTGGAGAACTGTGCGTATATCGGTTAACTGTCAGGACTTTGTAATATCATTGCAAATCTTTGCCCTTAATTAAAATAAATCATAGCATCTTGTTGAAAAAAATACATGCACACATCAGTATGTGAATATAATTGTCCTTAGAGATAGATGTCACATAGAGTCACTTCATTGACTAACTCACAGGCAAAACATGTGATACATGAGTGAATGATTATCAGAAACTCACTTTAGTTCAAATTCAGGTTTCAAATGGCCAGGGCTGATCCCATATTAATTGACTCTCTTGTTTGGTGGGTTTCTACTACTGTCATTTGTATTGTACAAAGATCCAGGACCAGCTAAAAGTACAGAAAGATAAATGACATGGTAAATTAAATGTATTCTTATTGTAATTTGTTATTGTTGTCAAAATTAAATTAACTAAAGCAGAATAAACAAATAAAAATTTCCAGGAAACACTGTCTTTTCTCTTTTGTTGTAACTTCCTTACCATTTCAACTGACATCACTGTAAAATGCTTTTCCTTAACAGAATATTTATATTGATTTTACTTTATGATACATGAATCATCTCTGTGATTTTATTTTTGCCCACATTAAGACCACAAAGAAGTCAAAATCAAAATCTAGCCATTCTTTAGAGTAGCTTCAATTTTCATGATGAATCAACCCAGTTTTGAGCAGTCTTCTAGCATTAAGACTCTTCTTTGCCTTTCTTTGGCAAAATAACTGCATTCATTCTTTAAAAACAAAACAAAACAAACCCTCATTAATCCACATGGTTCTTTTCAGTCCTGGAGGCATAAGATTCTGTTAGATGTTGACTGGTCATGCATCTCAAATACCTTTTTCATTTTACAGGAATGGTTCAGTTAAGGTTAAGCCTAAATGAGATCTTTACCTTCCTTACCTTGAGAATCAAAATAAATACTTGGAGGACACCAGAATTAACCAGGCATCCTGAGAATGCTGAACCTTCACATCCTTTGCACAGCTAATTAACCTAGTAGGTATTGCATTCCAGTTCATTCAGAGGAACTCATGAATGGAAAGGTCATGGAAAGGTCATCACCACAGTGGACCAGCAAGTGTAACATACTTACACCACTCAGGAAGGTTCCTGCCAATCTCATCCCCTCTTGTCTTCTTTCTACATTTTTTTATCCTTCGGTTCTTTCTCTTCCTCCTCCTCCTCTTCCTCCTCTTCCTCCTCTTTTTCCTCCTCCTCCTTCTCCATGTTCTTCTTCTCCTTTTTTGTTCATTGAAGGAGTTAAATTATGCTTCAAGCTTTATATTAGAAACTCACTGAGATGATGATGATGATGATGATGATGATGATGATGATTTAAACATTTTTTATGGTCCAGTCACTATCCCCATCCCAGCCCACCCTCTGACTGTTCCTCATCCATCCCTTTCCTCCTTTCCAGTCTCCAAGAGGATGTCCCCACACCTCTCATACCCACTCAACCTAACCTCCCTACTCTCTGGAGCTTTGAGTCTCTAAAGGGTTAGGTGCATCTTCTTTCAAAAAGGCCAGACCAGAAAGTCCTCCTCTGTATATGTGTCAGGGGCCTCGAACCAGCTAATGTGGGCTTCCTGGTTGGTCACTCAGTGTCTGAGAGATCTTGGGAATCCAGGTTAGTTGAGATTGCTGGTCTTCCTATGTGGTTGCCCTCCTCCTAAGCTTCTTCCAGCTTTTCCCTAATTCAACCACAGAGGACACCAGCTTCTGCACAATGGTTGGGTGTTTTCTAAAATTATGGAGACTATGAAAAAAATCATTGGAGATATCATGAAAAATAATTCAAAATATAAGCACTTCCATACCAAGTGGTTAGCCCAAAGATGATATATGAACAATTATATGGACTGAACATGTTGTATATATGTATTTGGAAATTTATGCATCCATATATATGTAACAATATTGAAAGAAAAGGAGGCCATAGATTTGATAGAGAGCCAAGGGTTTTCATCAGAATAGTTGTTAGAACAAAGAAGGGGAAAGGAAAAATAAAATAATCATATTATAAATTCCAAAAAAACATCATTATAAAATTTCTCGAAGGAAAACCAATGAAGTAATAATAATGCCTTTGATATTTTTCAAATGATCAAATAAGATTTGCTGATTTACTCATGCAACATTCATTTTTTAACTGTACAAGAAAGCTAATCATAAAATGTGGTGTGATGTGGGTAAACAGACTTTGTCTAAAGAAATATCTTAAATAATATAAAGTGATTTTTTTTCATGAAAACGGGAGAAATGCTCAACCACATACAGCCACGGAAAATACACTGATTTTGCTATCCACAGTATTTGCTCATTTTACTGGAGTTTGGGTATGGCTGCTTCATTAGGCTATTGTTCTACTGGTTTGGTTTATATGTGGCCCTCAGTAGAGACTATGAACCTCTGATTATATTACTCTTAGTCTGAAGGACAACACCACATTTTACAATTTCTTTAGTTCTCACATTAAGATAGTGAAGATTAAATATACAAATCACATTTTTCAAAAACAGTGAATTTCAAAATGTGAAAATAAATGATGAGAGGAATGGGGGAGGGGAAGGAGGAGAAAGGGGAAGGAGGAAGAAACACAGAAAGTAAATACATACAGAAGGATATATAAAACAAATATGAGCGAGAATATCTCCCAGTCACAAAGTGAGAGGATACTCTCTTTTAATGTTTAGACAAAAATAAAACAAAACAACAACAATGGAAAGAAGGAAGGAGAGAAATCAAAGAAAATATCTCAGAGAGAAATGATGACTTTGTTATCCCTGTGGTGGTGATTTGATTTTTGTTTTCCCTTCTCTCATTGTTTCTCTGCATCTCCTGTGCCCACTACAGAAGTAAATAGTACATCTGCAGACAGCATTTTACACACACAGCAATTTGTATGATAATTTTTTTCTTGATTGCAATTTACTCTTTAAAAATGCAAATTGTATAATTACTGTCAAACAAATGCTCTTCGTGTGAAAAACAACCCAAAAGATGCATAAAAGTAAATAAATTTTGCAGAATAGTGGGTTTACAGATGTAAATAAAATGAATATTCTAGTGTATTGTATCAAACCAATCTGTTATGCCAGAAAAATACACTAGCCTCAACATTATTTAAGGCTTGAAGTCCCCAGGTTGCTGTTGATAACTTTCTCAGCACTAAAACAAATCTTCAAACACCATTGCAGCATATGGAACATACTTAGTTCTTCTCCTTTCGGTAAACTGTGCTTCGGATCTGCAGCTATCTGAACACAGTAAAAAACACAAGGTAAGTCTGATCTATGATCATAGGCAAACAATTGAATATACGAGGTTAGTATGGTTATTGCGTATAGGTACCTACTCTATACTGTCTCCATATATTATTACCCATACTATTTTATGACTGGCTGGAGGAGTAACAATTAAGTTGTTTAAAGAAGGGTGTTGTCATTAGTATATAAATTATTTTTAAAAATAGCTATACTTCCCTGAGCACCTGCAATGTGACAAGACCTGTGCTCATTGAATTATAAAGCTTAATGTCATCTGATCTTTTACACTCCCTCGTTGGAAAGTCCCACTGATATCTAATTTAGAGATAAAAACTTTTAACATAAAGATGACTAGGGGGCAAGGCACAGTTGAGAAGTCACAACTCTCTCATCCTGCAGCTAACACACACACTGTGATGGCTACTTCAGGCATAGGGATGAATCAGCCCTAGGTACTAGTTGGTTTACCTGAGCACAAAAGTGAAAGGATTAACTGGTGTTTGCCTCAGTAACTTCCATTCAATAAATGGAAAAAAACACTAAGTCATCTACTTGCCATTGTCACAGAGCTGCCAGGAAGAGTTGCATAAATGAACTTTGGAAGTTGATACACTACATGAATATAAACAGTAATTGTTTGATGCTATTAAGTTTGTTCACTTTCATTATTTTTTGTGCATGTACTTTTAAGTATTACTCAGAGTATAAAATGAAAAATATTGTCTTTGAAATAAAACACAGATAACCAAATCCTGAATCTATTATTTAATGGTTATAGGAAATACATTAAGGGTTGAGAATAATTTATTTTCCTCTACAAAATAAGGATGGTAATTTACATTTTATAGGATTATTGATAAAAACAGAAATGAGGCAACAAAAACAGTTTAACATTCGTAGACATCAAATGTGTTTCTATTATTAGTTTATGAGCCAGGTTGGTATCTGAGCATCAAATCCTTCCAGGGAAACTTGAATTCATTATCTATTTGCATACTGCTTTTCATGTAACATTGTCTATATACTATATACCAAAAAAAACAAAAACAAAAACAAGTAAATATAATCCCTCTCTCTACAAACAGGTAAAGTAATAACTGACTTTTAAGCAGATCAAAGTAAACTGTTCTAACACCAAATCTTAAGAGACTAGCTTGAAATTATGGTACAGTTTTAAGTATATGTTCAAATGTAACTTACTTGATGTTGTTTTCATGTGAATACCCAAGGCCATGAGATACTCTCATAAAGCTTTGACTTACAAAGTTGTTGAAGGTAATCACTTAAGTTATTCTTTGATACTCAACACTTTATAGTCCTACAGATCAATTCTTTTTGCCAACTATAGGTTTTAATGATTGGAAATGAAAAAGAATTCTCATAGGTTTCTCAAAAAATACTTCTTTGGAAAGAGATATTCTGGGTTCCATCTCCCAATTGTGGCAAAGTGGTAGATGCTGGCATTTTGTTGCCATGCCTAGAGAAAAACAGTTTTAAAAGGATCATGAAAATAACTTAACATGCATTGTCTATGCTCATAAGTACAGAAGATAGAGTTAGGCATACATCTAAAGGAAACACATCCTGAAGGTTACATTGGGACATGCCATACAGAGTCAAAGGATATACAGTGTTTCCTCTATACTAGATAACGATCATCTATGTAAGAACTAGCTAAGGTATGTGTTCTATTCTGTCCATTATAGTCACCAAGTGAGTAAACTTCACAAGGCAGCTGAAGTTAGTTTCATCTTCAGAAGAAACCAAAAGTCATGTGGGGGTATAACCAAGAATGATTAAGATGACTGTCCAGGTAAGCATGTAACAACGCTTGAAAACCCAGTGTAGTCTCTTGTCTGTTGGCAATATCAGTGGGTAAATGCCTTTATTCCTTAAACAAGCTTTCATCATATATTGTACTTCTTGTAGAAAAGCGGGTCATTATTTCTGCATTATACAATCTATAATATTAGCAGAAGAATCTGTAAATGTTAAAATGACCTTCCAAAGGTATCTTCAAACATAGAAATCAGGCACTAGATATAACAGGTGTATTCTTAAATGTTTTGATGGAAAAGAGGGAATAAATGAATAAGATGTAAATGGACTGAAATTTAGTAAGGAAGAGTAAAATATATAGAAAGAAGTACATAATGGACCCAATGCATGTAACCCAGAATTGTGAGCTTTCAAAAATGATATATTTCTACTATGGTGTATATTTAAAAACATGGTTTGAGTCATAGAGATTGCTCTCAATGACAGGTCGGCCCACATATCAATCAAGATCTTACCATTCACTCCTTCATAGTTTAATTAGAGCAGCATGGCACTAATTAATATTGAATATGCAATTTACTATAGAATTCAGATATCAACTAACTTTTAGACCTCATGGGGAGAACTATGCAAGGATGCTACTAACTCTGCACCTGGTCTTGAGCCTGAATGGGTATAGTTGAACTTGGTGAGCATTTGGAGTAGAGTAGGTCAAGGAAAATAAGGGTATCCTTCTTGATATGTTACAACACACAGGGGCAAATTAATGTCTCTCCCCATTATGCTCTGATTCAGTGCCTCTTGGATTTTCTTTCTCCCATTCAGACACAGTAGATTTCCCATTCTCTTTCACCACAAATCAATATAGGTACTGCACCATGGCTCAACAAAAACTGCAAAGATCCAGTTTGACATGAAGGAATCAGCAGTTGGGAATCTACTCAAAAAGGAGCATGTGATTGTAGATCAAGGGAGTAAATAAATCAACTTGAGGAAAAATAAAATTATCTACACATTTATTCCTCATCCCATGCCTCACAATATGTTCTCCTTAAGCTCATCCTTAATACAGAGCTATAGTGGAAGGCATTTTAAAAAGTATAATTGCAACTTAATTAAAGAGACAAGAGACAAAACTCAGTAGCTCATCTACTTTCTTTCTTTCTTTTCTTTTCTTTTCTTTTCTTTTCTTTTGTTGTTTTATTCTGTAATTGTTTTTTACAGTCCAGTCTTTATCCCCCTCCCAGTCTACCCTCTCCCTAGGGACTCAAGTCTCGTGAGAGTTAGGTATATTTTCTCACACTGATTCCATTATTTTTTAGATTTTAGATGTTAGAACATATCACATAAATATCTAAATATTTAGGATCTTCTTAAAAGGAAATTATCATTTGTGCTAACATTTGCTCATGAGAAGTTTGTCCCTTTCAGGTGATCTAGTTATTACCTATCTACCATCACATAAAATGGTAGGTATCATTTAAGTTTGAAAAGGGCTAAACGTCTATCCCAAGTCTCTCATATTTTCTAGCCTACAGCCTCAGATGGATGATATTTGGAAGTCAGCCTTTATAGGTATCTAGGTTTAGAGAAGACCATGATGGTATAGTTCTCATGATGGTTATGGTTCAGTAACCTTCTAAGGGGATGAGACCCCAAAGCGAATTTTCTTCCTCCCTCCCTCCCTCCCCATCAATCCTCTATCGACCTTCCTCTCCCTATCTCCCCGTGCTCTTTATCTTAGAGAAATACCTTTCAAACAATTATTACATCAATTCTATGGCATTCTTCTACAGTTAAACTACTACCAGGGTCTTTTGGTTTACAACTCCTTCAGACCGGATTATGAAATGTTAGGAGTGCCTGAGATGAGTTTACCATTGATAGAAAAAATGACATCAATTTCAAGAAGATTCTCAAAGCCAAGAATTTTAAACTTATGCTCAGCCTTGCCCTGGATAGATTTTGAAAAATAAATGAAAGTTTGGCCAAATAACATAGCTAGAATATACGTTGATGCCTGATGTCAGAGTCTCAAATAGTATAGTCCAGGAAACAAAACTTTATAAAGAGGTTAGGGAGACAATCATAACTGTGGAAGAGGATGAGCTACATATATGTTACATAGTAGTAACCACATGAAACCGAACCAGGGAAATTGCTGTGATCCGTCAGTTTTATCTTCTTGTTACTATTATCACGAAAACCAGTCTGGTCATTCTTGTGGCCATTGGACCACTGTCTTTGTTACATTTTAATGTAACACAGAATTCAGAAATCTAGATTTATTTGTCATAGCTGATAGTTGATGGAATACCAAACTTTCCCTTATTTAGTGCAAATATGCTCAAGCTGATATGTAAGTTCATATTTAAAGTCCCCAGGCAGTTTGGTTGCCAAGACTGCTCTAGAAATGTTGCAAACAAGTCTCTGTGGTATGTTAGTACTTCTGCTTTCAATATTGGCTGAAAACCATTAAATGGAGTTCTTATCATTATACTGTGGCAAAGGATCTAAGATTATTGTCTCTGCAACCAGGCACACTCTGGAGACTGGAACACATTCCTATGCCCAGCAAGGCACCAGTTCCAGATAATTAAACTGTAGCTAAAGGGCATATCAAAGAAATGATAATATCAAAGAATTAGGAGTCCCCAATGGCATCCATTAAGACTATTTAGTAAAGTAAATTATGTGAGATAGTGTGGCAGAGAATATATCTTACTTTTTTCTTGAG
Organism: Rhynchomys soricoides; assembly: GCA_019843965.1. NCBI lineage: Eukaryota > Metazoa > Chordata > Mammalia > Rodentia > Muridae > Rhynchomys > Rhynchomys soricoides. The sequence goes on along the minus strand of JADRCH010000018.1, from coordinate 5,497,624 downwards.
TGATCCTGTATTTACTATAAATAATAAAGTTAAATTTTCATTTTCACTAGAAACTCCCAAATACAATGACTTGAGGTGGATCGATGGATATCAGAGAACTAAAAACTGTGGAAAACTAGAGAATGGCCTCTAAAGTCTCATATAAATTTCAAATTCCAAATTCTTAAAGATCAAGAATAAGCTGTTTAATTAGGGTTTTATTGCTGTGAAGAGATACAATGGCCACGGCACGTCTTATAAAATAAAACACTTAATTAGGGCTGGCTTACAGTTTCAGAGGTTTAGTCTGTTATCATTGTGTGGGAGCAATGCATCATACAGGGAGACACAGTGCTAGAGAAGGAGTAAAGAGTTCTACATCTTGATCCACATACAGCAGAAGGAGACTGTGTCACACTGGCTAGACTTGAGCATATAAGACCTCAAAACTCAGTGACACAGTGACATACTTCCTGTAACAAGGCCACATATCCAAATAGTACCACTCCCTTTGGGAAAAGCATTCCAACACATAAGCTTATAGGAACCATTTCTAGTCAACCACAACACAAACAAAACATTATGATTTGCAGACAATGTTGCTGAGGTTTATTCTCTCTGAGGCAAGAAATCTTGGATGATTGAAAAAAAGCCATAGGTCTTCCTGCCATCTTCTGCTTATGCTAAGACAGCTTTCCACTGTACAGGTCCCTGGTTAGATGCCATTTGAGAACTTCAGTATTCAGTGTCAGAACTACTAGATGATCAACAGATAATGTTACACAGAGAGCACTTGCGCTTAATAAAATAAAAAGACCCGTTTTATAACTAAGGTTTTCTCTCTAGAGGCCACGGGACTACAGTCCCAGTTGCCAGCATTTGTATTTGTGAACCTCTGTTGTGGAGTAGTTCCTGCCAGAATTAATTTTCTTATAGAAATCTAGCCAAACATTATTATTTAATCAGTTGCCAATATCATTTGTCTTTACTTTTGCATGAGTCAGCCCACCAAATGCATGTTTCTCTTCTGGAACTTTCTGGTCCTAAGATCATCTGGGTTTTGTTGTTGCTGCTGTTGTTATTGTTTTCTTAGTTTTATTTCTCCTCCCATCCAACTCGACTCACACACATGGCTAAGATCACAATTGTATGTCATAATCACCTCAGGATAGCATAGGGAAAGACTCCAGGATAAACACTGCATCTGTCTTCACAGTTCTAGATACTAGGCAATTCAAGGTCACGTTAAACAGCAATTGTCTTGATAAGAAATGTTTGGTTGGTTTGCAATCAGTGGCCTTCTATTTTCACAGGGTAGGGAGGGAGAGAGATCACTTAAGTGTCTCTTAGGTCCATCCTCTTAATCTTTATGAATAAACACTAATAATATTGCATCAAATCCACATCCAGAAAGCTTTATCTGACTTTAACTGCCTCCCCAAATTTACATGTAACAATATAATTATATTACAGGAGAGTTTCAACATACAAATGTAAGACAGTTAATTCCACAGCATATAGCAAATCAACCTCTAAGCTCCAGCGTATCCATTTCGAATATCAAGAAAATGGCCTTTTCTTCAAATTATTCAGATTTTAAATACAATAAATAGACAATAGATTTAGGCTTTCTCCTATATAAAATCTTATTTGTAATTTTCCTGGACTCACCTTTGACCACAGGCCAGCTGTCACTGCTGGGTTGTTGTTTTATTTGCCACCTCCAGACCTATAGTTGTCAGGATCAGGCTATCGTACATGAGTACAAGACTTCTGCATTTGCTTGGAATTCTTTACATTGTTTCTGTTATTACTGTAAACATCTCAGTTTCACTAAGATATAGATAAGAAATCAATATATAGATGATGACTTTAATATCATCTGCATCCATGACTTAATCCTCTCCTAGTATATGATATCTAGAACCCACCACAGACTAGAATAAATATCTAGAGGTGTGCTTAAATATTACAAGGTTTAGTTGTTGCAGATGGTCTTCTCCTCTGGCCATTTGGCTTTGCTTTCTCATTCTACTTCCTGCTGCTTTCAGCAAATTGCTAGATCAACAGTTCTTCCCTGCAATGTGAATAAAAGTGGTATCTATTAACTGTTTGGTGATGCTTGTGAGCAATTTAAAAAGAAACAGTGCTCTGTTAGCTTGGAACCTCAGCTCAGCATATAAACGTAAAACAATTTTATATTTCTAATAATTGTAATACACTGTATCCTGTTGTGCCTTTCACCTTTTCTAATGAGACTCCTGTGGTGCCTAATAGAGCAATTTCTTTTTGGTTTCTAAGTCATGCATGGTCTCACATAATCTCCATCTCAATTCTCTAAGGACTCTGAAATGTGCCCAAGGTCACCAGGCTAGGAAGAGATGGAGCCAGAGTTTGGACTCAGTGCAGAATGTCTCTAGAGCTGTACTTATTCCCTGTGTAAAATGACCTTGACACAAGGAGAATGGTGGAGCCATGTGGTCAGTTTTTATAGAGTAATTCACCATGCTGCCCCCATCTTCTTGAAGTAGCACACTACCTTTCATGTTTCAGGTCATCTGTCATGATGATCTCAGCATCAATGCATCTATTTTCCACTTTTGTAGAAAAACGTTGCATCCATTAGATAAGGATGTTAAGAGGTCAGTATTGTGCTCAATGGATTCAATACAACCAGAAGATGCACATTATAAATCCTTTAAATGTATGGATATTTATGCTATTTTTAAGATATAATTGTTTGGGGAGAAAATATCTGTGAAGTTTCTCCAAGCATAAAATATTCAGGAAAAGACTTAATGTCTGCATTTGAATCTTCAATATGAGCAAAATTAAGAAATAGCCAATTATTTACTGCATTCATATGGGACAACAAGAATTCTCTTTCATTTAATTATTGGCTAAAATGGCCTCTAGAAGAATCTCAATTCCAGAAGTAGTAGAAATAATGTGCTTGGGAGTCCTCGCGTGCTCAGAATGAATGGGATGCCTCTTTTGGAGTGGTGGAAGAGCAGGGACGAGTGAGAGATGAGCTCCAAGTGGCATCTTCATTTACATTTCTCAGAGTCTGTCTTACTCATATGACATTTCTTGAAGATTTGATATTCTCCAACTTGTTGAAAAGAATGTTTGCAATTATAAAAGGAACAGAGTGTCTTAAGATGTGACATAGGTGAGAATATAAAGCTGAACTCTAAAAGCTGCTCTTAACATCTGGGTGGCATTTTCAGCCATTAGTACGCTATACTAACTGCCTCCATGTGAAATGTAAGGCAAAGCAGCCTAATATGATACGACATGAGGTTAAAGACTTGCAACATAGTCAAATGCTAATTAAACTGGCAGGGGATCATCTTGCAAGACATGTATGGAAAGCAATTAAACTCTCCCCTCATAGTGGCCAACCAGTGGCACCATGGCATATAGACAAGAGAACAATGCTGACACTCACACCTCGCTCTCGTGCCAAACACATACACTTAGTGGAAAGTGTTTGAAACAGTGTCTGGATCAGAGTGACTACTCTGGGAATTTTTGAAAAAATAAATAGTAGGAAGGCTGATAACAACTTCCTCATTAAATCTGGAAACAGGATCACGTATTAGCTTTATAAAAGGTCACCACTGTCTTTTAATAATGTCTTAGTGTTGTGGTAAATCCATACACAGCAACCAATCTTCTCTGAGGGATGAGGATGCTATAATGCATAAGTTAGTCATCTTCTTGGAATTCTACCCAGAGGCAGGTGCACAAAAACTGTAGGATATTTACTCTCCGTGACTGTTGTGTCCTTTATAAATTCCTCACTCCAAGATTTCCAAAGATGCCTTAATGTCTTTCCACTTTAGATAATTTCTTTACTGTCTCTGACTGATCTACGTTTCTTTCAATAAATCAACCCATATTTCTTTTGTTTTATGTCTCTTTTGATTTATTTTAATCATTTATATGTACAAAAGATATACAATAAATCATATTAATTATTTTAATAGGAAATAATTCTAAACTGATCTTTTATAATCAAATTGATTTAACAATGAAAGTTTAGCTATTTAAGAATGATCTCTTTCAATGCAATACATATTTGTGCTCATTTAAATTCTGAAGAATTTTGGTATTATTTCCATTCTCATCAGTCCTATGTAAAGAAGCTGAAGATATATTAGGTTAAATGTTTGTAAATTGTGGAGGACCAAGCAGGGATATTTTATGAGTGACCAATCCTAGCTATGGAACCCAAGAAAATCAAACTACAAGATGAGACCTTATTCCTGGATTGTTTCGGGAGATTTCAATACTATACACAACTCACTGGTTGGAAAGCAATCAATTCATTCATATTTCCAGGGTTTTTGCTTTGCTTACTTGGCCACCCACTTACTGATGAAAAATATGTCAGCAGAGTATGAAACAAAACCCAATGAATAATTCCAGAATTAATAGTTTGAGCTAAAAATACTACATGTGCACAAAGAAATGAATTCCTAATAGAGGTAAAGAACTTCATTGTGACACACTGGAGATTAGGTGGGGAGCAATTTGGAGGAAATAAAGAAGTCCTTCAGGACTGATTAAATCATTTAGCAACAATTATAACCAAATCTACAGAGACAGAAAATACATTAGCAGTTGCCTGAGGCTAGCAGGTAGTAGTATGAGAAGTGATTGCTAATGGGCATATACTACTTTGGGAGAGTGGGTTTAAATGTTCTACAATTAGACAATGGTGATGAAACTCTAAATATTCTGCCAATCACAGAACATAAAATTTAAAAACATTAATTTTAGAGTACACACACACATATAGATATCAAGTAAATATACATTCTAATATATATATATATCATCCATTATGCATACATCACCATTGTTTTTAACCAGCTCTTCTCTACACAAAAATTTATCCCTGAAAGAGCAACCAGCTCTTGTAAAAAACCAAGGCTTTTACTGTGAGTTGTAGTAGCCTTCTGGTATGTTACAGCATGATTATAATCTTCAAAGCTCTTTGTATAGGGTGAGTGCATTCTTTGGTTTGCACTGCAGCCATGAAAATGATAAATCGTCAATGTTGTTTGATAAATGAGAGTGTTAGCAAGATGTCTAATGCGGTACCCTAAATGATAAATCAACAAGTCAAACTTGAATCTCTGACTCTGTAACTTGTCCTTTCTCTTCAGCTCTTGCATGCAAAAACATGGGTCCTAGTTCCTCCTAAAACCTAACAGGACGCCTTGATCATCACTTTTCCAAATGTCCTTTTATGTCCTTTACATTTGTCATTCTCTTCCATATATTTTTTATGAGACATTTTCTACTTTAAAATGTTTCCATTGTAACTTTTACTAGCAGTCCCCAACATGAATCCTTCAATGTATATCTGCATTTTCTCTGCTAGTTATTAATACACCACTGGTATTAGGTAGTATCCAACACCGGTTTCCATAGGTTCTTTTAAGTTGTGGTACATTAAACACATTCAATTGCTACAATCTATTTTTGTTAACTTGCCTTTTAATCATATTTCCTGCTTTTGTAGATCTCATCAGACTTTCTTAACCCCATTTTCACATCAGAGCCATTACAAACAATACAATAGGTTGAAGTTCATATATATCCTTTTCTCTATATAAATTTTCTATCAAAAATTATCACTTGAATCTGAAGTATATATTGAACAGATCTTATCAGATCCAGACAAGTCCCATATTCAGTGTCTGGGTCTGGAGTGGCCACTCCTGCCTGTGTAGCCATTAACCTTTAGGCTTCCACTGAGATCTACTCTACTTTCCTTCCCCATAAGAGATGGGAAGATAGATATGTCAATAAAATGGTTTACTTGCAAACTCAAGGACCTGAGCTTACATTTAGAAATCTAGACATATAAGTTTAAAATCTCAGTATCTGGGAGACAAAGACAGGAGAATCCCAACATTTCACTGGCTAGAGAGCTTAGCATTCTCTGTAAGTTCTGGAACATGAGAAGATTGTGGATAGATAGATAGATATATAGATGATAGAATATGAGGAATTATATACAAGGTTGTTCTTTTATATCTACACACACGCATGCACAATATACAAACATATATACACATATATATTTATATACATATATACTTGTAAACATATATATGTTCTAATATTTCACATGCCCTTATATGTGTTCTAATATATAAATTATATTATATTATATGTAATATATTATAAATATTACATATGTGTGTGTGTGTGTGTGTGTGTGTGTGTGTATGATAAACGCACATAAAGAACCAGATTTTATATTCCATTCTTTTATTCTTTTAATTTTAGGGATGTTTTTGTTTCCTTCCCAAGAGGTATAATGAGGACTTAAAACTTTGGGTTGCAAGAACTAACCTCCTTTCAAAACATAAAATCTAGTGCTAAATAATGATTCTCAAGACATGGTCTACATTGTGAGAGCTGAGAAATTTCTTCAACACTTAAAAAGGTCTAGGTTGCGATTAGGAACAGGCAAATTAGATCATCTGGTGATGGAGTTTTAAAGGTGTAAATCTCCAACAACTTTAATGTGTAACAGCTTAAAAGGCTACTTTGGAGATGATCTAGGTATATAATTAAAGCATAAAATAAATTCCAAATAACTTGCCCACAAAGTTAACATGACTTCTTTCTAGTCGAAGTGCTATTTTCTGTTGCAACAGGAATTATTTCAAATAAGTTCAAAAGTGATTGCAGACGAAATGACTACTTAGCAAATTGCAACTGAAAATGGCATTGGTACATGCTTCGGAAGGGAAGAGCAGTGGAAATCAAATTTAAAACCTCAAGGGGAGGAAATCACCCAGGGTCAGTGAAAGTTTGCAGCCAGGGGAGATTATGTCACATATTTACATTATTATTTAATTGTATGTTAAACAGGATTTGTAAAATGAACTACCAATCCAAATACCCCCACAGAGGCAGAGTGCTAAAATCCTTCATCTGGGGTTGACAGGGATTAGAGACCCCGAAAGCCCACTTCTCCTTTTACCATGTCAAATTATAAGAGGAAAAATAAAATGCTGATTTGAGTCCCTAATGAAAGGTAACTGTGCAGTTATTGGAAACACGCTTTCGCTGAAAGGCAGATCTTATTACTGTACAGAGCTGGACCTGTGTCTTCCTACCTATAGGGTTTGATGGCAAGAGAGCTGTTTACTGTCATCTGGTTTTCATTTGAAAAATCCCATCTGTGCTGAGCCTGAAAGAACTGTAAAAGTACTAAAGTTACAAGCATTTAAGTTAGGTGAACAGAATTTCCTGGGTTTACTTTACTGAAATGATGTTTAAAGAAGATTTGGCGATGTAGGCTGTGAGACCACTATAATATACCTGCTACAACTAATTATGTGTCTGAGACAAGATGCAAAGCAGAGCCTCAACCTCAGAAGAGTCGGGGAAAATACCCCTTGCAGCAATATGCACTTAGACTAAGCATGGACATTTTCAAAAGTCAACGCATTACACTTAAACTAATTATGCAAATCTTTGGGTAATAGCACATTTATTTGCTATTTCAAATTGTATGCCAAGCACTTATTGCTATATACAAAAAGAGATGGATAAGGTGGAATGAAGGAAAGAATGTTTCAGAATTTCAGAAGACCTAGAAGTAAGTCAAATAAATTACAAAGCCCTCCTTCCCCTTTCTTGTATACTGCAAAAGGATCAAGCAAGCTGTGCCCAAGTGAAGCCTGACTTAGGTCTTCTGGACTCAGCAAATGAAGCATACCTCAAAGCAAAGAGGTTTAAACAAAACTAAGAAATTTCAGTTATACATGAACATTTTAAAAAGATATCCTTAAGTTAGACATTTATAGAAATAAAATTAAGCAATTTGTTCAAAAATAAAGCAAGTCATATACAATGTTATGTTCCTCAGTTTTACACTTGAGGCAGGGCTTTTAGGAAAAGAAGTGATTTGGGACTAGTACTAGAAAGGATTATGAAGGTATGTCTGACATGCTCATTCATATATCTATATATGACGTGGAGCCCCCTGGGCTTTGATCAGAGTCGGGCTGGTCATTCCCCAGGCACTGTGTTAAAGATCAAAAGTGCTGTTTGTTTGTTAGGCAGTTAATGTTAGGTCATTTTAACTAGTTATTTTTAGGCCCCTTTAAGCCTGGCAAGTGTAATTGCTTGCTTCTATTGCCTATGTAAACAGAAAATTTTCTAACACAGTGGTTAAAGCAATTGCTCAATAGTTAAGAACATTTTTATTTTCTTGCTGAAGATCCAGGTTCAAATCCCAGCATCTACAAAGTGTTTTACAACTGTGTCAGACTCTAGCTTCAAGAAACCTGACATACTCAGGGTACTTTTAATGGTCACAACTCATCTGTGTCAAAGTAAAATTTACTAAATTTCCAATTCTGATAAATAAAGATAGTAGTATTTTCACATTAGGCATTTATAATGACATGTGCATGGAAAAACATTTTGAATGCATTTCATATGTAATAGTCTGTTTCTCTACTAACACAGAAGGTACCTGAGCACAGATATGATGTATATTTATTTTGTATAAATTAGTATTTTGTCCTAAACAATAATGAATATTTGAATAACAATAATTAGGCATTTATAATTTAATATTCTGATTTATAAGAACATGAAATTATTTAAATATAAAACATGATTAGAATGCTAACATTTTTATTATATAAATCATTTTATATTGAACCTTAATAATAGAGTGCTTAAAGCTAATAGATTCATAAAAATTAGTTTTCCTCTTTCTCTAAATCTATGCTAGCGTTTGTTGAATTCTTGTATTTCTTTATTTTAGCTATTCTTACTTGAGTGAAATAAAATATTAAAATAGTTTTTCTAATTCGCATTTTGCTAATGGCTAAAGTTGTTGAACATATTTACAGAATATTTCATAGGTATTTGTGTTTTTTTTTTTTTGAACTCTCTGTTTACTTCCTTCCCTAAATTTTAATTTATGCTATTTGTTTTCTTGATCTTTAGGGGTTGTTTTTTTTTTTTGTTATTTATATACAAAACACCCTCTACCACATCAATAACTAGTAAAATCTTTCCCCATTCTATATGCTGCTTCTTCCTTGACTAGTGTGTGTCTGTGTGTGTGTCTGTGTGTGTGTGTGCTTTTTAGTTTTGTGTGCTCCTTCCCATTTATCAATTATTGATATTAGTACTTGTACAGTCATGTTCCTCTTCTGAAAACGCTTTCCTATGCTTGCAATTTGAAGCCTATTCCTTACTTTCTTCTCTAACAGATTCAGTCAAGTCTTATGTCGATGCATGTGATTTATTTAGTTTATTTAGGTGCAGGCTGAGAGATAGGGATAGCAATTCTTTTGTCTACATATAGCTATCAAGGTTGACCAGCAACATTTTTGAGTATACTATGTTTTCCCCAGTGTGTATTTTTGGTTTATTTGTCAGAACTCTGAGCAGAGATTTAAAGTTGACAGGGGAAAAAATGGATTTAACAGTTTATTTCCCATCCCTGGAGGGCATGTCACCAATGGTTAGAGCTGAGGGAAGGGAGCTTCTTGACTTTTTATTTGGGGAATTTAAATAATGGACCATAAAGACTTGCAAAAGTAGCTACATAGCCCTCCTCAAAGTGAAAGACAGATGAGGTTAAAGAGACTGTCCAGAATATTCTTCCTATAATGCATCTGGTTTTAATCATATGGATGCCCAATCACAATCAGGCATAAGATTGTAAATTGGATATTGTCCACAAGACTATCTTCAAAGACACACCCATTTAACATGTTTGTATCTGAAACCAATTCAGGCCTGATCAGCACCCAACTCTTATACTAAGAGACAATTGGAGTAAGATTGAATAAAGCCAATCATTCGAATAATTATACCTCCATACTTATATCATAGAGATAAGGAGTTGAGAAACTTTTTCGTTTTTTCTGTGGGATACGTGTACTAAATTGCTATCAAGTTTTTAGGAACATTGTTTGGAGTGAAATGTGTGTGCATATTACAAGCATGTGAGGGCCTCAAGCTGCCAAATATATTGTTAGTATGTGCATAGCACAAATCAAGTGAAAGTCTCGAGTTTTCCTCTTTGTGCTTGCTTGCATTATGGATACCTTCTCGCTAACAGTATTTTCCATAAAAGTGGTTTCCATGTTACAATGCGTGAACGTACATTGGCAAGTCATTGTCTCTCTAATTCCACATTGTAGATAGTGACACATTCTGACTATTATATGCTGGTGGGTTAGATCTTGAATGCAATGACAGTTTGTATGTTAATGGTCTGATCTCCAAGGTGCTACTACTTGGAAATGATTGAACCTTCAAAAGGTGATACCTACTGAGAGGTTTTTCAGATATTTGTGGGTGATCACTTAAAGGGGGTTGTAAAACATCATTATCTTCTCCTTCTCTCTTTTGTTTTCTGACTAGGATGTAAGTGGATTTGTGCTGCTATATAGTCCCACCACAATTCATTATGGGTTCAAAGCAACAGGGCAACCAGTCATAAATTGGAACTTTCAAGACTGTGTGCCGAAATGAGCCCTCTCTTTACAAGATACAGTCTTACTACATTGACAAATTTGTGTGCTAATGTACACACACTGCTTGAATATCAGTATAATAGTTCTGTTGCTTAGAAAGTCAGTCTCGTGGGAGCACCCTGTGTGTCTATCCTCTTACCTAACTTTTGACAATAGTTTACTATTTATCTGCCTCCACAGACTTGTCTCTCCAGAGAACCAGACAAGAGAAGTGGTTTAGCAAGTGCCATTTATAGATTGGTTTCCTACACTTAATAACATATTTGGCTTTCTTCAACTTACATGTTTATAATCTGTGCCTATTGTTGCTCCAAGTATTTTATTTTATTTTTTACCAAGCATTCTTTAAAGAGAAAACTGAATGGGGACTCTAATTATTGGCATGTGAAATTCTACAGTTCTTAATAAAGCAAGGATTTTGGAAAGAATAAGTAAACAAATCAACAAAAGTACTACAGATCACTTAATTTGCTTTGCTTAAAGGAAAATAAATGGCCATATGGACTTAATTCTAAAATCCAAACCCCAAGAATGTAAAAAGAAACCAAATACCACAGAGACAACGTCTCAACTCCATTTCCAACATTATAATCTCCCAAGAAACACGCGAGGAGGAAGATTTAGGGCAGTATTAGATACCATTCAGTGTCATTCTACAATTTCTAAATATTAATTGGGAGAAACATAATAAAGTGGAAAAACAGTGAAATTTACTCACAAATGTCTATTTTAAATCTTTATTCATACGCCTTTCAAATATCCAAATGATATCCCTGCAGGCTAAGTAAGGCCCTCCTGCCATGACTCATTCTCGCTATAACAGCTTGTTAGAGGATGAAAATGAAATTCTCAATTAGAAATATATGCATAATGCTCAAGTTGTGTCCAGTTCTGAAAATGGAGGAGATAGAAAATAGCAAATGTATCGCATTTACATAAAACAAACAGATTTTCCTCCATGGGAGGCATCTATTAAAGCACAAGTCTGCCCAACTAATTTGAGTTCTATGCAAATCCAAGAAAGCCAAATGTCAGAGACTTCTGGAAGTAAGTCCTGGTTTCTACAACATGAAATTTATATTTTTAAGGGAAGGTGAGGAAAATAAATTACACTATTAATGCCAATCATTTGTACTATCCAAAGCACAGAAAATTCTGAAATCCAAAACACATTCTATTACTGAGAATATTAATATTCAAGGGATTCATAAGATAAGCTGTCACTGATCTTTGCTAGAAATGGACAGCTTTTTTTCTCTCTCACTCTATTTTGGACTTTTCAGTTTTTGAGCATAATGTGGAGTTAATTCTGAGTGTTAATAATGAAGATGAGATCTGAGCCTGCCATGAGTGAATCTGAGCAGCTCTAGTCTCAAATCTAAGGTCACATTGGCAAGGTCTGTTTCAAGAACTACCCATAGAGCTGGATGAAGAATTCTATAGTTGCTTTAGGAGCAGGTATTTGTTTTGCCTTCCAATTCATGATTATTTTACTTATTTCTTCAAATGCTTGGTAGCGTTGATGGTATTTATTCCCACAAAGCTTAGTATGTCATATCAGCTATCTACATTAAGAACTCCCTTTGTCTCTATGCCAGCCCGTAAACCAATCCCTAAAGACTCCCAAGCAGATTTTCATCTTGGTATCTCTAGATGTTAGACTATTTATTTTAATTTTAATTTTAAAAATGTGTGTGTGTGTGTGTGAGAGAGAGGGGGGGAGGGGAGAGAGGGGAGGAGAGAGAGAGAGAGAGAGAGAGAGAGAGAGAGAGAGAGGGAGAGAATTCATTGTTTTCAGGTACTTGTAGAGACAAGAAAAGGGTATCAGATCTCTTGGAACTGTGGACAGACATGGGAATCAAAAGCCAATTCTCTGCAAGTGCAGCAAGATCTTTTAGGTGCTAAGAGATAACTCTAGCCCCATGTCGGATTTCATATTGCCATTACACAGAGAGGAAAATGAGAGTACAAAGCCTGACTTTTCCAAGTTATTAATTCTGAAATTTAGTAGCAGAGTTTTCTTCCAAATTTCTACCCGAAAAACTAAAATAGTATCCTCATGCTTCGTTTCATAAGCGTCTACTTACCTAACTTTCCTCTTGCCTTAAGTGAAATAGTTTTATCTGCAGCCAACATCTTTACCTTTGGATCAAGAGTCATTCGGTGAATTTAAGCTTTAAAATTGTTTGTAGTAAAATGGGAAATAAAAATGACTACTACAAAAGTGTAAATGTTTAATATACAGACAAGGGAAATTGTCATTTACTACATATGTTGGAAGCCTTCGGAAACATGACAGTATCAGCAGCAACAGCAAGTCTCTCTGAAGCCTCATTCCTTTATGAACATGGCTCTCAACCAATAAATGTTTTAGAGTATTGTTTCATTTTTAGAGAAATGAAAATGACTGATGGCTAAGGAAGTATTATAAGAAAGGTTATTTCCATAAATGTGCACATTGTCAAATTTCCTTCTAAATATTTATACTTATATACATAGACTAGTGCTGATCTCATCCTGACACAGAAATTCGCATCAGGTCAAAATATCGTGAATAAGTGATTGCTGAATACTTAGTCCTAATTAAAGCATCTATATTGATGAACCAAAAGGCCCAGAAAACATCATGGAAGAACGGGAGGATAGCAAGGGGTGTCCCAATATTCTGACATCAAGATATATCATTGTGATCATGAAATAGATCAGCCATGTCCACATAATACTGGGTCCTCCTACTTTCCACTCTAGATGAAAGAGATACCTTGGAAGTTCTTTTGCCTGAGGAGCTGTTAACTTTTATCCTCCCGGCAGGAGCATGTGCCACTTCTTCAGTGGTATAGTCACTTCAGAACTGGTCAGGAAAAAGAGGAGGAGAGAGAGAAGGGAAGTGGCTAAGAAAAAATAACTAGAAGTGAATATAATTGTAACACGTGGTATATATGTATGAAACTAAAAAAATGAAAAAACAATCCCAGCAGTGAAGAGTTCCTGTTACTCCTGTTTAACATCCAACCTTGGTTCCTTATTGGATAGGTCCCAACTACCTGTAATTCCAGCTCTAGGGAAGCCTCTTGCCTCTATGAACAGCTTCACCCACATCCATGTATCAACACACAGATATTCATATACATAAAAGAAATTGAAACATAATTAATTTAAAAATAAAACTAGCTAATTAAATGTTGAATAGATAAATGAAAGGAAGAGATGAAGAAGAGTAACTTATGAGTGGAGATGCTAATATTATACTGTTTGATTCAGGTCAGTTATATCACTGTATGTATGAAGGACAAGGTTAGTGGAGGCAGAATATGGAAACAAATTGTAAAGTAGGATTCTATGTGGTGGAGATCACTCTGACCACACAGCCTCTCTGACAGGCTGTGAATGTGTGTGATGATAGTGAGGGGGTTCTGTGCAGAGTGAAGCAAGTTCACTTTTGCCAATCTTTATTAACTATGCTAAGTAATTTATCAAGCATCTTTTGTATCATACTTTAGATGGCAGGCATGGCTCTATATTTTTCACAAATATGAGTTATATATTCCTTGAAAAATCCATTGGTTACTGGACTGTGGTGGCACACACGTTTAATCCCAGTAATTGGGAGACAGGTATATTTCTGAGTTTGAGGCCAGCCTGCTCTACAGGGTGAGTTGCAGCCAGGGCTACACAGAGAAACCCTGTCTCAAAAAACCAAAAAAAAAAAAGAAGAAGAAGAAAGAAAGAAAAAAGAAAAACCCATTGGTCTTCTTTAGCTCTCTAATACATATTGTTACTATTCCATTTTACCAATGAGACAACTGAAGAATTGCTATGCTAAATATATTGACCAGCTCTGGTCAAAATGTCAAGGAACTTGGTCATTAGTTAGGTTGTTTAAAGAGCAGCAGAAATTTGCCATGCTATTAACTGCTGTGCTAGTCTCTTTTCACATGGTCTATCAAAGAACAAGAAATTGGAACTAGGACTGAAGCATTTTACTAACAAGTGTGAGGCTCTGGGTTTGAGCCTCAGCTCCGAAATGAACAAACATAGACAGACAGGCAGAAAGATAAATAGATAGATAGATAGATAGATAGATAGACAGATAAGCAGATAGATAGATGGTAGATAGATAGACAGACAGAAAGATAGATGAATGTTCAGTCTAAATAAATGTGTTATAACAGCAATTTGTGTGTGAGAGTCTCTCTGTATATGTCTCTGCTGCATGCGTATATGTGTCAGTCTATGTTTGTGTGTGCATATGAGTGTGTGTGTGTCTGCATGTATGTGTATGTGTGTGCATTTGTATATGTCTATGCTTGTATGCATGTATGTTTATGAGTCTCTTTGTATGTGTGAGTGTTTATCTATGTGGATATCTGTGTGAGTGCATGTGTGCGTGCTTGCGTGTGTGTGTGTGTGTGTGTGTGTGTGTGTGTGTGTGTGTGGTGTAAGGTGTAGGCTGACAAGGTCCTTCCTCAGTCACTCTCTACTTTAGATTTTTGTTACTTTTGAGATTATACCTTAATGCTCACATTTCTCCCTTCCCTCATACTGTCTTTCAACTTCATGGACCATTTTGTTTTGTTTTTCTCCACTAATCTCAGTGATCCTGTGGCCATCATTATATTAAATTGGCTGGATAATAAAAGGTCCAGGAATATATTTGTCTCTATTGTCCTGTCCTACTCCCAAAATTGAAGATTTAGCTTTTTAGAATTCTCTTTTCCTCTATAAGTGTTTGCCTGAATAAATGTATGTGAACCATATACATGCCTGGACACACAGAGGCCAAAACAGGGTGTTATGTCCCCTGGAACTGGGAGTACAGATAGCTGTGAGCCACCATGTCTGTGCTGGGATCTGAGCTCAGGTCCTCTGCCAGAATAGTAATAAGTATGCTTAATGGCTGAGCCAGCTTTCCAGTTCAGAGTCTACCTCACCCCCTCCCCCATGGATGCTGGGAATCAGTTCTTCATACATATATGTAGTAACTAACTGCTTACTCTCTAATCTCCAAGGTAATTTCTCTGTAAAGATCTTTCTCAACACAAAATATCTTCCAGAAAATTATTTTACTCACAATAAAAGTAATTTATTGAGTCATATATCAAAATATGACAATATTTAAATTTTAATAATCCACCAGAGTCAGATCTAATTGGCCAGATGAGCAAGTGTGAGAAAATGTAACTGTTTCTCAGCCACACATTTAACAGTGTTTGGAAAAACAAACTGATTTGGTCACTGAAGTGTAGTTCATTGCTTCCTTTGAAATTAAAACACACACATTTTTTCAAGGTTAAATATCTAATTTCTATTTATCATTCCAGAATTATCACTGACAGTCTAAGAATATGGAATACATTTGTATAAACAAGGCTGAGAATTGTCTCTGTTCTCCATTTACCTGAGAAACTGTAAAAAAGATGTACAGACACCATTCCTGTGCATGGTTCATGCCATTTCCTGCCAGGCTTCATTTAATACAGAGGTGGAATTGGAAGGAATTGCTTCACAAATCAGAGGAAAATGTCAATTGTTCCATACTATTCTAGTATATCTGAATAGTAATCTTACAAGTCAGATAATCATCAAAACTTTTAGTCAAATCAGAGTAAAATCCTACACTAATTTTGAGATTTCTACATGGTGAAAAATACATGATTTTGGTTATCAAAATTGTTAACAAATTAACCAATGTATTAGAGAGATTGGTCAGTGGTTCAGAGCACTTGACCATGGCCCAGGCTTCATTCTTAGCATCCTAAACCAGCTCCAGAACATCCTGCATCCTCCGCTAGCCTTGGTAGTACTACCCATGCGTGTGGTACATATATTCAGGCAAAATACCCAATTCACAAAGTAAAAATAGCTAAGACTATTTTTTTAATTAACAAAATCATTTGATCTCAACATGTCATTAAACTATCTGTATAGATTATGTATTCTATTGACAAGCTTTCTTCACTCTTCTCTCCAAGATTCCCAAATCTGAATTTAATTTCTTCAGCCATAAAGAGGAGTCCCATAATGGCATCTTGTTTTATTTACACAAATAGGCATGTTCCCTACAAGAAGTTCTGTGCCACCTACATTGGGAAATGACTAGTTTCTCACCCAATATTGCTGTCAAAAAATTATATCTAAAGGGCTATATTCCTAAACTGGGATTGTAAATATTCATAGCACATGTGCATACTATAAACAAAACTATATTTGAAGTACATGAATAACAACTCTGTGGTTTTTATTGTTTTCTTTACATTTGGAGAAAGAACAAGTAAAAATCTCCCATGCTCCAATCTGAGAGAATTACATGTCTCTTATTTGCAGAAAATAAGTAATTTAGATAATCATGCTTAATCAAATGTATTCATGTGTAAAGGCTGGCATATTTTCTTTTGGGGAAGCAATAAGCTATGTATAAAAATGTGTCAGCATCATAAAGTATGAATCGTCATACATAAATTGTGTGGTCATTTCATGCCACCTTTTTGGCTATAGGAAGGGACTATCAGATGTCAATATAGTGCTTCATTTCTTAATTATTTTTTATGTTTGGATAGTTACTTTATATACATTTGAAAAAATGTACTTCCCAGCAAGTACTTCCCAGAATCCACAAGAGCTTCCAGGTTTGGTGGCTATATATGGGATGTATCTCCAGGTGAGGCAGTCTCTGGATGGCCTTTCATTGAGTTTCTGCTCCACACTTTAGTCTCATACTCCCTGTGAGTATGTAAGAAACACTGAAGTATCCACATTTTGGTCTTCCTTCTTCTTAGGCTTCATATGGTCTGTGAATTGAATCTTGGGTATTCCAAACTTTTGGGCTAATATCCACTTATCAGTGAGTACATAACGTGTTTGTTCTTTTGTCACTGAGTTACCTCACTAGGGATGATATTTTCAAGTTCCATCCTTTTGCCTGAGAATTTCATGAAGTAATTGTTTTTAATAAATGACTAGTATTCCATTGTGTAAATGTACCACATATTCTGTTTGCATTCTTCTGTTGAGGGACATCTGGGTTGTTTCCAGCTTCTGACTATTATAAATATGGCTGCTATGAACATAGTGGAGCATGTGTGCTTATTACATGTTGGAGCATCTTCTGGGTATATGCCCAGAAGTGGTATAGCTGGGTCCTCAGGTATTACTAGTTTCTGAGGATCCACCAACCTGATTTCCAGAGCAGTTGTATCAGCTTGCAATTCCACCAGTAATGGAGGAGTATTCCTCTTACTCCACATCCTCGCCAGCATCTGCTGTAACCTGAGTTCTTGCCATTCTGACTGGTGTGAGGTGGAATCTCAGGGTTGTTCTGATTTGCATTTCCCTGATGACTAAGGATGTTGAACATTTCTTTAGGTGCTTCTCAGCCCTTCGAGTTTCTTTAGTTGAGAATTCTCTGTTCAGCTCTGTTCCCTCTCTCTCTCTCTCTCTCTCTCTCTCTCTCTCTCTCTCTCTCTCTC
>JADRCH010000018.1:5462966-5479628 GCA_019843965.1 Rhynchomys soricoides | reverse complement strand
TCTCTCTCTCTCTCTCTCTCTCTCTCTCTCTCTCTCTCTCTCTCTCTTTCTTTGATTTTTCGAGACAGGGTTTCTCTGTATAGCCCTGGCTTTCCTGGAACTCACTCTGTAGACCATGCTGGCCTTGAACTCAGAAATCCACCTGCCTCTGCCTCCCTAGTACTGGGATTAAAGGCATATGCCACCGCTGCCAGGCTGTCTGTTCTCCATTTTTTAATAGGGTTATTTGGTTCTCTGAAGTCTAACTTCTTGAGTTCTTTGTATATATTGGATATTTGCCCTTTATCAGATGTATACAATGCTTCCTACATACTAATTCTTGACTTACTTTTCTCACCAACCCTAATATCCTCTCCTCAATTGATAATGATAAAAGGCAAACCATATTGTTGACATGAATGAGAAACAAAATTTCGTTCTTGAATACAGTGTTTAATGTCATTTCAAAGTAAATTTAATCAATGTATGTGTGCACATGTGTGCATGTGTGTGCACACGTGTGTGTGTGCGTGTGTGTGTGTGTGTGTCTTGGTAAAGCGGTTACCTTTCTCAACAGTTTCTACTTCACTTAATATGAATTGGTATGATCAACTTCTCTTCCTTTCCACCCTTCTGCTTCACCCTTAGAGTCCTGACTCTTTACAAACTCGTTTTCCACAGAGATACAAATGTTTTGTACTCCAATAAAACAGAGGATGATGCTACAAAGTGCTCAGCTGTGAAATCTTTAAACTTTATAACAGGAATCAGATGAGCAAATGATACCACTTCAGCACACTCGCTGCTTGGGAAAAAAATATGTTCTTGATTTTTGAGTTGCCTAGAAGCAAAAATAATATTTAAGTAAAATTGCTTTAGTATCAGTGTGCTTGCAGGTATCATGTAAGCCTGCCATTGTATGACTATAAATATCTAAAAATCACTTGTGTATATTAGGAAAACATTGAAATTTGGAGCAGAGAATAAGACCCTCATTCTCAAAATAAACAGAGAAGAGTTGATGGCCCCATCACTCAGCTGGTACAGGGACAATGCCCACAGCTAGCTCAGTATAGTAGTATGTTGTACACTCTGGAAACAGAAGTGCAAACATGCTACAGTTTTCATTATCCAAATGAAAGTCTCTAACAGCCTTCAAAGTTCTCTCTTCCATGCTTTAAAAATGCTATAAACTTCTTTATCAATCCTACAGCTTATCTACTCTGTCGAACTATTAAATATCTAGTTTGGGGTAGTTCAATGAGCACATTGGAAAGATCAGATCATGACTCATGCTGAATGCTGGGATCGTTTTGTTGACTAAATAATGGGTTTATAAAGTCTTCCTCATTGTGACTGTTAATAAATTGAGAGCTTTCTCAACACAACCAGACCTCTGAACCTGATTTTCTGTATGATTATCCTCAAATGAGACCCTTTCTGTGACTTAATCTCTCACACGCTTCTACAAGAGAACACATAGGTAAGATTTTTCATTTGTAAAATTAGAAATATGTATCTCAAAGGCTTGAAAGCCCAACATGGTAGTCAGTGATTTGGGGCCTGAGGAGTGACTCCTTGCCTTCTCATATGGAAGAAGGCAGGAGAGAAAGCCAGGCAGATGTTCTGAAAGCCTATTTTATTTTTCTAATTTTTTTTTTTTTACTTACCATTTTATTTGTTTACATTTCAAATGATATCCTCTTTCCTGGTTACCCCTCCACAGAACCCCCATCCCATCACCCCTTTTCCCACTCTCCTTTGCCTCTATGAGGATGCTTATCCACCCATTCACCCACTCCTGCCTCACTGCTCTACACGGGGACATCAAATCTCCACAGGACCAATGGCCTCCCCACCCATTGATGTCAGATAAGACCTTCCTCTGATATATATGTCTCTGGAGCCATGGAACATCCATGTATATTTTATGGTTGATGGTTCAGTCCCTGGGTGCTCTTAGGGTTCAGGTTAGTTAATGTTGTTCTTCCTATGGGATTGCAATCACCTTCACCTTCTTCAGTCCTTCCCCTAACTCATCCATTGGAGTCTCTAGGGTCAGTCTGATGGTTGGCTGTGAGTATCTGCATCTGTATTGGTCAAGGGTTGGTAGAACCTTTCAGAGGACAGCTATACCAGTCTCCTGTCAGCAAGCACTACTTGGTATCAGCAATAGTGTGGGTTTGGTATCTGCAGATGGGATGGGTCCCTAGGTGGAGCAGTCTCTGGATGGCATTTCCTTTAGTCTCTGTTCCATTTTTTGTCCCTGTCTCTCTTTTGGGCAGTAATAATATTGGTGGTAGATGTTCATTCTAATACTTTAGTAGTGCTGCTCATGTTCTGGTGACTCTCTGAAGATCCACCTGTTAATATGTTATTGGTGTCACATCTGAACTTTGGAGAAGACACATTAATCCTACAACAATCTGTTCATTTTTATGTTGAACTTAAGAGGATCCACAATCACTGCTGCTGGGTCAAGGGCAGAGAGAGTAGGTGCTTCACCCCTGGTCCAGCTCTTTGCTCAGGATTTTCTTTCTCTGAGGTGAGGTAAGTACAGAAGGAAGGACCAAGATTGCTCTTTAGGCTTATATTCTTACAAAAGAAATATATTTTTGAAAGCAGTTCTTTTGGGGACTCTTATACTAGGTGTAGGCACATGGTGCTTGCTTCTGACTGAGAATGAATGGAAAGTCTTGCCCTTTTGTGCCATTATTTCACAAATCTGCAGATACTATCTCCACCTTTCCCCTATAAAGTCCGGGAAGGCAGAACTTTGGATGAAGTTTAATCTAACCATCTATACCAACTATATCCTATAGAAGTTAACAATTCTCACCATGGAAAACTCCCTCTTTAAAAAATGAACTATTTTATCCCCAATTCTTCTCCTTTCTGTCTTGCTATTAGCCTCAGGACACACACACACACACACACACACACACACACACACACACACGCATGCGTGTGTATGCTATTAGGCATTTCTATTCATATAGGAGGATTGATGTTTGTAAAACGTGGAATCTACTAGAAGCTCATTCCAATTACGCACTGTGTGTTATACTTTTAATCAAAGAAAGGGAAAGTGATGTAATTGCTTCTTCTGTGTCTATCATCCTTCTCCTATCAATAAAGTCATTATAGTTTTGGTTGAAGTACCCACCATCTATTCAACACAGGATAGTTCAAGATGAAGAAAGTTGACTTGAATAACAGGACCTCAGACATCCTGGAAATTCAGTGCATTTTTGGTCATCTTCCCTTTTGTAAGTAATTAAAGGCAGCAGAGCATAAGCTCATCAATCTATATATTTGATGAAGATGTCAGTAGTAAATGGTGGCACATAAGAATGGAAATAGAGACATCCTTCCCTCCAAAAGGCCTCAGGCTTTGTTACAGCTGCCATGACATCAGTATTCCTTGTTTCTGATGAAATATTTCATTTTAAGTAAGTACCATTCATTTTTATATTTTACAGATTTCAAATTTCACAAATTGATGCACACAGAGGCTTCTTTGTGTGCTTGTAATTCCAGTGCTTGAGGGAGCCTAATGTAGCACTTGTTCGAAATTTCGGCATTAGGAGCCTAAATTAGGTGGGCTAAGCTCGAAGGAAAGCATCTCCCTTCCTTTGTCCTTACACTCCTGCTTAAAATCAAATTCAGTACTTCTAGAGATCTGGCACATTTAAGAGCTTCAAATTGCAAGGATATACTTAAGGATGGTTTATTCTGATCAGCCGTTTCATACCCAAACTTTCTGGCACTCGTGAGCTATGCAAGAGAGTAACTTTTGTGCCCTAGCCACTGGGAGTGTCTTATGAACTATTAGAAGACTGTGAGATCTAAACCTCAAAAATGTATAATGTAGCATTCATATGCATCATATATGTTCACGCTTCTTCAGCCCAGTCTGAAGCTACTGTGAAAGTTGAGGCTATGTGGCATCCACATTACCACCCACCACAAGCTATCCTCAGAAACTCTTCCTCTGCAGCTGCAGACTTTTCTAAGGGTGGAATCTGGGGCTCTCCCTGTCTTGTTTGTGAGAATTGATATTGAAATAAACCATGTCTCGAAACTCCAGAGTGTGTTCTGATAGGACACATATTTATCTTCTGCCAGGTTTATGTTGAGGACATTTTAAAACTTGGCTTCTGAAAAACAGCAGCTGAATATACAGCATGAGACAGAGTGACGTAACACTTTCTGAACAAGAAGAAATAATCTTCAAGTCATGGATCTGTATATTGTACACAAGTGTGTTTATCCAGACACATCCATGCATATGTGGGTAAAATAAATTTGTTTCTTTTACTTTCTTTCCAGTGCTAGGATAGGATTTTGTCAATATTTTAGAAACATTCTCTTCACTTTCAAATTGTCATTTCAAAATACATAAAAACACAATGCTATCTCATAAAGACAAAATTGGAATATTATTCTTTTTTTCTATTTCTCATCTTTCTAGAGCTCTCACACTCCATATTCATCTTAACAAACACAAGCAGATCCTATATATTTTGCAGTAAGGTGTGATGACACACAGTGAAAGTTGTCTGGCTGTTCCCTGAGGATGACAATTGGGTCCATTTATTTCCCATTAGTTCTGGTTCTCTTACTATCTTAGATCCTGAGGAAGATGCTGCTATGTACGGATGAAGTCATTGTTCTATTCACAGCAGAACAAATTGTCTTCCTTGCTGGTGCTGATTTCTTTAACAATCTTTGCAACTTGTCAAGGACAAGGAGGGTCAAGAATAGCTTTCCCATTTTAAGCTACATGACAAAACAGCACAAAGTGTCCCATTTCAGCAAGTCTGCACGAAGTTTATTCTTGTCATCGGTGCAATCAAACCAAATCTGTTCACCAGTGCTCAAATGTATTAGTGCTCTACTCCTTTATAATTCAGGAATTAGAGAGCCATCTACTGGTCTCCTCTTCAGTGGCCAAGACTTTAAGGCAAACATAAAGTATTGATCTCTTTCACTGTATTTTGAGAAAGGCAGTGATATTGTACCTTTCTAAATATGAAGAGCAAAATAAGAATAGAACTATATATTGTGTAAGTTGAAGAAAATAGAAAATATAGAATATAAGTAAAATAAAATGATAGTTTAGTTATGGCAAATCTGCCATATATTTAGGGGCTTTGCTTGTTTTGTAGTAGACAGTAATAAAAAGCAATAACAACAAAACACAAAACACTGGGTGGGCCATTGAGATGGTTTGGTAAGTAAAGGTGCTTACTGCTAAGTCTCATTCAAGTACATTCAAGTACAATTTCAGGAATCCCTATGCTAGAAGAAAAGAGCCAACTGCCTCATTATGTTCTCTGACTTCCAGGTGTGCAGTTATGCACACACATACAACTGTGCTTATATATACATATACAAACACATGCATATATATCCAAATATATACAATAAGATGAAAATAAATGCAATTTTAAAAAAACACTAGGTAAACAATTTGGGCAGCAAAGAAAGTATTTGGGACTTGGAGATAGGGCCTCTGAATATAAATGTTGCAGAAATGTCCTGTTCAACAGATCTATCAGCTCAGAGCAGAGGTCTCTGGCATAGAAGTATGCCAGGGTAGTGTTTAAGCTCTGTAAGGCTGGCTTTTGTCTTGTATTAGTCAGTAACAATTATACCGTTTCTTTTCTTCCTAAGGGTAACATGACAAAGTGGGTAGTGTTCAGTAAATAGGTAGTAAGTATCTGTTAGTTTTAATATGATTATCACTCTTTTAGAGATTTAATGATAGTTTCTCTGGCAAGTTAAGTTGATTTTCTTAGATCCACTTCTGCTTAGGTAGGCTGATACCAAGGCAAAGGAGCAAGATTCACGGCAAGGTTTTGAACCACACCCACGTGCTTAAGAAATTATTGCCTCCTGTAATAGATGTGTACATATGTTTACCTCGTTTGATTCACTTCTTTTCTCAACAGAACAGTAAAACATGAAGCTCACACATGAAATTAATCAGTAAAAAAAAAAAAATTAATGTGAGAAGCTTGGAAGTGTGATGTAAAAAAAAATGTACCTCTGTCACAGCACCCTACCTCTCTTCTCTTTCTCTCCTCTCAGTCCCACCCTCACAAGTACCTTCCCTCTGTACCCCCTCCCCTTTGGGAAGCCCCCCTTGGGTACCACCCTGCCATGGAAAAGCAAGTCCCTGCAGGACTAAGAACGTCCTCCTCCAAGGAAGCCTGACCAGGCAGACCAGCTAGGGGAAGGGGATCCAATGGCAGGCAACAGAGCCAGAGACAGCCCCCTACCCCAATTGTAAAGGGACCCACATGTTAACCAAACTGTACATCTGCTACAAATGTGAAGGGAACCTAGGTCCAGCCCCTGCATATTCTTTGGTTGGTTCAATCTCTATGAGCCCCATAGGCTCATAGTTTAGTTGGCCCTGTAGGTCTTCTTGTGGTATCCTTGACCCTCTGGTTCACTCAGTCCTTTCTGTCACTCTTTCACAGGATTTCTGGGCTTGGCCTGATGTTTGGCCACAGGCTTGGCCTGTGGGTTTCTGCATCTGTTTCTATCAGCTGCTGGTTAAAGCCTTTCAGGAGACAGTTATGTTAAGTCCCTATCTGCAAGCATAGTAGAGTATCATTCAAAATTGTAAAGATTGAAGGAGTACAAGGAATTATTTGGGCATGTCTGTGAAGTAAGTAACTTATGCTAATGAATGCACCCATAGCCACACTAATATAGTCTTTGTTTAGGATGGTTAAGAGCAGCAAGGCTCTATTCCTTTGGCTGTCTTCCGGTATTGAGTAGGTGTCTGTGGAGACTTTTCACACATGGTACACAAACATACTTGGCTTCTTTCACTTAACATAAAGATCTTCAATAGCCATCCACATTGTCACCAATTGCATGTATTAAGACTCAAAACTCATGTTAGAGCAAGGGTCCACTGGTTAAGAGCACCTGCTGATTTGCAAGAAAACTTACATTGTGAACCCAGCACCTGGGGGCTGAGATCCCCCTGTAACTCCAGTTCCAGAGGATCTGAGCACTCTCATTTGGACCTCTATAGGCATTGCCCACACAGAGTACATAGACATGCAGCAGGAAAAACACACATAAAATAAAATATTTAATTAAATTTTAGACTGTGAAGTGTTCTGGTCTTTTATATATTTCGCTTATCTGTGCATCTGTTGCTGAATGCTTGGACTGACACTATATGTAGATCAATGTGACTCTGTCAATGAACATGAGAATCCAGACATTATTTCAGCATTCTTGCTTACTTTCTTTTAGATATACACACAGCAGTGAGATTACTTAATCATAGACTAGCTTTAGCGTCAATGCTTTCCAAAATAGCTTCCAATTTACCTTCCCACCCACAGTGTACGAGTTCCCCTTTACTCTGCCTTCTTGCCAGCAATTGCTAGCTTTTGTCTTTGGATAATAATCACTCTAGCAAATAGCTCATTGTGGTTTTAATTTGTATTACCCAGCTGATTAGTGATGTTGAATATCTGTGCATTCTTTACAGAAATATCTGTTCAAGTTGTTTCCTATTTCTCATCTGGATTGCTTGTTTTCTTAAAACTGACAAATTTGGGGTGTCAACACCTTGTCATCACTTTCAAATATTTTCTGCAAGTCCACATACTCTTTACTCTTCTGATTGTTTCTGTTGGTGTGCACAAGCACTTTAATTAGGAGCCATTATGTTTGTCTCCTTTTCACTTGTTTGTCTTTGTTTCAAGTTCATTCCCAACCAAATTATGCCAAAACTAATATAAAGAAACTTGTTCTATAAGTTTTCACAGAAGTTTGTAGATTTCCATCTTAACATAAGATTGGTTAATGTATTGTACAATGGCTTTTGTACAAAATGTGAGATTAGGGTGAAAATTCATTCCTCTGCATCTTGATGGTCTAAGATCAACTGTCTAATAAATAGTAGATTATCTCTAAAACTTACACATTATTTCTTTCAGTGGGCTGTTTGTGTGAGTGTGAATGTATGTATGCATGTGTATCTTGTGGGATTTTGAACACGTATATCTAAGTTTATATGTATGAATATATGTGTGCATGCATATGTATTAGTCTGCCAGTATGTTATATATGTATGTATGAATGTATGTAAGTACATATGTGATCATGTATGTATGTGTATATGTGAAGCTGAGAAATAATGGTGTATCGGTGTCCATATTCTTGTTTTTAATGTGCAGACTTTTACATGTGTATGTGCCTTTTATTTATTTATTGATTTGTTTACAATTCTGTCTGTTGAGGGTACATGTGCATGTATTTATGTTCAATTGTATGTATATTCAAGTGTATGCATATTTATGTGCACAAGTGTTTACATACTGTATGATTATAGATATATGAATATTACATGTGAGTTTGTGCTTGGTTGCTAGTTTGTACTTGTGTGCCTGTGTTCCTGTGTAGTTTTGGGAGTTTATACGCATGTTTCTGTGTGCATTTATTTGTTTGCCCACGTGTAAGCATGTTTATTCATATGAATGGCAGGATACATGCTGTGATTGTAGGTGCCATATACATGTGTGTGTTCATGCCTGAGGAAGTGTGCCTATATGTGGATATAGATGTACATATGTATGTATTTTGTGCATATGTGTATATACTTATTCATATATACTTTATGTATGTGCATGTGTAATTCTGCGAGTTTCTGTTAAGAGACTGTCTGTACCTAGTTGAGTATTTACATATAAATATATGTGTGTATGTATTTGAGTATATGTGGTTATAGAAGGCATATTTTTATTTGTGCCTAAATGCATATGTATGCTTCTTTATGTAAGCATATAGTCCTGTGTATGGCTTTGTATTTATGTATGTACCTGAATGTGTATGTGTATACATGCTTGTGTGTTTGCACTCATGTCTATATGTGTGTATATGTGTTTACATGTGTGTTTATTTATGTTTATATGTTTATTCATGCATGTGCACCTCTGATATTACAAATTTTATACTTCTGTATGTATATTTGTGTTTGTATATATATGTGCCTATGTATCTCTGTGTATTTGTGCATTTTATGTTTGATTAGAATTTCTATTTTCTGGTGAATTTGTATGATTATGCATATGTGTATCTTTGCTCATACATGTACTCATATATGTGCATGTGTGTAATTGATCAAATCCATATGTGTGTATAAGAACATGTGTGTTTATTGTGTGTGTGCATTTCAGTGCATGTATGCTTCAGTAGGTGCTCTTGTGGATATACAAATGTCTGTGCATGATCAGGAATATTTCTATGTGTACATGTATCCAAGAAGCGTGATTCGTTGATTGTTATGGTTTTGTAGATTTTGAAATAAAATAAATCAAGTTCTCTAGGTCTATTTTTCTCCTTATCTTCTATTGAGAACTTTTATGATTCCACATCATGTTTAAATCTGTTTTTCCATCTCTGTAAATAAAAGTCAGTGACATTTTGATAAAAATTGCATCTAATATGTAAAACAATTCAGATCATATACATATATTAGTGATATTAGCAAGGCTGCCCTTTCAGGTATGTCTTCTCCAATATATTTCATCAATATTTTAGTGTTCAGTACACAATGACCTTCAGAAGTGCCAGAAAGTTTTATTTGTGAATTCAGCTACTTACCTTTAGGTTATGAGAAAATTATTCGATTCCTCTTCTTTAAAACAACAAACCTATTAGGAAAGGTATCTGGGTTGAGAATGGCTATTACAAATACTGAGTGAAATATTGCTTTGAAGACAGATGAAAACAAACCCAGTGAGACAAGGAGGATGGAATGAGAGAGCAATGGTCACAGTTTTGCCTGCACCTCTTTCTATGTCTCATCGCTACTTCTTAACTCTGGTTGATTGAAGAAATCATACCCACAGGCATGAGAGCTACTGTCGGTAATTCTCAGATATCTCCTCACATCCGTCTGTTCTGGAGCTGCTAAACTGCACAAGGACATTTTATCTGTACATGTTTTTGCCTGTTTAAAGATTATCTTGTGGGACAAACACGTAAACATGACATGATGTGGTTCCCTATTCTGTGTGGTGAGGATAGCTCAGTTAGCCACAAGACAAGTCGTCATAGTTAAAGACCTAATTTATAACACTGCCTAGAACATAGAAATGAAATAATGAACCACTTCCATTGCATTATATAGTCTGACATATGCACCTCAGTTTCTCCAGAGGATTAGAATGTGAAGCCAGATACACAGGTGGAGGGGGGAAGTCTGATATTTTTATAAATGACAGTTCCTAAAAGTTTACCTCCATGTTCTGTAATAAAATAGCAAGAGTTCTTTTCTCATTTAATTCAAACATTGCCTTAAATGTATGTTTATAGTTTTGCTATTGCTGTGAAAATTTAATCAGACTTGATTTTTTTAGCATATGAAATAGAATAAGATCTTTGAACATTGAATAGAGTCTCAGGTTAGACAAGAAGTACTTATTTTTTGGAAATGGGACAATTAGGATACTAGTGGTTCAATGGCCTGCCCAATACAATTGGCAGGTTGAGTGGTTGAGAAATCAGGGCTTCTGGAAATTGCCTATAATAATTGCTAGCTTTGAAACATGTCTAATGTGACTGAATGAGTTTCTGCTGGAAGTCTAAAATGCCTGACAGGGAGCCATCTGTAGAAGCCACCTGGAGCTGTTCCTTATTTTTAAGGTCTCAGTGGGGGTCATATATCTGTGCTTACTTTGTACAATTAATTTAAGAGGCATGGTGAGAAGACAATAATCTGAGAAAATAATGGCAATGATACCTATCATGATGATGCTAAACCCAATGTTTAGTCATTGATAAGTACTTTCCTGTGACTACATTTCTTATATGCTATTAACTCAAACAAGTGAGTACAGTCTTTAAAATGATAACATACAGTGTAGTTCCCCTGGGGAATCAGAGCTGTACACAGGGGATTTGATAACCTTAGTAAATGAAAATCTGTGGATATAGTTCAGTAATACAGCATTTGCTGAGCATAGGCAGAGCCCTGGCTCCAGTTCCCATGTCTTTAAAACAATAAATAATTAGGACATGAAATCAAATGAAGGGAAATTGTGACTTGTTTTATTATAACCCTTCCAATACAGGCTGGATAAATGGCTAGTATAAGACACTGTGCTTCCCTGGCCTTGGTCATTTTCTCTGGTGTCTTTGCACCTGCTTCTCATGTAACCCCATTTCCTGTCGTTGGTTTCAACGATGGTACTGGGAATCCTGTCTCTGTCATAACTGTTTCACTTGCTCATTGGGATTTTCCATTTCCCTGCTGTTCACCCACCAGTTCACCTTTATTCTTCCTCTAGGGAACAGGTCACATATTTACTTTCTCTGTAAAGCTTTTCCATGTGGCTGTAAGAAAAGAGAGTAAAGCGGATCCCCAGACACAGTCAAGGCCAGCCTGCATCATTATATGCAGTATTTCAAACATTATGGAGTTTAGAATTTTTTTTTTTGATAAACATTTTGTTTGGGAGCCTTTATATTTATTGCCAGAGGTGAGAGGTTCTTCCTGATGACTAAGCATGCAAGACAGAGATGGTTCCCTTGTGACAGCTAATTTATTGTAGTTATTAATTAGCAAAGTTTCAAGGTGCTGAGATTCTATATGGTATCTATTTTCCTTTAATCTTGTGTCTATGAAATGGGCATAAGTTGGTTGGCTTAAGTAATGCTGATTATAACAGAGATCTTATTTGCAGAGTTCCAGAACAAAAACAAAATAAGTGAAACACAAACAGACATGAACACATACACACACCCATACTTGCATGCACACACACACATACATAAACACATGCACACACACACATATGCACATATGTGCATGAGTGCATCCATGCATGCATGCACACACACACAGTGCACATTGGCACACACATGCACTGACTTGCAAAAAGGCACTCCAGGTTTTTGTTTTACTCTTTTTTGCTTTGTTTTCCATCTCAGTATTTAGTTGGGAAAGATCGTTTCACCAGCTTCTTCCCTTTGACTATGACTTTCACTGTCAGTTCACCTGGATCCATGATCTTTACACTCAGACCACATTACAACACTGACCAAAGTCTTTCCTACTTTCCATCCCTGATGATAGTAACTCACAGCATTTTCCATTCCTCATGAGCGTAGAAACTAGATACTTTCAGGAATTCTCAACAGGCATATAGACAGATATAGATATCCTGAATGTGTATATATATTCTTCATACTGTGCATATCCCATGTACAACACACACATATACACATACACAAACACATGCAAATATGTGTGTGTGTGTGTGTGTGTGTTGTCCCTCCTGTTTTGTTTTATTTAATTACTGTTGAGCCTCACAATGGTTCTGTTTTCTGGAGAACTCTGGATAGCCCTTCAGACATCTTCCTATAAATATTACAGAGTTATTTCATCACACATATTACATAACATTTACTTGTCTCTAAACATTAGCGATTCTATTTTATTTTCAAAAATATATTGGCAATCTGAGTGTAGTGGTGCCTATCAGCACAGAGGCAGAAATTTCATCTTTGTTTTTGGTTAACCAATGGGTGTCCTATTCCTTGGGGAAGACTGTCTTTCTCTCCTTGGGTATTCCTTTATTGCCTGTAGTTCTTTGTGTAGTACTCAGTTCTTGTGAGTTTTCTCATCTCCACTAGCATATCTATTGTAATTACTCTTGTTCATCTCATATTTGGGTAGACGTGTTGGCAAGACTTTATGCATGTTGCTTATGACATTCTTAGAAGACACAATCAAGCAAGTTCACTATTTTCTGGCTCTTATAGGAATAATACAGCAACTGGTTGTCTAATGAGAAATGATCAACACTTTATGCTCAAAAATAAAATTATATAGACTGTGAGATGATATTTGTAGTTTAAAATGTGGGGCAGGGCAGAGAATGTGAGAAAAACTATTATATATAAAATAATTTGAAGGAATTAAATTTAAATTAGATTTAAACATTCAGATGTGGAAAAGGCATGCAATTCGTTAATGTCATAAACTACTTAGTTCAAGCTGACTAGGAATAACAAACTCTTGTTTTGTGGACAAGAGTCTTCTTATTTTCTTACCTACTAAGCACAGCAAACCTCTCTAAGAGAAAATTTGTATATTATCCTTATTTATGTGCTTTGTTTTACCACAGGTTAAAACTAAATGGAAACCGAATGCGAGCATATCTAGAGGAATCTCTGTGTATCACCTTCACTTTTGAACATGTGCTTCTTGATCTGAGTGTACGCAGAACTGTAACTCTCCTATATTCTTCTTGCACTATGACCTTAACATGAACATACTCGGGAATTTACGTGAACATACTTTAAAGAGCTCATATAGACCTATGAGCTTACTAAATAAAATTACTTTTTTGAAGGAGAACCTTATTATGAAATAAATCCTTGCTTGCTGTCAGTAATGCACCTTTCTTTACACTTTTAGCTCTTGGCTACACTGATTTTCTAGTCAATGAGACACAAACTCATTGTCCTCAGTGGCACTTTGAAACAGAGAAGAGACTGAAGACATTTGCAGTTTTTATTCAGCTCCTACTTGATGGCCCAGAGAAGGGGAATGCTGGGAGGGTGAGGTGGGCTGTGTGGGTAGGTGAGGGCGGTAGGTGGGTGGGTGGGTGGGTAGGGAAGTGCTGTTTCAGAAGCAAAGAGAAGGGGGTATGAGATGAAGAACTCTAGGAGTGGGGACCAGGAAGGGTGGCAACATTTGGAATATAAGTAAATAAAATAATTTAATTTAAAATGAATAATTATAAAAGAAAGGAGTCAGCTTAGACTGCATGTTTCTGTTAAAGTTGGAAGAGTTGATGATAAAACATGTGAAATCTCTTCCAGACTCAGAAAATGAGCCCCTGGCCACTCCATGTAAGGTACTGTGATATCCATGCTCATGAGGCCACTTGGACTTCAGCTGCTCATAATGATGCTCCCTCTCTAAGGTCACACCAACAATTTTTGAACTCTCACATTCTTTAGAATCATTGTCTCCCTTTTGGTATTCAAGGGGCATTTGCCAGAATTCAGTATAAAGTTTTCAATATTACTGAAAAAGAAGATGAAGTCTTATTTTCCAATATACAATAGTACCTCCCTATGTGTGACTCATTGGCCAACCTGACTTCAAATAAAGTCACTTCACTAGGTAATGAAAGTCCTCCATGCTCACTAGACAAGGAAGACCTTAATTAAAATCAATGAAGAAAAAAATCTGTAAAAACAATTAGGCACTTAAGTTGTCTCCTTTTAATTTGAGGTCCGAAGGTCTTCTTGGAAAATTACCGAATCTCTGGGATGATTAAATTTGCTGCCTTGAATTACGTTTGGGTGAAATCGAAATTGTCTCTCAGATACTGTATAATATATACCACTGAGAAGCAATTCAGGAGTAATAAAAATCCAAAGATAAAAGAAAACATTTATTTAAAGAAACGGCTATATGCCGGAGTCAGCTCTTCTCTAAAGCAGATTTCCTTTGTTGAAATGGTTCTGAGGCTTTTTCCCTTTAGAAACAGCGTGGTGGAGCCATTTTCTTTGAGAAATGAATAGAAGTTTTACTCTAGGAAATGTCATGCTTCGGTATGAAACTTTTGTGAGTTTTCATTGTTTACTGAAATAAAGAAAGCAATGAAGAATATAGACTCATTATAGGATTTATTTTTGAGCAGTTGTATAACACGGGTGATGTCATGAATAACTGTAGGGGAAATTGTTCATTCTGATAGGTATCCATCTCTCTTCTGGCACTGATTTCCATATCTCCTTAAATTTTCCTTGCCAAGTCCCTTTTCTATAGTCTCACTGTTTTTTAGACAGCTAGTCACAATTCTGACATTTTGTCTTTAGTCTACACCAAATCCAATTGGCCAACCTATTTACCCATATTGGAGGTAATGTGACTCATTTCCTTCCAAAAATTAGCCATTGAAACAAAAATCAAGCATTAGACTATGTGCTCAAATTGATGGAAACAGGTATTTTCATTTTCTTTGTATGCATGTGTGCAAGTGTGTGTATGTGTGTGTACAATGTTTATATGTACAGGCACATGAGGAAACAGAGTCATTTATGCCACACCATGTATGAAGACAGCAAAGGACAACCAAGATTCTGGTTCTAACTTTCCACCCTGTTAAATATGAAGTCCACTACTTTTCTGCTTTGTAGACTGGGTTAGCATGTGTTGGGCCTGTGAATTTCTGGAGATTCTCCTGATTATTTATTTCCCTGTAGGAACCAATGGGGTTGCAGGTGTGGCACTACATAGACAAGTTCTTCACATGAGTTCTGAACATTTAAACTGAGGCTTTCACTCTTGTATCTCAAGAGGTTGAACCCACTGACCATTGCTCCAGCACTGCATTTTCATTGTTTTTAACAGGCTATAAATTGAGAGAATTTGAGCCCAGGTTATCTAGGATCACCTTGTGAAGGGAAAATAAAGTTTTAAAAAACTGAGAAGACAGAGAAGACGTTGAGTCTTTGTGGTAAAGTGTTGACTCTGAATTTATTCTAAAGTTTACCCCTGTGTTTTTCAGAGTTGCTAATCTTTCCACATAGTATATTTCTAGTGTTTTTTTTTCTTATTTAATAGGAAATAAATACTTCTAAGGGACCTTATTGTCTCCCATCTCACTGCAAACCATGTGATATCATTTTGTAGATAAAATATACAAATTTATCCCCCTTTTCAATAAGATTTTCTGATCGGCTTGTGAAACTCAGCAGATAAAGTCACTTCTTGCCAAGTCTGATGTCCTGAGTTGGATCCCTGGGGACCAAAGGGTGGAAAGAGAGGGCCAATTCTAACAAGCAGTCCTCTGATTCTCAATCCTATTTACATGGCACATTTATACATGCTCATGTAAACAAATAGATATATACATGCATTTATAAAATGAAAGAAAAATATTTCCTGTTGACTAATGCTTTGAACTCCTTAAAGAACATATTTGACTGCTTTGAAAAATTTCTTATTCATCTTAAATTTTAATTCCTAAAAGTGTGTATCAGATCTTTAAGAAAAATTTACGTCTTTTAAAAAATTAACCCTTAAGTTTAAGGCTTTCTTATTTGTGAAGATTGAGTGTTAAAACTATCTCCTTGCCAAAATCTATGTTCTGAAACTAACACTCAAGGTGGTCATAGGTGGAAGCAGGGATTGTATTGGTTAATTTTCTCATTGCTGTGATAGAATTACTGACAAAAACCACTCGGTGGAGGAGCTCGTTTTGATTGACAGTTTGAGAACACATCACACTGTATTATTTACAAAAGGATGGTGGGGTTAGCGTGGTTGGAAGAACATGGCACATCTGGTCACATTGTGCCTAGAGTCAGGAAGCACGGGGAGATGGATGCAGTTGCTCAGCTTGTTTTCTCGTTTACATTCAGTCTTGAACTTTACCAGTGAACTGGTACCAATTACATTCAGTATGAACCTTTCTACCATATTTGTCCCAGTCCAGAAACTTCCTTATAGATATACCCAGAGGTTTGTCTCCTATGTTATTCTACCCTTATGTTGATAATAGTAAACGTAATAGATAATAGATACTGTGGGGGATAATGGTAGTAGAGGTGTCCTTATCAGAGAATGGCGCTCTCTCTCTCTCTCTCTCTCTCTCTCTCTCTCTCTCTCTCTCTCTC
>JADRCH010000018.1:5434965-5462956 GCA_019843965.1 Rhynchomys soricoides | reverse complement strand
CTCTCTCTCTCTCTCTCTCTCTCTCTCTCTCTCTCTCTCTCTCTCTCTCACACACTCTCTCATAAGACACACACATACACACACAAGAACCCAAACATACTAGCACACTAACTTCAGACTTCAGCCTCTCCAGAGCTGAGACAGAGCTGAAAGTCACATCTATTTGGAACATCATCCAGTCTATGCTGCCTTGGTGAGAGCAGATTTCTAATGACTAAAGCCCATGACACAGGCAATTACAGGACAAAATATTTATATGAAATTTTACAATTCATCATATACATCTAGCTCATATCATCAGTTAACAGTTACTACAGGTAAAAATTAAGTGGAGTAGGTATAAAAACTGAATTTAAGTTTATAGTAATTAAATAACAGATGAAGAGTATACTCTGAAATGAAATATGTTTATGTCACTTAAAATATTATTTAATTCTGCGTCATTGGTTTTTAACTTTTAAAATACATAGACAATTGTAGTGTCCACTGCTATAGCTACACATCAAAAATAGGTTTAGTTTCTCAATGACTCCTCCCTCCAAAATTTTTGCTTGTGGAGGAAAAAATACTGAGCCAAATCAACAATCACACATTTCCATGGGTTTTCTTGTCCCTCTTTGAGATAGTCTTCAATGAGAATCTTAAGAAACCTTCTCTGACCCTCCATGTCGTGATACACATGTACTATAGTTGCTTGACTCTGTTTGGTTTTTTTGCCCATCTTTAATTGCTGACATATGCCGCCACTGAGTCACTTTTGATTTAAAATTAGAAAACAATGCTAAAACTCTTCACAAAACTAAAATGTTCTGTAGTGATTCATAATAAAAATAATGGTGGTAACTTCTAAAGTACCTCCAAAAAAACTGTGCTTCACAGTCTTTAAGTCAGTACAGCTGGCAACAGTTACACTGTCAAACTCACATTAAAGTTAGAAGCTCTAGATCAAGTAAACTCAGATTAAGAGCAGTGCAGATACTTTAGATCAGAATGTAGTTTATTGACAAGATACATCAACAAGAGAGAATCCAGATTTGGTTTATAGTAGTCCCCATGCATAAACATAGGAATATCCCCATGATTAGGGATATAATTCCTTATTTTTTAAAAGTGATAGAGGCTGGGAATGTAGCACAATATTGGACAGCTTCCTGGACTCCACAAAACCCTAGGTTTTATCCACCCAATCACAAAAGAAAAACAAAAAAGACTTCACGAAAAGAGGTAGAGAATTGATAAACCCAGGACCAGTTAAAGTCTACATATGAGCAATGGTGATATACAGTGAACAGGTACACTAGCAGCATGTGCTTTCCTATCTATTTCAGACAACTCTGCAGAAATTACATTTATTAAATACTTATAATACAGCAGAAAGGCAAAGCTGTAGTTCACAGAATTATGGAGCTTTTTCCAGAACTACAAAGTAAGTTACTGACAAAAATAAATACTTACAACAAATGTGTTATATAACCATATTTAACAGAAAGCATTTATTTATCATTTAGCGATTGGTTTGGACTTGAAAATAACACATTTTTCATCTCTTCCATAGGCAAAGTATTTTAAATCATATTATAAAAGCAGTTTATAGAGTTGCCTTCTATTATCTCTCTACCTCTCCCTCCTCCCCTCCCCCATCCTGCTCTGTCTCCTTCCCCCTAACTTCCTCTCTTTCTCCTCATTTTTATCTTATGTTCAACTAACAAATCGGGATTGTGTAATGACCATCAAAACAGAAAAGTCTTTCTCAAAAGGCATTATAGTTATTCAAAATATAGTTGAAGATTGAAGTATAGTTACATGGATGTATCCTCAGACACTACTCATTATATGAGGCAGAACTTTCTGCTGTCAATAGTAGGACCTTAATGTAATTTAAACAATGAGAAAATATTGGACTATCTTCATAGATGGAAAATACAAAGGTAGATAGACTTTCAGGTCCACTGGTAGCAATAACTGAAATAACCACAAATTTTATGATGTTCTTCCTCATCAGACCCACACTCTCTGAATTTCACAATTGTTTGTTACAGGTAAGTCTTTTAGTGTGTTGATTTATTAACTGCCATCACATAAAAGGTTGAATGCACATTTACATATAACCCCGTTTGGATGATATCTATATTCTCATTAACCCCACACTCCTCCTTTCTCTTCCATCCTAGCTCTTTGGATGGGAAGAGTCAACCCTAACTTATTAGCTGCTCCATTATGAAGCTCTTCTTGTTTCCCAGCAGCTGTGGATCAATTTCAGGGAAAAGAAATGACTGACTTGCAAACATAAAATGCTCTGTGTTTGAACCAATCAATGCCACTGGGAAATGAGAACTGAGGTGGTATATAAATAAATAGCTATTCCCTTTTGCACACTAAACTGAGGAGGAAGAATAGACTGAAATAACAGATATTAATTACAGAATCTGATGTTTACTTCTATACAATATACAGCACCTTATTTAACCTTCACAAAACATTCAACAAGCTGATGATTCTTCATATATACAATGAAGAAAATGCCCATGGTGTATACACCTCAATATTTCAGAGTTGGACTTCATTTTTAATGTTTTGTTCTTTATATATAGCACAGTATTGGTAATTTTCTAAAAAGTCTTTCAATTATTTCCTTATATTTAGAATATTTAATGTTAAATGCTTCTGTTCTATTATTTTTATTTAAATACTTCCCTCCTAAAATCTATTATCAACCCTCTTTTGACATCCAGAACCGAGGGCACAGTAAACAAAAATTATCTTCAGTTTTATTTTCTGAAATTGCACTTCCTATAACTCTCAACAACTGCTAAAGATGGATGTGCTAAAGAAAAAATTTAAAATAAATAATTTACAGATGTCAACATATTCATGATTTTGGATATGAAGAATTTTTTGAAAAAAATATTTATTTTTGTTTTATGTGCATTTGGGTACATGTATGTCTGGGTGGGGGTGTCAAATCCTATTGAACTCAGGTTGTAGACAGATTTTGAGCTGCTATGTGGGTACTGGGAATTGAACCCAGGTCCTCTGGAAGAGCAGCCAGTGCTCTTAACCTCTGAGATGTCTCTCCAGCCCCTCATGAAAAATTCTTTCAGTGATAGACTCTATTGTGTTCCTGCCTACCCAAGTTATTAATTACCCATTTATACTAACGTATACATAATGTTCATGCTACCCACATGTTAATCATAACAGACTCAATCATCAGATTGACTGGAGGATAACAGTGTTCTTACAACACCTACATTCTTAACAATACTTTCTATATGCAAGAGTATGCTGGATACTCAAATATGTCAAACAGAAGCTGTGAAATGCTGCCTTTAGGTGTATCTTTATTTTCAGGAATCCACCATAGGTCACAAGCTACATCCCTATGACTAATGAAAGACTACCAACATTGTTAAGCCAATGAATTATAGGGTCAATCTGAGTTCAGCATCACATATTAGGATTACTATTTGAATTCTCAAGAGAACTAAGAGTATATTGGTGTTTTCACTAAATGAAGTATTGCAATAAATAATATCACTGTAAAACTTTACTATCACTAAAGACATTGGTTAGCACCCATGGTTTCTAAAATCATTTTCTATATTAGCTATACTACATTCACCAAAACTTTAAACACTGAGTAAAATGAACCATTGTTGATATTCCTAGGTTCTACCCAGGTGCTGAAGAGGCCATTGTTGCATTAATGAAGAAGGGATTACCTACCACTGTAGGTTTTCCTGACTAGGAATCTGGAATATATACCCAGAGAAAGGGATCTAAATTGCAGCCCTGTGCTGCTCTTTTTTTTTTTCCCTGATATTGACTGTCATGTGTGATCATCTCCTGATGTCTTGAGTTCTCTGACTTGATACACTGTACCCTTCAACCATTAGTTAGAATAAGCACTTCCCTTCATAAATTGCTTTGTTTAGGGTATTTTAACATTATAACAAGAAAACAAACTCTAAGAGTAACCATCACTGTCAAGGTATAAACATGTGGCATGTGGTAACACCTACATACCTGTTGAAATCTGAAGTGTCATATTAATTAATGGAGCCCATCACAAACCAATGTAGGTTACCATTATACAAAACTTTTGAGGGTATTAGGACCAAAAGACACCATTGTGAGTACTTTGTAATAAATGAACTCAAAGACATTTTAGTGGAAAATGAAGATGCCGATGAATCTCTCTTATTTGTACCTAGATACTACTTAGTTATTCTAAATGGATTGCATTTATTCTTTATCCAGTTCAGTACTACTACTCTGAATGTCAAGGCACTTCTTGAAGTAAAAATAACATGTTAAACATGTTAAACTGTCTCCCTGAAAACCACATGTGGATTGGATGGGCATTAACTTTCTCTGCTCCTCTTCTTACAAACAAACATTTTATTACGATACATTATCATTCATCCTTCAAGGATTTATTGTAACAAATATCTTAATGAAATTTGGCAACCACAATCGCTTTTTCAATAAATCAGAGTATAGTGACCTTGATCAAAACACCAAATCTCCAAGTTAGAATAACATAAAAAAGGAAAAGCTGCTTGAGGGAATTATGAAAAATTAATTTCCTCTTGTATTTCTAATCATCATTCTATCTTTTTACTTAATTCTTCTACATTCTCTTTTCAAATTCTATTATATCAAAATATTGTTAAAATGTCAAAGAAATTAGAGAATAAGTTGGTGCTAAGTTCAGAAGATATTATAACATTTATGGAAATTGGGTATTAATATAATTACACACTAACATATTTCAAAAACAAAGTACTTTAGTTTTCATAAAAACTAGAATAGTTATTATCTATCCAAGATCTATTATCTGTCTATATATCTATATAGTCTATCTCTAATCTATGTAACTATTTTATTAGGAATATCTATATTTAATATGCATTACTGACTAATTTAAAAGTTATATGTGTTTGCATGTATGTGTGTGTGAGAGTATGTTTGACTATGCCTCCTAGGTACATCTCTCTCTTTTTCTCTCTACCTTAATCCCTCTCTCCTTTTCTCTCTTTCCTTATTTCTACAAAAAAATGGTGCAGATATTTAAATCTTGACAAAAGCAATGCAGTGGTGACAGTTACCTGAGGCAATGTAGCTACATGAAACCTCTTGTTAAATCCTCGCCTGGAAATGTTTCTGTTTTCTGTCACCTGAGCTTCAGAAACTCTGTTATTGCTGTCAAAGAAATGTATCCCACTTCAACTCAACCATTGCTAAGCTTCAAAGTCAAATTATGGAAAAGAAATTGAAAGATGCAGCTTTTCTCAGGGGTGGCAAGAGAGTCCACAATGAGGTTTGGAAAGTTGCATATGGTGTCAGACATTTGAAGAAACGTCTCAAACACAAAGTACCATATTCACAAGAGAAAGAGTGCAACTTTCAAACTATGGTTTGGGGAGAAAAAAATTAAATTTTAGCAAAATTTAGTGTTTTATACAAATTTTCTCTAATTGAGCAAAGTGGAAAATGTGGTGATAACAGCTGTGTATATAAAATAAAAAAATCACATCTTTAAAACAAAGAATTTGAAATTAAAAATCGATTGGAAGTGTTATAGTACCGAGGATTCCTTCTTATTGGAAGTAGTATACTTCTGCCTTTATCATGTGTCTATCTTGACAGTGTTCTCTACTGGACAAAAAAAATAATCTTATAATATTATGTGTACCCTCCCCCATGCACAGAACATCCAGAATGTTTTATATCTAGAAGGAGTTTATCATTATGTTTGTGTTGATGAATAAACATATTTTCCTTTGAACTCATTAATAGGCTGGATTGGGTATTGAGATGAATGGGGGATTTCCAATAGGCCATACATTGAAATTATTAACAAATATTATTCTAATAAACAGACTAGATCAGCAAAGATGACCAAAAGTGTCTATACAATGTCTGTACATTCTATTATATGGCTTCATTTGAGTCCGTTGCAATGTTACAAAATACCCTGGGTAGGTATTTTTCATTCTGTCACACAAAAAGTAAAATCTGAGCTTTAGATCTTGAGCATCCTTCCTTCTTGTCTAATAAGTGGGGCTACTAGGGAATTTTGCACTTGGGGAGGTCCTAATCTTACACATGGTGGTACTGAACAATGGCTTTAGTGTTTGAAAACTATGATCCAGTTATTTGATGCAGAGGTTGATGAAAGAACCCTTGAACATAGAACTTCAACATATAGAGCTAACAAAATTGATAAATTTGCCATTTATTCATTCATAGCCTATTCATTAATTAAACATAAATTGCATAGTAAGTAATGTTCTAACCACCATTAATGTCCCCAAAATAGAGTAGTTCCGGTAACTTAATTTGTTCTTCCATGAGTTCAATACCTCTCTACTCTAATTTTTCTAGAAATTACCATACACACACGCACACACACACACACACACACACACACACACCACACACTAGTATCTATTTTTTTAAGCAACAGATTTTGTTTAAATCTAAAGGAAACTAAATGATAAAATGTGTAGTTAAAGGTATGAAACTGGTAGATAGATAGATAGATAGATAGATAGAAGATAGATAGATAGATAGATAGATAGATAGATTCTCATTTGTAAATCCTAGCTTGTCATTGGCACCTGTATATGTTTACCATGTTTAATATGTGCCTGTAGAATTGAGGAAATATCAAGTGGCCATTAGGGGCATAATCTAAGGCAGGAGGCATATTGGAACCTAAGTAAACTTAAAGAAGATAAAAAGAATACTAGATAAAAAGGAACATATAAGCAGAGAAGGTGAGGGGTGGTAACTACAAAGACTAAGGATGAGGAGCAAAATGAAGGCTACTCAAACAACTGCACGGAAAACATATTGTAACCCAAATAAAAAAATTAAGCTAAAATAGTCAGAGGTGCCTGACATGACAGGACAATGTTGCTTTTAGAAGTCCTATGCTACTAATGAAAAATCTCAGTTCCA
This sequence comes from Rhynchomys soricoides, assembly GCA_019843965.1. Lineage (NCBI taxonomy): Eukaryota > Metazoa > Chordata > Mammalia > Rodentia > Muridae > Rhynchomys > Rhynchomys soricoides. The sequence goes on along the minus strand of JADRCH010000018.1, from coordinate 5,455,987 downwards.
GGAGTGAAATATACTGGCGATTTGTTGGTCTGGGAATCTCCAGATTCCTCAAAACAATACAGAATCATTCTATTTCACTCAGTTACATTCAAAAACTAAATAGTAAGATGCTATTCTTAAAGACACCATGCACCTATGCAGAAAACAAGTTGGAACTGAACCGTAAACATTTTCTCTGATGCTGAATATTCATAGTGTTGAAAGGGGCTATAGAGGCCACTAGAGGGGATAGATACCAACTGGGAACCTTAGTGAACTTCAATGTCAAACTTCTAGGCAAGATGTGTCCAGTTGTGTAATAGTAGCACAGATGTTATACAGGTAAGCAACTGCTTTATGCCTGTATTTGAGGCCCACTTCACAGAAAGAAATACGTGCAGGGTAGGTAAAACCCAGCCAAAAACATATGACTAAAGAAGGGGTGTGCACAGATGGGGAACTTTCTAGTGACATGATTAAATTGACATAACATCAATCTACCTACTGAATATCTGTTAATTCTTTTCTTTGTTTTTTTTTCTTAGTTTTAGTAAATTTATTTTTAAGATTATAATCTAGTTGCATTACTCCCTTCCCTTTCATCCTTCCAAATCCCTCCCTGATCTCTTTCAATTTCATGGCCAATTTATATATATATTATACTTTATTTACATTTCAAAAGTTTTCCTTTTTCCAGGGTTCCCCTTTGGAAACCCCCTTATCCCATCCCCACTCCCCTGCCTCTATGAGGGTATTCCCCCCACCTACCCACCCACTCTTGTCTTCCCTCCCTGGCACTCCCCTATACTGGGGTATCTAACACCCTCAGGCCCAAGGGCCTCTCCTCCCACTGATGGCCAACATGGCCTTCCTTTGCCACAGATGTGGCCAGCACCATGGGTCCCTCCATGTGTATTCTTTGGTTGGTGGTCCAGTCTCCGGGAGCACTGGGGGGTCTGGCCAGTTGACATTGTTGCTCCCTCCATGGGACTGCAAACTCCCTCAGCTCCTTCAGTCCCTTCTCCAACTCTTCCATCTGGGACCCTATGCTCAGTCCAAAGGTTGCTGTGAATTGAATCTTGGGTGTTCTGAACTTTTGGGCTAATATTCACTATCAGTGAGTAAATACCATATTTGTTCTTTTGTGACTGAATTACCTCACTCGGGATGATATTTTCAAGTTCCATCCATTTGTCTGTGAATTTCATGAAGTCATTGTTTTTAATAACTGACTAGTATTCCATTGTGTAAATGTACCACACATTCTGTATCCATTCCTCTGTGGAGGGACATCTGGGTTGTTTCCAGCTTCTGGCTATTATAAATATGGCTGCTATGAACATAGTGGAGCATTTGTCCTTATTACATGTTGGAGCATCTTCTGGGTATATGCCCTATTCTTAACCTTAATAAAAGATTCCTCCTTAGAAGTGAATGGCAGTAAAGGTCCCAACTATAACTGACAGTTGAGTCTTCATCCTTAAACACAGAATTTATAATACGCCTCTAAGGGTCAGGGAACATTGTGGAAGAGAAGGTAGAATTATTTTAAGAGCCGGAAGATAAGAAGGCTTGTGAAGTAGAATTTTCTGGACATGGCAAAGCCATTGCAGTTCTGAATTCATAGGTGATACCTATGGTTATCTACACTGGACCTGCGAAATAAAAGCCAGGTAAATAATCAGTTATGAATAGCTAATGGAGCTCCTTCCCTGATGAACTGGTATCTATTGAAAATTTATGAAAAACTGGGAGTCTTTGTCATTTTTACTGGTGAGTACACCACACATAAATGATAGCACCAAAACCATGGGCCAACTGATGGACTTTGGTTAAACCCAACAGGTAATAAAACAGAACAAGTAGAAATGAATATAGAGAAAGGATTTGAAAAGAAGAGGGAACATTCGTCAAGGGTAGCAGGAAAGCGAAATTAGGATGCATCCTGTACTTGTAAAAAAAAGTCAATGAATATTTTAATTAATAAAAACAAAAAATACATGTTCATTCTTATGATAAACAAAATTTATTTTGTATAAATATCACATTTTTTTAGTCGATTTATCTGTTGATGGCCATGTGGGTTGATTCCATGTCAAATTTATTGAGATACTAGTGACTTTGGATGTAGCTAAAATGGTATAAATGGATTACAGGTCTACTTTGGTTTTGTGAGGATCCTCAATAAGGATTTCTAGAGCTACACCATTAATTTACATCCTTTTTAGCATTGCAAAGGATTCTTTTCCTTCATACCCTTGTTAGTGCTTGTATGCTTAATAGCCACTCTCAATGGGGTAAGATGGAATCACAACATAGCTATGATTTGCATTTCTCAGACAGCTAAAGATGCTGACCTTTGGTTTCATTCATTCATACATCCTTTTGTCATAATCTGTTCTGTTTGTCTATTTACTGATTTGATATCTTGGAACTTAACTTTTAGATTCTTTATGTGTTCTACATATCAATCCCTTGTCAGATGTACAACTGTCAAACATTTCCTCCCACTCTGTATGCTGACTCAACACTTGATTTTCTTTCCTTCCTTCTCTCCCTCCATGCCTCCTTCCTTCCCTCTTTCCTTCCCTCTTTCCCTCCCTCCCTCTTTCCTTCCCTCCATTCTAACCTCCCTGTCTGTCTCCATCCCTCCTTTTTTTCATTCTTTCTTTTTTCTTTCTTTCTTTTATTCTTTCTTTCCATTGTTGTGCAGAAGGCTTAACATTTAATTGGATGCTATTTTACAAGTCCTGTTATCCTGACCTTTTAAAATCCTTTTCAGAAAGTTCTTACATAAGTTTATATAGCAAAATGTAAACTAATTCTGCTTATAGTTTTATAGTTTCAGTCATGAAAATTCTGAATTGATTTTTGTACAGTGTAAGAAACACAGTACATTTTCCTTCTGCTACATGCAGATGTTCAGTTTTCCCAAACTAATCTGTTCTGTCAAAGTGCTGCCTTTTGGAGAATATACATTTGGAGCACATTTGATGAAACCAATTGGCTAGGATACAGGCTTCTTTATAGGTCTTCTGCACTGTTCATTAGTCTGTGTGCCTGTATTTTGTGTCAGTACCATTCTAGTTTTGTAATTATGGTTCTAATATAATCTTTAGTTTAATTAGATATTTGATAATGTGGTACCACTTGCACTATTGAGGAGTGCTTTTGTGCTTCAGCATGAGTTTGAGAAGATGTTTATTTTGTTATTTTTCACAAGAACTCTATTCTCTCATTATTCTAGAACAAAGAAGTTAAAAATCAAGGTTTAACTTGTGTCATATATACTACAAAGTTCTAGATCAAAAACAACTTGTCTCTCTTTATAATTGATTTTGGTAGTATTGGGCATTTTTACACTGTTGCTCCAATGTTTAATTCTTTATGTCTGTCATGGTATAGGATATTTTCTTTTAATATTCTATACCCTAAATGTTCCATTTTAATGTATTACATATTGATCATTTCTATGAATTGCATTTCTTTCACATCCCTTTCTCCACACCCCATTTACCTACCAGTTATATATCTTCTTTGTAATTTTATTTTATTTTATTGTTATTCCTAACCCACTGAGTGCATTTAGTGCTATTCATAGGAGCCTGGTCATGTGGCCATCTATAAAGTATGCAACTGTGCTGACTAGGTTTATGCCAACATCACACAAGTTAGAGTCTTTTAGGAAGAGGAAACCTCACTTGGGAAAATACCCCTACCAGATTAGCCAATGGGAAAGCTTGTGGTACCTTTTCTTTCTTGGACTGATGACTGATGTGGGTGGTGCTGCCCCTGGGTTGGTGGTCCTAGATAGTATAAAAAGACAGGCTGAACAAGAAAGTAAGCAGTCCTCCATGTATCTTCAGTTCCTGCTTCCAGATCCCAGCAGTACCTTGAGTTTCTAGTTGTATTTCCCTTGGTGATAAACTACTAACTGGAAGTATTAAATGAAATAAGCCCTCTACCCTCAAATAGTTGCTTTTAATTATGGTATTATATCACAGAAATAGCAACCCTAGCTAATAGAACACCCTACTTATAGCCACATCATCAAATTTAGAAGAGTGACTCTCCTTCCCTTAGCAGTCATTAATTGCTCCTCCATTGGGGTAAAGCCTTGCATCTCCTCCACCATCAATGCTACAATCCTGATTTGTTTGTTCTTCTGCTGCTCTTATGCAAGTAGACAAGTTTACTATGAGTTGACACATGTAACAGCTATGTACTGTTCAAAATAGAGTGTTTCATAGTTGCCCTTCCATCTGCCAGATATTACTTTTCCCCCAAGATTTCCTGATCCTTGCATAGGGGAATGCTGATGTGGATGACCTAAACACAGCTAAGCATCTCAGAGTTCTTGTAACCAGAACTTTGACCAGTTTTAAATTTCCACATTAGCCACAATGTGCTACCAAAAGAAACATTGCTAACGAAAGGCTAGGGGTGGGGAAGGTTCCTCACTGGAATTACTTTTTTCTGTTCATTTGAAGAAGCCCATTGAGATTTTAATGGTGATAGCATTGACTCAATAGATAATTTTCAATAATGTAGCCATTTTAACAATATTGTGTACTTATTCATGATCATAGAATGTTTTCCACCCTTCTACAGACTTCAAATTTTTCTTCATTATTAAACAATATGTAGAGCTATTTGATTACTTTGTTTAAGTTTATTCTTAGATTTTTTAAATTGCCTCTTCAGAAAGTAATTACTTTCTAATTTCTTTCTCAGTATGCTTATTATTGGTATATAGAAAAATACTGATGGCATATGTTGTCATTGAACTTGATATTTTTATGAAATTGTCTATCAGGCATAAAAGTTTTCCAGTAAAGTTTATAGAAAACTTTAAGCTTAAAATCATGTCATATAGAAGTGGCATTTGCTTGACTTCTTCCTTTCCTATTTGTGTCATTTATATCTCATTTCTTACCCTGTTGTGATGAGAATTCAAGAAAATATTAAATTTCTGTGAGGCAATAAATGATCTTGTATCATTTCTGACTTTAGAGGGAATCTTCAGTGTTCTATATTTACTATACTGTTAGCTCTAAGCTTGTCATATTTATTATGCTGAGGTATGTTCCTTCTAGCTCTACATTGCTCAGAGCTTTCCCCATATAGGAATATTGAATTTTCTCATGGGCTTTTTAATGCATTTTTAGATGATCATGTGATTTCACCCAATGAATATTTATGTGCTGAATAAAATTTATTGACTTGTGTATATTTAATCATCCTTGAAGCTCCAGAAGGAAGTAATATTGGTAGGATAGGTGGACATTGTAAATGCATTGTTGAATCTTATTTGAAAATATTTTATCAGGATTTTGTATTCTTTAGAGGAATTATTCTTTCATTTCTTTATTTTTTCTTATCTATTTTTCAGGGTGATTGTGGCTTTGTAGAATTCCTTTGATATATGTCTCTCTTATCTGTGTTCTGCGGTCATTTGAGGAACATCATTGCTAGTTCTATAAATGTCACAGAATCCACGTGATAATGACTTTGGGTGGGGGTCAACTCTTTACTAATTTATCAGAATCACTACTCATTCAACTTTTCATCGTATTTATACATTCCCTTAATATTGGTGCACCATTCATGTCTATAATTATATCCTCTTTCCATGGATTTGACAGTTTAACAAGTTAGGCTCCACTGCAAGGGACTGATATATTCTCTATGGCCAATCCCTAGTGACTTACATCCACAAGCTAAGCCACAGCTACAAAAGTTCTCCAAAAGTTCTCACAGTTTCTCCTAGTGGTAACAACACTCATTCCCAGGGGTTGTCCTAGGATTTTGGAGAGCAGAGGTAGCAAACTGAGCACTATTATGGAAAGAACTCAGCTCCCTGTCTACTAGGCTGTGTGCTAGCATACCCTCAGAACAGTAACCCACCCTGCAGGAGAGAGGAGGCTATGAAAATTGAATGATCTACTGGATCTCAGTAGATCCCTGAAGTTCAACATTTCCAGTCCCCATCTAGACCCAAGTCACATTAATAAAGAGGACTCCTCCAGAAGCACGATAGTCATTGGCCATGAACTTAGCATTCATAATTCTGTCAGTGATTCTCTGGCTTCCTTTTGTCATAAGGGGTTATTATGTTCTTTGCTGTCTGAGTGTTACAGTGTGGGCAGGTCCAACTTCCTTCCTAGAGCTGCTTCTCATGGCCATTTCCCATACAGACACTTGCTAGGCATCTTCACTTGTGCTGAAATGTATCTGTCCCTTATATTCAGAACCTCAGAACAGCTCAGATTCTACCAATCTCCTCTCAAGTTGGTACTCTGAGATATGGGGAGCATCAGAGAGGATTTCTTCTTCAATGATGTCCATCTATGCAGGGAAAGTTATAGCCAGACCAAATGTATTCAGTGAATTTTAAAGCTCATAAGAACTGTGGGCATATCATTCGGTGAGGACTGTCAGTCATTGTTGCTAGGGCTCCTGGCCTTACTTGTGATTTTGGCTTTGCCTTCTCCTCTATACCTCTCTTAGAGAAATGCATAAGAGCTATTATGCTTTTATCTATATAACATTCTCTCTCTCTCTTTCTCTCTCTCTCACTCTCTCTTTCCTTCTCTCTCTCTCTCTCTCTCTCTGTCTCAATATCTCTTTCATCCATTCTTTCCCATCTCACTGCTTCAGCCCAGCCCCCAATATATATATATATTGTACATTAATATAGATGATTACCTTCACCTGTGTAAGTGTATGGGGCTGTCTGTGGAAGACAACAGATAATGTCATATTCAATCGTTTCTCCTTATGTTTTGACATACTTTCTCTGAACCTGGATCTCAATATTTTGGATAAATATGCTGACCATCCTGACTAGCTGTCTGGAGCACCGGGGATCCTCCAGTTCTTATATATCAGGTACATCTATTATAGGAATGTATCACCATCTCCAGAGTTTATGAGGATGTTGAGGATCCAACTTGGTTCTTCCTGTTTTCCTTGCATTTTTCTCTCTGAGTCCCCACACCAATCTCTTAAATCTTTACTGATTAACCATGTACACAAACTGAGCTTCAGCTCCACTGTCTTCTATTCTTTTGGGTTCATGTGAGCCCCAGATGTCTCCCCATTCCAGATTCTAAAATACAGGTACAATGTTTGTGTGGAACATAGTGTGTTGCAATCAAAAATGCCTAAGGCTAATCCAGAACTCAGAAGCAAATAGTTTTACTATTTGATTGTATAGTGATCACAATTTTGGGGAAAATTAATATTATTTGACCTATTCTGTATTGAATCAGACATGTCTGCCCAGTCTATTTTGGGTTACAGTTGATAATACTATTATTCTTACAAGTAGGGAATCTTAAAACTGAGCATAGTAAAACTTATTATTGTCACTTTGTGTGTGTATGTATGTGTGTGTGTGAGAAAAATGTTTATTTTGGTCTTTCTTTGTAAAAATGGAAAGTATTTATTAAACCATAGTTATTAGTTTACTTTTTTCTATCTTTATTAATCTGTCTGTTTGGTAACTAGAATTTCTGCAGCAAGATATAATGTACATACTTGAAAAATCTTATTTGCCTAAAACAAAAGTTATCAGATGTATTGAAGAATGAAATAAACTCATCATTATAATAGAATATTTCAAATATATTTTCTGTCTCTGACAAAATTAAGTAAAAGTTCACCTTGTTATCTGGTTCAGCTAGAGTAGTTTATTTTTGTGTAATTTCTTGAAGTGCCTTTTGTCATATTTTAAGAGAAAAAAATGAATATAGAAAAATTAATTTCTGAAACTACTTTATATTTAAAGAGATATTTTGATGAAGTGTTTGAGTTAGAAAAGACAAATTATGTTTGGGATTCAAAAGGAATAATGAGCTTTAAGGTAATGTCAGCACAGATTTGGGCTGCATTGTTATCCTGTCACTTGTAGCCCACACACAGGAAAGGATGCACTTTCTGCCACATTGTAAGCTTTAAGAATGGGTGTGAGCCAAAGGCAAGGAAAGACAGGTAATCAGATTTAATATTTGTGAGAAAGGTTGATGTTGTAAGGTTCAGGTAAACTAGGGTATGAATCAAATATGAAAGTCACTTAAGGAAAAGAAGAAGTGATTCAGTGGGTTTCTATGTCCTATATACACTGTTTCAATCAAAGCCATGTTAGTTAAAAGAAGCCACATTAATACTAACAGTAAAGATAATGGAAAAGGCACGGCAACATTACCAAAAAGAAGGGTGTGAGGAAATTACGCTGTGTGCGTGTGAGCTTGTGTGTGAGCTTGTGTGTGTGCATGTGTGTGTGTGCATGTGTATATGTATGTGTATGTGTGTGTGTGCGTGTGAGTTTATGTGTGTGTGTGTGTGCATGTGCATGTGTGTGTATGTGTGTGTGTGTGTGTGTGCACGCATGCGTACATGTGTGTGTGCATGTGAGAGAGATGGAGGGAGGGAGGGAAAGAGGGAAGAAGGAGGGAGAAGAGGAAGGAAGAGAGAGAGAGAGAGAGAGAGAGAGAGATTGATTTGACTGTTCCAACTGAGATGAACTAACCTGTTGTCCAATTTTAGTTATTTTTTTCTTTAAATACCCAGTAGAATTTTCTCAGCCAGATTCTGCAAGAGATTTTAATTTGAACAGAGTTTTTGTTACAATGTAAAGCTGCAACATTTGGCAAAGCACAAAAACCCAGACTTTGCCCTTCTCTAGAGAATTTCCCGCTGCTTTATGGGTAAAGTTCATATTAGAGTGTGAAAGAAGTAACTTCTCTAGATACTGTGTGAAAATTTTGGCACACTGACTTCAAAGTGAAAAAAAATAATAATAAAACTACAAAAGAGACATACTTTTCTTTACTGAAGGAATTTCAGACCAGAGATATGCATTGAAATTCCCACGTAGCAGATGGTAGTCAGTGAACTGCCCCTCAAAAATTGAATTGCTTTACAATATATTTAATTTTTAAATTTTCATAGAGTCTACATGTATATGATATAACTTGATCACAATCATTCCCATGTCCTCTGTTGTTTCCAGCCCGTCTTCTTTCTGAAACTTCTCTTTGCTACATTCAAGTATCTTTTTCAAGATACGGTTTTACTCTAGCTTTTTTGCTGGCCTGAAACTCATTATTTAGTCAAGGCTGGCCTTGAACTCACAGAAATTCACTTGCCTTTGCTTCCTGAGTACTATGACTAATGATGTGAGCCACTACATCCAGCTGTCATATCCCTTTCTTGACTCTGCTTCCATGAACATAAATGGCAGCTTATGCACTTGAAAAAGTAGCCATTTACTGAAGGACATGACTCTGTCCTAGAAACTATTAACTCCATGTAAGTCCCTTTCTGAGGGGTAGGTTTCTGTGAAACCATCCCCCTTCTGATGTTCAAGGTCTAGCCTTGAGCAGATCTTATGCAGGTAACCACTGCAACTATGAGGCCATGGGTCCAACAGCCATGCCATGACCTGAAGAGAACATTCTACCACATTCCTTCCACCCCTTCCCACAAGCCCCAGCAGGAAATTGCAAGAGATCAATTCTTCTGCCCTGGGTACTTGAACACATACAGCATGAGATTATCCTTTGTCATGACAGAACTGTCTGAGGCCATGTAAACACTAGGCAACTTCCTGGAGTATCAGTTCTAACAAGTAGTAGATGATATAAACATTTTCAGATCAAAGCAAATACAGTTTCTTTTACCACTCTCTTAATTTTAAGTTAATAATATAATATAATTAATGTATCAGACATTGTGCTAACTGCCTCAATGGATTATGTCATCATAATTAGCCTAGTAACCAGGCAGGTCCATTTTCGAGAAAATGAAACAAAAATGACAAGTAATTCAGAAGTCAAAATTCAGAACCCACATACTTAATAACCATGCTATACAATCCAATGCAAAGCTTAAGAAATAATCCCAATGAGCGAGGACCACTGACTTAATCTTCCTTCTACTGGGAGAGGGTGTTTGAGGCTGGAAAGATGGTTCAGTGGGTAAATCTGTTTCTGCCAAAGATTGAGGATTTTAATTAAAATCTTCAGAACTCACATCAAACCAGGCACAGTAGTATATGTCTGTAATCCCTGTGCTCCTACAGAGAGATTGGGAATAATCCCCAGAAAATCCTGAGCCAGTTAGCAGAGTTTATGCAGTAGCAAACAAAAAAACACCCTGTCTCAAACCATGGTAGAAGATGAGTAATCACTTTGTCCTCTGACGTCCAAACTTTCACAGTGTCATATGCTTCCCATACATGTACCATATACAGACACACACACACACACACACACACACACACACACACACACGATCTGCTGTATATGTTACGAAGTACCAAAGTGCTAACCAAAAGATTTTACACAATCTGCCACCATTTTAGTTTATTCTGAATCCTCACCACTTAAACCCTACTCCACTAACAGGTTAGTCACCTTCACAATTGCAATTCATGGCCAGTGTCCCTGATAACCTCCAGTCAGGCCTCATCTCAGCTTTATTTCCCACATTGCAAAATGACATTTGCTGCCCCTTCCACCACAGCACATGACCCCTTTCTGTTCTATCTGCTGGATCTCCAAATTAAGCATTTGGTCATTCCTCCTACTCATGCGTGCTTCTATGACAATTAATTTTGATTAACTTCATTACAGTTTGAAGTGATAGACAGGATAGGTTGTCCCCTCCTAATCAAATGCAAAAGATAAACAACTGCAACAACAACAAATGTACAGTATAAGTTCTTCCTGTGTGATCTTGTGAAACAGGAGGACTCTGGACTGATCTCCACTTCACATTGCACTGTTTCACAAAACAAGATTCCGATATCTTAATGTATCTGAAACAATTTATTTCATCTCAATTTGATACTGCAATTCATCTTGGGAGCTGTGTATGAGTGGAGGACTCTGGTAAAAATGTAAAGATTTTCCACAGCACAGAGATCAATAAGAAAAATGCATTTATGAAAACTTGGATTTGTTCTCAGATGCTGGGAAGAGAAAGCACTGATTTGTGAGCTAAGGATTAAGTGTGGGTTATAGGCAGTGGGGGGACAATGCTATGGTTTTTCCTTTAAGGATTTCGAGTTTGACTTATCCCAAAAATGAAAGCAGACAGATTCCTTTCACCAAGATCAGAATGAAGACTTGACCTTGAGTTAAATAATTTTTTGTTATCTCTAACACCAGTTCAACCAAACAGTAGTTTGTATTTCATGTGATGCTGGTCCTGTGGATAATACTTTGATGTACACCGAAGTGAAGGTAAACTGCAGCAGCTTGCATCAAATAATTTTCATTATTAGTAAAAGACGATGAAGTGATATGAGGAAGCAAAGAGATGTCATGGCCAAAACCTTAGGAAAAGCAATTATAGGAGAAAATAGTCTTTACTGAATCTTGGTTGATATTTAGTAACTGATATTTTTGCTTCTAAAAAATTTTAAAGGATTATATCCAAAGTGATTCTATTAAATCAACTTTTTGTGCACAAATTCTTCCTTTATGAGAAATGTACTTGCTGCAAAAATATCCAGTACTAATGGTTGAAAAAAACATAGCTAATTCATCATTTCCTCTTCCTCCTTCTCCTCCTCCTCATCCTCCTCTTTCTCTCTCTCTCTCTCTCTCTCTCTCTCTCTCTCTCTGTCTCTCTCTCTCTCTGTCTCTCTCTCTCTCATCTGAGAGAGAGTTTGAATACATATATCTGGCAAGAGGGAGCTAAACTTGGTACATACAACTCTAGGTATGCATAAAGGCCAGAGGACAACTTAGAGTGTGTTATTTTATTTTATTTGTTCTTTTGGTTTAGGTTCTTTTGTGTGGATGTTATTGTTTGTTTTTGTTTTGTTTTCTTCTGTTTTGTTCTTTTGAGACAAGAGCCTGTGAATCTATTCGTCTCTGCCTTTCCTACACTAGAGTTTTGAGTACAAACCACCCTGCTTAAAATTTATATGTGTGTTGGACATTGAACTTTGGTCTGAATACATATATGCCAAACACTTTACCAACTGCACTGTCTCTTCAGCCCCTAATTATTGAAGATTCTGATACAAGACAGAGAAGACTAGATTGTTTGGCACACAGGACTTTAAGTTACCGTGATATTAAATGGGTAAAATTAAAAACTACTAAATTCTATTCCATAGCAAGAACTTGGTTGGACTGATTGAAGCTGAGACATCTTACTTTATAAAGGAAAAAGAAATACAACCCATTTCCTATAATTCAGGACACTTCAGATGCCCTCTGGCCAGCAGAAAAACAGATACAGAATATAATCTGTAACTACGCAAAGGACAATAAAGCCATACAGTCAAATAATCAACCATCAGGTTTGTATCTATTTTCTAGATCATTATCTGCCCCCTTTGGAGTGCCATGCCCCTTTGTAATAAAGCATCATAATGTACTGTGAGGTTGACAGTAAAGATGTTGAGCTGTTGCACTGATGCTTCCTCAAGCTTATAATACTCACTGAATGAAGATCATGTTTCCCTCAGAATACAGGTGGAGTTTGTAAGTACATTTGGTCCTGGCTGGAATTATTAATATGTTCTCCTTTTTACAACTTTTACTGCAGTGTCAAACTAATTTTTATCAATATCCCCTCAGTGATTAAAAGTGATACATCAAAGAGAGAAAGGGCAGTCTGGGACATCAAAAGAACAACTAATATTTTGTTAGAAGACACAAAATGAGTACAGAACATGAAGTTGTATTGGGCTTAGGTTTATATCAACATATTGCCATCAGTATAGAGGCAGCTATCTCATGGATGAGATTTCTTATCTTTGCCATGGGAAAATGAGATCCATTAGGGTTATAGTGCTCAAGGCTTTCTGTGAGAATATAAGGACATATCTGTGGCCATGACTTGTGTAAACTTGAGTTACTCAATTCCAATTCTCAGAGCATCATAGTTGCACAGAGTTCCCTAGTGCTTCTGTTTCAGTGTGTTCTCCAAGACAGCAATGATTTAGATTCCTGAAAGCAACTGCCCCTCCTCTCTCTAAAGCCTCATTGTACCTCCCATACCCTGTAATTGTGAACAACCTTATATCCCTCTACTAATTTTCATCTTTCCAGCCAATATCTGGCTTGATCATATTACTTTGACATGTTCTTCTTATAAAATAAGTGTCGTTTAAGCCATTGAAACTAGAAGGGTGATGGACTGAGCTCACATAGACTTTTTTCCTTTAATTTGAATCTTGAGCCATTATTTCCATTAGTTGACCATAGCAGACCTTTCTTTGCAAACTGAAACCTCTCTAGGTAGTAGAATCTTTATTGTTGTTCAACTGTTAAATGGCAGCATAAATGTAATGTTTTGCCACACTGTGTTAGTCTAAAGGAGTTAAATGACATCTGTTTGGTGTCTCTTTCAATCTGTTTTGATTTAGGTAATTATCTTCTTAGATTTTATTTAAGGAAATGAAAAATGAGGCTGAAATAAGCTATAAACTGTCAAAGTATTTAATTATTTCTCTACACAATCTTATAGCTATAACCACAGTCTCCTTGGACCACAGGATATCTGTAATCCCAGAGTGACTTAAATCCTATAGAAATGAAGATCTGGTTGAAATCCAGAATCTTCCATATTATAGCTCTTTATTTGTCTGAATTGTCAAACTTCCAGTTTAAGTATCCAGACTCTTTGATGGTACTTTCTTATTAAAATGAAACCTCGCTCTTAGAAAATGTCTTCCTATCACTGATATTCTCAACAGATGTCCAAAATCTGGGCCAAAGTCCCTTCAGGACTCCAAGGTCATTACTGATGTGTCCAAATGGCAAGTGTCACTTTTTTGAAAGATATTCGATCCTTGGCTCACAGGATTCTAGTGGTGTTGCATTTAAGCTGTGAAGGATGTGGATATAACCTTACAGACAACATTGTATAAACTAAACAAAAAGCCCAATTTGACAATTGAATAAATATGCAGTCTTGCATTACACTGAATGTGGAGAATTCCTCTTGTAAGTCTTACATGGGTTTAAATGTTTATTATTCTTACACTATTTCAGATCATAGTTAAATAAGCAGAGGGCATACTCTGAGCTGCTGGTAAGCTAGCCTCAGGATGTTAATTAGTTTTTAATAATCAGTGTTGAAACCTGTACATTCACAAATCACAAATGATCAAAGCATAGCAATTAGTACTTAGTTATCTGGCCAGATGCTACACACAAATGAACTAGGAACCCTGGAAATTCCACCAAAAGATATTGGGTGCTTTTATACTTTGAAATCTTAAAATCTACTATGAACAGCTAATTAAAAAGAAAACAATATTTCATTGTATTCATATTTGATCATTTTCCATATTGTATGTTTTATGTACAATGCCACTTTAAAATTTTTAGATAGCAAGGGGAATAGAAACATGATCCTCTAAAGAAAATATAATGTGGGAGAACTACTATTGCATTAAAATGTGGATTTTTGGCATGTCCCTTGCAAGCCTATCCTTTGTTTATGATCAGGTATGCATGTAACTGCTTTAGTGAGCACCTGGAGACCATCACTTCATGGAGGAAAACAAACAATCAAACAAAACCACAATGTCTTTGTTTATTCACACATTCACCATAAACTCAAAGTAAGTGAAAGAGCATTCAAACATCATTCTTTACAATCAAAATGCATTTGTGAAATCTTCAAAGAATTAAAATGAATTGTATATTAAGAATAATTGATACACATATTTAGTAATTAGTAAACTTTTTATCTTTCCTATTATCTACCTGTGCTAACAAGGAAAAGACAAAATGAAAAATTTTAAAATAAAAAATACAAAAAAGTCAAACTAACAACTAAAAACTTTAATCTGATGACTCCTTTTTATAAAGCACTGTTATATTTTAGGCAGAAGATGTAAAAAAATTAAAAAAAAGTTTAACATAATGAGGCTAAGACTTACATGCATGATTTAGCAAGATCACAGTACTCCAACTTCCTGTCCAAAGAGGGAAATGAATGTAGAAACTCTTGCAATCTTAGCTTTTATCATGCAGGTGTTTGTCATAGTCTACATCTGTGATGTTGAATCAAATTAGTTAAAGTGATACCTTAACACTTAACCTAGAGAAGTACTTGTTAAGTAACAAACAACTATATTTAGGCATCTTTTAGAAAAATTGGGTTAGTAAATGTTCTTTACCGGGTTAAAATACATTAAACTATTGGACACCTAATGATACAAACATATTTCAAACCAGGTGCTATATCGCCAACATAAAAAAACATGAATGAATGAAAAAGAAAAAAAAAAAACCACAGGATTCTCAAAGGTCCATATTATAATAGGTGAAACTTATTTCCCCAGAACGAACATCAAAAATTACTCCTCAAGTATATTGTGCTCATAGAAAATATTGCTGTCACACTAAGAAAAAAGAGGACCGATTTCCCCAAAATATTTTTATTCTTTTCACATTTGCAAAAAATACAGCAGGATGTATAAGACATGGAAAGAGATATAATATGGTGTTAGCAAATGTTCTGTGAAACTTAACAGGTAATGAGAAAACTCACTAATACTTTCTGGTATTTTAAGAGATTTCTCGAGAGCTTTTAGAACAAGAAGCCTAAAAGAAAATTAGGATTAAATATAAAAGTAACTCATTTACCAGATATAATTCTTGTCTTGAAGGCTTTCTGCTGCATAAGCTCACCTTTTCTAGTTCTTTCTGTAGTCTGGCTCACTATACTTTCCAAGCTAACTGATTCAAACTGGCTTCTCTCAGCTTCTCACTAAATTGCTCTACTTGACCTCAAACTAACTCTGGCAATTTGTTCTAATCTTGTGGCTCCTTCTTATTTGCTGGCTCATTCTGACTTCATCTGCAGCCTATCTTTGTAAAATTGTCCCAGCAAAAACTGTCTCTTCTCTCTGTGCTACATTCTCAAGTCACTTCTCTTTCCTTTGTTCTCATGAGAGTTGGGCCTATCCTAACTCTGGCTCATTCCATCATATCTGTCTATAGTTCATCACCTTGTCTATCCCTAAATTAGACTTCACTTTCAAGCATAAGTGCTTCCTTCTACCAACTAACTTTACCCTCATTATTTGTGTTTAAAGGAGTGAACTAAGGGTGTGTCTGCATTCCAGATGGATCTCATCCAAAAGGTCTTTGGATGTGTTCCCTTGCCAAAGAACCCATGTTGCTGGATTAAAATTCCTCTATAGTAAATTACTTATCATCCAAATAGGATATATATTTAAGTTTAGCACTAAATTAACTGAGAAAACATAGATGTCTGCATTGTGCCTTACACTGAAATATGTCTCTATAAAACAGAAAACTTTATTTTGTTGTAAACTTTGTGAAAACATGCAGATAGGTTGATAAGGAATCCGTCTGTGTAGATATAATTAACTTGAGAACTCAATCTGAAAACATGTGCAGATAGTTCAGACAAGCATCAAATTTATGGAACAAAATTTACTGTGGTCCATGATAGCTGCCCTCTCCTGTTTCCTGAGTAAGGAGTATGTTGAACTACATGACAATGCGTTGTCTTGTCTGTAAATGTCACACACTTTCCTGAGCACAGAAGACATGTGAATGCATGCCCTTTGTCAATATTAATTTTTTGTGTAAAATTTAAGGGGTTAATAGAATGTCTAGATGGTTGTGAAACATCATATAAGCTATGTACAGGAAAGTATTCAGATGTTAAATTGGGTGTCTAAACACATAGAAAATGAGGAAAGAAAGAAAGAGTGAAAAAAATGAAGAGTGCTCACTGGTATGGGACTCAATATATTCAATTCCTGTGTACAATGAAAGGTAGAGAGGAGGCAAATCCAGTCTCTCTTTTAGAGCTAGAATAGTCATCCTTGCCCTGCTTGAACATCAGAGTGGTAGGGTTTCAGGACACAGGCCAAGATTAAACTATGAATTCCAGTGGTTCTCAGACATTGTGGCCACTAGCTGAAACTTAGAGGCAGCAACTTGTCTGATTTCTCAATCTCCATATCCAGGTGTTCCATTTTGTACAATAAACTTCTGAGACATAATAAATATTCAATTTCTTCTGTTTCTCTGGAAAAATCCTAAGATCCTCCCTTTTCCTGATCACTTCCCTCACCATGTTAATGCTCTAGAACTCTTCATATTTATTGAGACGTTGACTGGTCTCCAAATAAACCACATACTCTTTCTTGGTTCCAGTTTGTCAAAGTTAAGACCCTTTCTGCCCCAACAACCTTAACACATTATTCAATATTCTTCAACAACGAAAATACCAGCTTTACTTCAAAGAGAGCCATGGACACTCCAGTGTCAGTGAACAAGCATTTCTCCATGCTGTTAAGGATCAATTCCTTCCAGGACATCTTAATATTTATCTAGAATCCATTCTCCAAAAGCTCATAAATTGTGCAAAAGACATCTTAGCATTGACTTAGAATCTTTCCTTCAAAAGCTCATAGGCTGTATAAAGGGCCATGATTAAATTAAAATATAACCCAGATATTGACCATTTCTGAAAGTGGCTAAGCTAAATTGTACATTATGAAAACCCGGAATTGTGCTTATCCCTAGAGACCACCTAGATTTTTCCCATGTTCTTATGGATTTATTCTTCACTTTACCATAAGCATTACTCTGAGCTCAGGATGGATGCACAGCTATTATCCTGCCTGAAAACAGATTATGTGCTGACTTCTCATTTGTAGACTTTCTAGTGATCTGCACTTTTAATTTGCCATTACTGTTGCAAGACAGTCACATGCATTTCTGCCCCTCCTTGAGCATGACTTAATCAAATGTTCTTTGATTCATCATACATGTGCAAGTGGCCTATAGCCAGATCCAGGCTAGAGGCTACTCATACCTCCCCTGGGCCAGTGGTATTATTATCCTAACCCCACATTCATTATCTCTATTATTTCATTTAAGTCTCTATGATGAGTGGATGATATTGCAGAAATCAACAAATGCTACAAATCATAAAGGGGCCAAGAGGAAGATAAAAATTGGGGCCTAAATATTTCTAGACATAGAAGAAAATGAGAGTGGGATTTTTAAATTAAAACTCAAAGTGGTTTAGAGACTTCATCTAGGTCATGTATCTGAGCCAGAATTAAGCCCACATGGTACGATAATATCATGCAGCCCTCCTCCCATTCCTCAGCCAGTGTTGCAAAGTTTTCTCATCCCTAGACATTTCAGCCATCTATCTATAAGTCGTCCTAACGCTCATGATGATTATGTGCTATAACTTCCTGAGGTATACCCAAGTAGCCTTCATAGTTTAAGAAACAAATTTAAACAAAACATGTTTTTTAAAAATATGAACTATCAGGAGTATTTTGTGATCTTTTATCTGTGGATGTTAGTCATACTACATGCTACACTGAGCAACATAGGAAAAAATACCTTTATTGAATGTCTTGTTCTAAATTTCTAGTGAAGCTAAGTGAACTCTAATGGCTGTCAAATTAAACAAAACAAAACATACAAAAACAAAACAAACAAACAAAAAGTTCATTAAGTCCAGACACAGAATTCACCTGATATGAATTATATTTTATTCTTGGCTCAAACATGTGTGCAATGGCATAAAGAGATCTGGAGGCAACCTGAGTCTCCTTTTTATAAGTGTATGTTTGTTTGTTTGTTTGTTTGTTTTAACAAAGGAGAGTGTATCCACATTAGATTAATTGTATTCTCCAATCCATTTATCTTAGAATTTGAATGGAACTACTACCTTTCTAAATGTGCCCTGAAGGCCTAGTGACTTTTATCACAGCAGAATGTAGAAGACTCTGGAGTCAGGAAGCTTTAATAGTTGAATCAGCCCTACAAAACTCTATTTGCTCCTAAATCAACTCTTAAAGCAATCATTTAAGGCAAGTGTCAGGGAAATACTTTTAAAGATAAGGAAGTAGGGTCTCTGAGGTGAGCTGACTCCTGACACCCGGAGACAAGTGAAGTTAGCCAGAAAAACAAATGTGTACACTGTCACCCTAGTAAGAAACTCTTTATACAATGAGAGTGACGATTTTTATTACAGCCACTAGTAAGAACAGATTTGTAAGAACAAGAAGAAGATACCAGCTTTGACATGTCTAATACTTTATTCAAACCTCAACTTTCAACATGTCTACCCACCACTAAAATAGTAATAATTAATAATAATAATAATAATAATAATAATAATAATAATAATGAGGAGGAGCAGGAGGAAGTGGAAGAGAAATAAAACACACCTTTTAACTGACACAGTTAAATACAAATCATGCTACTGAAACATTAGAACAGTAATTATTTCCAGGAAAGATGTTAGAGAACTCCTTACATCTCAAGAGAGTGTCTATATCTTCCTCTTCTCTGCCAAAAAGTTGGTCTTGGTTTCCTACTTTTCCACAGCAATTTATGACATCCCTTCAAATATTTTAAATAGGAAAAAAAAACAAAACAAAGCAAATATTCTCTTAGCAAATCCCTTTCCATTGCTTGTCAATACCCACACCTCCCACCATGCTTTGCTGACAGGACTGATTTGCAGAAGGAGGGTTTTACATTACAAACACCATTTCATCGGCTTAAAAATTGAAGCAAGTCAATATTTACATCATGTTGCTGATCTGTAAAGTGCACACCCTGTGTTCTGCCCTAATAAATAGCTGCCACTCTTTCTTCTCACTGTACTCAGCTGAGAGTGGGTTGGCTCGCTCAGTGGTCCCTGCATTCCGGGAATGATCTAATATTTCAGGTCTCCTTTGCGACAGCAGGTCGATTGCTTTCTCTCACTACTTCATATTGCTTTCCAATGACAGACTTTATAAAAACCATTTAGGTCTTCTTAAAGGAAAAAATCTATAATCATACTGGGTTTATCTTTCTCCAGAATTACATGAAATCTAATTCTTTATGAGAGAAGATAGGGGCTATGTTTCGGGTCTATTTTGCTGTGCCATTTACAGGTCATTAAACACTACGAATTTAACATTTCCCAATATTCCTATGGCCTACCAATCAAAGAGAATAAATAATACTTAACTAGAGAATGTGGAAATCTTTCTAGCCTTCAGTCACCAGAGGTCTCATAATTATAGTTCAGAATGAGCTTTAGCTCACAATCCCCATTCACCTTGTGAGTGAAAAGTTTAGTTGAAGATTACTCAAGGCATGCTTAGTTCAGTGGGTCTGCAATGACCATAGAGGATCTTGGATTTCTTTGTTTATTCTGTTTTGTTTACATATTTTTATTCATGGTGTTAGTGATGATAGTGATCTCATCAAAATAACTAATACAGATGAGGAGTCAGAGGTATAGAGGCATTTGGAGCAGAAATAAATATTTAATTTACAACTATGTGCTTCTCCCACTGGAAGAAAAAAAGCCAAAATCAAACTTCAAAGAGCTTAATAAGTAAGTGTTAAAATTTTGAAGATGATCCAAAATTAAGATTAATTGAGGAAATATAAATTCTCAAAATACTCAGCCATATTCTCATTTGCAAAAATCAATAAAGAACAAATGAGTGTTTATTGTAGCAGTATTTATAATATCAAAGGTAGAATCTTCACCAATATGTTCATTGGCAAAGGAATTGGTTAAAATGTCACACACACACACTTGTGTGCGTGTGTATATATATATATATATATATATATATATATATACCAAGTGCCAAGTGGGAGGCACTTGGAAGAATAGAGGAAGGGGAATCATAATCAGGATATATTATTTGAAAAAATCTATTATCAATAAGAGAAAAAGAGAGAGTTGAGCAGAAGTAGGACAGAGAGGGTGTGGACACTGTATAGTAAAGTATAGTCTATGAAGGAGAATTAGATGCAATGGTTTGTAGCAAGACAGAGAGGGTGTGGACAGTGTATAGTAATGCAAAGTCTAGGGAAGAGAATTAGACACAATGTAGCAGGACAGAGGGGGGTGGACACTGTATAGTAATGCATAGTCTAGGGAGCAGAATTAGGCACAATGTAGCAGGACAGAGAGGGTGTGGACAGTGTATAGTAATATATAGTCTAGAGAGGAGAATTAGACACAATGTAGCAGGACAGAGAGG
>JADRCH010000018.1:5391004-5434955 GCA_019843965.1 Rhynchomys soricoides | reverse complement strand
TAGACACAATGTAGCAGGACAGAGAGGGTGTGGACAGTGTATAGTAAAGGATAGTCTAGGGAGGAGAATTAGACACAATGCTTTTTAACAGAGAGTAGAACAATATACAATACATTAAAAAATTGACTAGAGGAGAGAAGAAAGATCTCAACATAGGAATGGTGTTTTAAGGTTAGTGAAAAATTTGGACAATAAGTATGAGGACCTGAATTCGTATTTCTAGAACCCCCACATAAAGTTAAACTTCATATATTCGTAATGCTGTCAATGGCAATTGGGAAACAGAGACACATGACTCCCTAAGGCACTCAACTTGGTAGACTAATGCAGTTGTAATTGGTGAACTTTCAGAGCAACAAAGTAGAATGTTTCTGAGGAAAGTTAGACATTTCCTGACAAGTGGTATCTAAGGTTGTCCTCTGACCTCCACATGCAGACACACAAAGTTTATATATGCTTTATATATGCACCCTAATATACACATATATGGAAACACACACACACAATAAAAATAAATGGTAAGCACCCATAGTAGAATACTGTAAAGAAACATTGAATTGTAACAGAGTGAAATGTTGTATCATTTAAAAAAATGATGGCAATAATTCAAAGCAAGTGCTAGCTACACAGGTGAGAATGTACTCCCAAGAACTTACACAAATGCAGGTGAATATGAAGTCACATCTGTAATTATAACCTTGGGAAGGAGAGACAAGGAATCTCCAGGGAAAGCTGGCTAGCCAGGATGGTGAGATCTGGTTTTGACACCATGCATCACTGAGTAAGGTGGTAGAGCCAGCAAGTATGATTGCGGGCATTCCTCTCCATAGGTATATGCATATATATGCATGTGTGGCCAGAAATATGTGTGCCCATATATGAGAACATGTAAACACACATGTATAATGCACACACACGAGATAGAGACAAACAGAAAGAGAGAGAGAGAGAGAGAGAGAATATTAAATTTAAAAATATTTTAAATAAGGTAAGAACTCCTCTCCAAGATTATCAAATGCTTCTAGAGACAAAGTTTGAAACAAAATCAATAGTCCATTTCCTGCATTTACCTACATTGGATTTTGCAAGGAAGAAATGAATTATTTCAAATTAAGGAAGCTTCTAGGAAAGAGAAGGGATTTTGCCTTCAGAGCTGCTGTAGATGTGACTTTATGGATGTGTTTGTGTGCACACATGCAAACCATCTATTTGAGATGAGAAAGAAAAAGCTAGAAGAAATTTCCACCAAACTTGTTCATCTTTAAGTATTTAACTATGCAACTTCAGTAAGAAAGCAGCATGGTACATTTGCTTGGGATATTTGGCTTAAACATGATAGAATCTCAGTGTTTGACTGTTAAGACAGGATAAGTACTCTTCCTTTCCTGAAAGTTGAAACAAGGCAAAGCTGAAGGTAGCATGGGTGAGGGTCACCCCTATGTCCTTGAAGTCTGTCAATGAGCTTAATACCCACTGTGGTTTGAATGATGGTGTCCCCTTTAAATTATTCCCTATTTGTGGCTGTGTTTAGATTTCAGCCTTTGGAAACTAAGTCGCCCAAATGGCCAAGGTTAAAGCAAGAACCTTCTTGATCAACTGCTTTTTGAGAACACAGTCGCAAGTGGCACCAATTGGGAAGCCAAGGACAGCTTTTACTAGACATCAGCCCTGTTGGCTTCTGATGTTAGATGTTTGATAACAACAGTACACGTGGATGAGAACAGCGCCTCTAGCTAAAATACAGTGAAGGAACAGTTCGTGTGGATGACAACTCAGCAATGGCTATGGATTAGATGTCAGCAGCTATTTTTGAGGCTTTCATGGTTCTAAATTACATTCTAAAATCTTTGCTGATGTCTGGTCAATAGCAATGCTTCAGCAAGCACGATGCAAAGAAAAGTCCTACACACAGATCTGCAGAAGTTACAAGTGCTCAGAAGAAGGTTGGAATATATCTAACTAATCAATTGTACATTACTTTGATATATACTCAATAACTAATTAGGCTATTGATTGATCATCAACCAGATCAATTCCAACCCTTGGCCTTGTATATTTTTAAAGGTAATTATTTTTTGGATAAAATTAGACAATTTTATATTTCCTGTTTTTAACCAGCGAGCTTATGAAGAAACTCTTAAATAAATCTTTCTACACTCAGTAGACACCTTGTTTAGTTTGCTGTTCTGCTAGATTCTTTCTTTAGCTACCCAAAATAGATTAGATGTTATATAGTGCTATTTTGTTATTATATTTCTCAATCTAAGGGGAAATGAGGTAAATGATCAATGGGGGCATATCTGCAAGCAAGACAGAATTATATGGAGCCATTGAACAATAGATGTAAAGTACAGCCTCTTCCCAGACAGAACTTGGTCCATTTCCAAAGATAACAATCTTATTAAGAGTACCATGGGATCTTTATTCATGATCCCAAAGAGAGGCAATGAGTCTCTCAGTGTTGAATCTTAACACCCATGTAATATCTTGGAACAACAGGAAGCTTTCCAGCCGTGGCCTGAGACTCACCCTGTCTCACGGAGAAGCCTTCTTTCCTTCTGCTCTCTCTCTATCCTTTTACGTATCAGCTCCCCTTGGAGTTCTTTTCCCTTCTACCTTGGCACCCTTCTGAAGAGTACCTCATAGAATAGTTTTGTTCTCATTTTCTAAGGTGATGAAATATAGTGTTCGGTGGATTGATACTGAACACAAGGCCCAGACGTTTAAATTCTCACTCTGTTTGGAATTAGATTTACTGCATAAACAAAAGTGACTTCATTTGAAATGCAGCCCACTGTGAGCTCAGGGGATTGTGTCCAGTTAAGATCAGTTGGCAAACATGTATGAATGATTCCAGGTGAAAGAGAGGCCACCCCATCAACTTGATAGGAGTCCATAGTTCCAAGTTTCAAACTCCAAATTCATGAACAATTTAAGTACTAACATCAAAATTTTTTGGTATCTTTTAAAAGAACAGGGAAACACTGTCATTTGTGAGACACAGTAGAGAACTCATAGCATCTCACTGGAGTGTAGCAACTTATTCAAATCTGTACTCCTCACAGGTCTGTCCATGTCATTGTGTTAACAATGAATCATTTGAAACTGTTACTAACATAAGACAGAGGTAGGATTATTCAATACTCAACATATACATATTTTCCTGAATGTATGAGAACAATAGGAGGAAGATTTTTTTATAAAAAATTAGGAACACATTAACAAAAGCTGAAATTGAGATCCCATGGGAAGTGGTTTATCTAAGCAGTATGATAAGGTCTTGAATCTTGGGTTTTTGTTTGGCTTGTTGACAGGTTTGGGAGGTTCTTGTTAAAAATATAATTCTGAAAAATCTCATTTCTTGATTAATGTGACATTGACCCAAAAAGCAACTCAGTTTTAGCATCCTCTTACCTGCCTTAGTTTGCTACCAAGATGATTCCTGTAAGGTGAGAAGCTAGGGTAATATTTTCCCCCAGCTCTTCCTGCCTGACTTCTCCCTGTGTCAATTCATTCATGTTGCCCATAGGCAGCCAAGCACATACAATCAAGCAATAAATCCTTTCCTGGGACAAATTAGTCAGATAAGAGAGAAAGATAATTTAGATTAACCACGTGTTGTGAAGGTAATTTTAACAGCAACAGGAATTAGGTAGACACGTCAGAAGAGCACAGAACATTCGCCCAGGAGCACATACAGATAAATAAGGACTCACAGAAGGAACCCAGTAAGTACCAGCCCAGCGTCTTTGAGAAAAACTAAATATTTTCCAATCTTTGCTAAGAAATTGCATCTGCCGATAGCCTCACATATTCTTCCATTTTTGAAGAAATAACTTTAACGTGCTTATTTTTATGGGAAGTTGTTGTATATTCTTTTCATCATTTTCAGTCTTGTCAGCTTACAGGCAGTTTACCAATTTTGACTTTTCTGTCTCACTTCGCGGTATGTTGTCTGAACTTCTCATGAGGAAAAATTTAAGCTCAAAGCTGGATGCCCTTGAGAGATGATGGCTAGATGTTGCTGTGTGTATTTATCCAATGTTATATTTTTTCAGTAATAACTTCAGGGTGGCATTATAGCTCTATGCTATCTTGTCTAAAGAGCTCAGGGGGCCACAAAGATCATTTTCACTTGCAGCCTTCGCATTGCATAGTCTGTGAATCAGGAGAATATAACCCAATAATCAGGGGAAGAAAGCTTATTAGAGGTCAAGGGCAAGAATGGCAGACAGCAGACAGCTGTCACTCTATCTGTGTTCCTTAAAGACACATTGTTGGCCATGAATATGAATGCCTGGCAAGGAGGAAACTCAACACAGGGAAGGAGATCCATAGCTATACTCACTTACTATTGCCTGCATGTCTTTAGAACTCTATATTGCACAGTTGTTACACTGATACATTTAATTACAATCATTGTGGGAACTTATGACTGTCCTAAAATACATAAACTGGTACTTGTTGACACGCTTTCAAGCAGAGAGTATTTTTTTGTTTTTGTTTTTGTTTTTGTTTTTTGGTTTATTTTTTGTTGTTTTTATTTTTGGCATTTTTGTTTGTTTTATTTTGCTTTACTTTGTCTCCTGGAAAGAATTTTTATATTTTAAAACTAAAAGCAGATGTTCAGGAAGACTGGGAGATGACTCAGTGAATAAAGAACTTGCTTCAAAGAGCATGAGGACCTGGGGTTAGGTCCCCAGAAATCACATAATGTAGGTTAGGGTAGCTCACTTCTGTAATTCTAAGAAAGCTTCAGGCAAGATGGGATGAGGAGACAGGAAGATTCTTTAAAGCTTGTAGGAGAATGTAAGCCAGAAACCTTGTCACAGATAAGGTGGTAGGCAAGGAATGAAACCTGGGGTTATCCTTTGAGGGCCATATCTGGGTCTTGGTATATAGGTAATCACACTTCCAAAGACATACACACACACACACACACACACACACACACACACACACACACTATACAAAGACACAGTACC
The DNA here is from genome assembly GCA_019843965.1 of Rhynchomys soricoides. NCBI lineage: Eukaryota > Metazoa > Chordata > Mammalia > Rodentia > Muridae > Rhynchomys > Rhynchomys soricoides. Next base: position 5,429,970 of record JADRCH010000018.1, on the reverse strand, counting down.
AAACATGGAAACACACACATTCACACATACACTATACAAAGACACAATACTAAACATACTAAACATAGACACAGACACAAATACATGCATGTGCATGTGCACACGCACACAAACACACACTATACAAAGGCATAATATCAAAAAGGAAAGAAAGGAAGAAGAGGCATATCTAATATATATGACATATATATGAATATAAAGATATATTTCACAGTAAATACATATAAGTATGTTACTAGCAGTGGTGTCTTATAGGAAAAAATGAAGTACAATCTAATACCAGTTTCTAAAGAGAACACAGATGCTGCAGAATTTTTCAATGATGTTCTTTCCGTATGTTAATTGAATAGCTAGTTCAAATTTATAGTTACTGTTCCAAAGGTTAATTCAATTAGGATTTCTGAAAATTCATTAAAATACAGGCTTTGGGGACTAAGGAAATTATATTTCTATTAAATCCAGCAAATAAGAAAGTGTTAGTCTTTGAGGTAAAACCTTATTCCAATATTTCCAATATCTGATTTCTTTATTAAGTCCAAATTATAGGTATTATAATTTTATTCTCAAATATTACTATTAATCATACCTGTCATAAGCCACCTCAGCATTGCTGTGATTTTTAAGCCATGATCCTCAAAAAAGCAGGTATGCAAGAGAACATGCTAGTGTATAACACAAATCCATTACATTTGTTCTTCTGTTAAATTACTTGACATTATGGAAAATAATTTGTGGTAGAAAACAAACAAACAAACACACAAACCAAAACAGCCAGGCAGTGGTGGCACACGCCTTTAATCCCAGCACTTGGGAGACAGAGGCAGGTGGATTTCTGAGTTCGAGGCCAGTCTGGTCTACAGAGTGAGTTCTAGGACAGCCAAGGCTACACAGAGAAACCCTGTCTCAAAAAAAAAAAAATTGTGGTAAAATATGTGTACAAGCTTTTCATTAGAGGAAAGCAAGGCTGCAGTAGGAAAATTGTGAATGCAAGGTCCCTGGGCTACACTGCATGACCATGTCTCAAAAAGCCAAATGGTATTAAGAACAATGATTTTTAAAATTTATGTTAATATTCGTTTGCTAATAACTAATAACCTACAGCATTTGAGCTACATTATATGAAAGCTGGTGTTGTAAAACACAACCTCAGTAAGAAACATGTGTGAACATTCCTTTTAGAATAATTCACTATTTCTTGAGATTATCATACAGTTACATCACCTCCCCACTTCTGTCCTTTCCTTCAAATGGCCTCACATACTCCAAACCATTCACTCAAATCCATGACCTCATTTTCTACAGGCCCGTGTGTGCATGTGTGTGTGTGTGCATGTGTGTGTGCGTGTGTGTGTGTTTGCGTGTGTGTGCATGTGTGTGTGTCTGTGTGTGCATGTGTGTGTGCGTGTGTGTGTTTGCGTGTGTGTGTGCATGTGTGTGTGTGCGTGTCTGTGTGTGCATGTGTGTGTGCGTGCATGTGTGTGCATGTGTGTGTGCATGTGTGTGCATGCGTGTGTGTGTGCGTGCGTGTGTGTGTGTGCATGTGTGTGTGCATGCGTGTGTGTGTGTGTGCGCGTGTGTTGCACCTTTTCATATATAACTATTTCTGTTTCTCTGGAAAACTCTAATATAGTATCTCTCAACCCATACTTTAAACATGTACCAAAAATGTTTGTTTATTCAAAGGACAAGGAATTTTGCTTATAGGAGACATGAAGGATTTTACGGTATGTGCTTGGGTCTTGAACCTCCAATTTCATAAAAGAATATCAGGGTTATTCTGTTTCAACTCAACATCTATGAGGAAAGAAGAGGTACTAATGTTTATAAAGTCAAAGGACATAAAAACCTTAACTACTTTTAAATTTTTATATCAAAATAAATAAAAATATCAAGAACAGTGACATGTCTATGCTTTTGTGCTTTTACCAAGATAACAAGTTAATCTGTCACTGTTTTGTGGATGCAGTCAGTAGACTTGTGACACAAGATGAGCAACAAAAGTCTTTATTACTGAAAACAAGAGTGGTAATCAGATTGTCCACATTTCCTTCCCCAGTCTTCAATGACTGCAGCATGACAGCATAGAGGCACTTGACATTTTCAGAGGTTGCATATAAGAGAGTATCCTAGATCTTAGGGATTGAAAGTTTCATTGTCACATGAACATGTCTTCTTTGTGTTCTAAAAGAAGACATTGTCTACCTTCAGTACTTGTTGCTATGTTTGCTTGCTTAAACCAATTTCTACAACAAATTTAGCATCTCTGTTCAGCAAAGTGAACTACCATAGTTGACATACATAGTTATACATATTTATTTAATAAGCAAATAATTATATATATCCATATTCATACATAATATATGTATAATCTTACACCTTTCTTAACTAAGAATAGCAGGAAAGAATATAACCATATTCTTTCACTAAAATATATATAATAATTTATAATTTAACGATGTGATTAACTTGGTCTGCAGGTCAGTCTTTAACAAAAATCAATTCTGCTTGCTCTGTGAAGCAATTTTAAAATAATATCAATTCTGTGTCCTTAAAAGATCAGCTTGAAGAGTTCTTCATCATCTACATTGCATCAGGAGATATATTGAGGTGGACAGTTTTCGTGGCTTTTTTATCATAAGAAATATTCAACCTATTGTTTTTTCTTTTTCTCAATTTAGTTCAACAGTGATTGTTAACACAGTCCCAAATATAGCAATGTTCATTCACTTTATTTCAGCTATAACTTATGCAAGTAAAAGAAATCAGCTAAAATGAACATTGGTCCTTCTTTAAAGAAATGCAGAAAGTTTTGTGAGGCAGAGATTTCCTTATTGTTTTGCCAATGCATGACAAAAAGAAAAGAAAATAACAAGAGAAATGATAGATAATATTAAAACTCTAGAAACTATTAATACTTCTGTATTTGAGTGCTTGTAGTCCTCACTGAATTATTTTATACTTAGTTATTATTAGTATGTCTAAATTTGTATGGGCTTCATTGTTTTCTTACTTAATTCTGTACCCACTTTATAGACTCTACAGTTTTTAAATTCTAAGAAAATAACATTGTTAGAAGTTAGTTCGAATCTATTATGCATTGTTATACAAGCTAAATATATTTATGATGTTATAAAGCATTCCCAATAATGCTTTTCTTTTTGAGAAAAATAAAACCTTGGCGGGTCTGGAGTTACCTATATAGACAAGACTGGAATGGAACTCGCAGAGTCTACCTGTCACATACTCCAGAGTGTTGGGACTAAAGATGTGTGTTCATTATACCCAGTTCTAATATTTCCAACCCATTTCTTTAAAAGATATCCTATTCATTACTAAACAGTACAAATCTATATTTTTGTCTAAGATAATACTAAAAAACATATATAGATATTTTAGGGATTAAAAATACATCAACGAGCAAATTATTGAGTATGAATGACTGAACCACCATTACTATCTCAACATAACTTTAAATCTAAACATTCTGCTCAACATTCATTCAACCAATACAGACATAGACTTTTGGAAAAAATTAAATAGTAGTTATAACCAAGATTTGACTACAAAATGTAATAGTTTGGAAGAATTAGAATAATGCATGATTTTTAAATCCTGATATTAAAGGCCAGGCAGGCTACAGGTCCAGATATGGCCTTTTAAAACATCTGTACTAAAGCATAGAAGACCATGAGAAAAGTAATTATTGAATGCATATTAGTTTTCTATCATGTGACTATTTATTGTGTTTCTATGAACACGTGCACGGCTTTCACAGAGAGCCCTTGTCCTATGATGTTTCTGCATAACTGCTATCGGTTAGATCTTTCACCAGCAGTTGACTATATTGAGGTTCAAGTGAAATTTGTTTACTAGAAATTACCTTCCATGAAATGGAGGGGGAAAAGGGAAGGACAACAATGAGAAAAACAAAATGCAAAGATCAAGACTCCCTTAGTGGCAGAGCTATCTTCATTGCCTTGACCTTCAACTTGAGAGTTGTAACTCATCCACTATAGCCATTGCTTAATAATAGAGGAAGACAGGGTTCAAGCACCTGGAGAGTTTACCCTTTAGAACACACTGAGGTACCCCTTGATGGACTTCCAGTATTCCCTGCATCTAGGATGAATATCCTTCACTTTAGAAATATTCCATGACTACTGGAGTCTACCTGTTGATCCCCTCAGACACACTACTGTATGTATGTAGTGGCACTTTGGGGATTTTGGTTTCTTAAAATTACACAGAAATAATATAAAAATATGATTTTTATTTTGTTTTGTTTTGTTTTAACCTCAGGTGTGAGATATGGGGCTCTTTCAGATTGTCCACAGCAGCTGATTATGATTTGCCTCTTGCACTAGTAGGATTTGATTTTCCCAGCTGCAGGTAGTCTCTGGGACTGTGGGATGTGTGGAATTATGATAACTTTTCAGAGGGCATATAAATGGTAGGACCCACAGAAGTGTTGTTTGTTGGATGTTGATGATTGTTATTGATCATGGTGTTTTAAAATTTATTTATTTATTTTAAACTCCAGATTTTATTCTCCTCCTGGTCCATCCTCCAACTGTTCCACATCCCTTACCTTCTCCCGCATACACCCCCATCTCCATGAGGATGTCCCCATTCCCCACCCCAACCCCACCAGACTTTTAAACTCCCTGGTGCCTAAGTGTACTGTGCAAAGAAGAAAGAACAAGAATTAAAGATTAGATATCCTGACAAGAGCCCTTAGAAACTTGACACCCATAATGAGCAGTAAGTGGTCTCACGATCACATCATCTATCATCACCTTAATAACCCTTGACATTTCTTAGGGATCCCTTCCCTTTCCTCTCTTTTTTCTCTCTCCTGTCTAGTATTAGAGGTTTGAAAGGGTGAAAGAAAAAGGGAAGGAGAGGATGGAAGAAAGAAGAACCCACAAAGTAGCCAAAGTCTAGTACATACATCTAGAAAACAACTTCTCCAGATATCAGTTCCCAAGAGGAGCATTTTTAAAAAGGGGGAGCTTCAAAAATCTTCCAGAAACATGCGTACAATTAATTCTCCAAGTTACAACTGTTAAGCAATTCTTCCACATTCACAGTCTATTCTGTTATGTTTTTCTCGTTTCTCTGTTCTACCATAAGTAGAAAGTTCATTGTCATCAACAAAAGATAATTAATCTCTGATAGTAATGGATTTCTCAGGCTAAAGCATCTTAGTAACAACCACAATTTTGCAGAGGAGACACAAGAAACTCATGTACATGGATTGCCTTGGCTTTGTATATGATTTCTTCTGTTCCCAGTGGGAATCAACAGCCCTAATGCCTCTTGATCTCCAGATAGAATTACCCATAATTCAATGTACCTATTCTTTTCTGTCTCCCTGTCTTCTAGAAAGTCAAAGCTGTCCAAAGTGCCAAGTTACAGCTCTGACTTATATTTCATTGTTATTTGTGAACAACTGATCCATTTGGAGCCAGGCTGTCTAAACCTGCACAGCCCAGAATGATAAGACTAGTATAAAGTAGAGGATTAACCCTATTTAAGTAGATTTGGTCCTCTGCCTCTGACTCTCAAGATGTAATCTCTAAGCCTTTGGGCCATCCTTTGTAGAGACAGCATCTTTGTTACCTAAGGACTTTGGATAATTCAGACAGTATGTGTTGACAATTTAGTTATGGAAAGGGCATTGAGCCATGTAGAGTAATCTATTTTTTTAAATTCTATTTATAGTGGGGCATTGGGTCACACATTACCACTCATTCTCTGGAAAGAGTGGGAACTAAAGCATGGACAACCAGATATGCCTATTTGAGCAGCATCCAAAAAGAGGTCTCTAGGCTCGGATGAGCATTGCTATGTGGCTAAAGTTTACAGCTATTGCCCTCCATCCTTTCTAAAAGAAGTGCTGTCCTTAAGAATCAGTTCGAGGAATGAGATGAGATTGGCCCCTTGAATAACTCCTGAAGGCCTTCCCATGAGCCACTCACTATGGCTGACTTTCATCTGTATCTTCTGCACCAATGAACTACAGGCTTGAGTGAAAGAGGTTTACTGAGCTGAGTACTATAACCCATCTTGAACAGTAGATAACGTTGGGGAGCTTCCAAACTTGCCACAAGAAAATGGTGAATACAAGTCAGGAAAATTTTGGTTCTCTTTCATCCAACATTGATTTTGTCATATTTCTATTAGTAACCAGTGCCATATGAAGTGTCTTGATTCAAATCACTTACTATATCTTAGCCTCAGGATCTGATCCATAGTGAGTGAGAATTCCCCACCAACTGGTATTTCAACTGTACTGCCACATGCCAAGCCAGTGTGGTGGTGTTGGTTATAATAAAGAAGTAAGCACATGACAAAGGCAGATGATCATATAGAAATGGACCCATCAACATAAATCCCCTACAATAAAGTAAACTGCCTTATCTGGCAAGACTCGTATGCTCACCAATCCCAGTGCCATTCAAGTTCTGGAATAATGAGAGATGATTGCTGAGGTCAAGAAATTTAAGCTCAGAAATGTAAGTAGGGGAAATCTCAATGTGTGCACATTCCTGTTATTTGAAGCTTCAGGCATCCACCAGGGTTCTAGAAGGCACCCTCTATGTGAGGGTATCTTAGCCAAATAAATTTTTATAATAAAACAACATTAAGTACTTGAGTTAAAAGCAATAGAAATGTATGTCCCACAGGTCTTTATGCCAGAATACTGAGATTGTGTTTTAGAGATAGCAAGATGAGTGAAGGTTTCCCCTCTAGGGCTTCATATCACAGATTTCTCACTATATTTTCTTGTAGCAGAGAGACATCAAATTTTTCTCTCTGGACACTTCTTATAATGTACCAATACCATTTCTAAAGCTGTCCTCTGATTACATGCTGCGACCGTTTCATTGCACAAATTAGAGAGTTCCAAATTTTTGTTTATCACCATGTGTCTTTCCATGTACCACACTTCTTCACTCCTAATCTTGCAATCTTAGTCAATATACAGAACTTTTACCACCAGTACTGGAGCTGAAGCCAGTGACTGCTGCAAAAAATCATACAAGCTGCAGAATTGCTTACAAAATAGCCTCTGGTCTAAAGCAGCTGTACCTTTCCTTTGGCTCAGGCTAACAGTGCATGACATATGAGCTAAAACGTTATCCTTAGCTATGTGATCGTTATCTCCAAAACACAAAGAGATATTGTGTTTCTTTCTTCATTGCAGGCTGTACAAAACACGAAAGTAAATACTCGTTCTATTAGCTGGCCAATGCATATCAAAAAGTTTCACTAATTTGGTAAATTCTTGCATCTTCTTCCCAAGGAATCTGAAATATAAAATCTAGCACATCTACACAGCCTTCTTTGAAGGTCAGAGTTTAGTTTTCCAAATATAAACATAATCTTGACATAACATATTTGTCTTTATTTATACAATTTACTTCCTTTGAAGTTCATTCACTCTCACAAATAAACCTCAGACTTATGGTCTTTGATTTTATAACTTCCTGCTAAATAATATGGTTTTCTTTTTTAACTCTTAGGTTACATATGCAGTCACTGAGTCATCCATCTTGCATCTCAGCTTTGCTTCCAGTTGTCCCTTGAGTTCTTCATTATCATGATGGGAACAGCAGTGGTCCTTAGCTCTTTTCTTAATACATTTAATGCCTCCAACTTCTTCTCTAGCTGCACATTCTCCTTTAGACACTATACTCTATCAATTAACCATCCGTCAAAGCTGTAGCAATTATAAAGTCACTTTGTGCTGGGGCTGGTTGTGTTCCTGTATCTGAGCTATTAGTTGCCCAGATCCAAATTCCATTTGCCCTTTGGTATTCTCATTCACTCTCGATACCATGTTTTAGGCTGACTGCTGGATTTGCAGGAAGCAGATGCTTGATGGGTGCATGAAGTAAAGTAATGATTAGAGGTCAGTAACTGTGAAAGAGACAGAGAAATGAGCTAAAAGAACTCAATCTGCAATGCAAAGCTGGCAGAGCCTAGAATGATGGTATCCATTGAGTGCAGGGGTAACCTTAGAATAGAGGTTTGTAACCTGCCATGGGGTCCCCTAAAGGATGAGAGATGAGTCAAGACAACTCTTGACAGGTGACCCTTCAGTTACAAGGTCTCTCAGACCCATTTAGTTATTGAGAGATAGAAGGTATTTGTTGAGTACAGACCTTGTATTAGACTAGACTGGAGCATGTTTTCTAGTCTTTCCTGGAGTGATACATTAAAGGGCATCCTACAAGCAAATAAGATTGTAAAATACGTACGCACAAGTACACACAAATGCACCCACACGCAAACCTCACAGACTGGCCAATCATAATGAGCCAGTAGTCATAGACTCCCCCCCCACTTATTTCGGTGAGCTCCACACCATTGTTCGGCAAACTTTAAGACTACAAATGACTGGTAGACTGAAGAATTAGAAAAGTGATCAGGTGGGAAGCTAGAACAGAGGCTCGTAACCTTTGTGTCACGACTCCTTTGTGGAATCTAATGACAATTTCATGGTGTCAATTTCGACATCAAAAATCACAGATATTTGCATTGAGATTCATACCAGTAGCAAAACTACAGTTATGTAGTAGTAACAAAAATAATTTTATGATTGGGGGTCACCACAACTCGAGGAAGTATACTAAATGATCACAGCATTAAGAAAGTTACAATCACTGAGCAAGAGACCCAAATAAAGGGGTCTGTGTAAATAGATGTCACTCTGCCACTAATAGCCAACATGAGACTTGTCACTGCCTCTAGGGTATCTGCTTAGAAACAGCTATTACTATGGAGCAAGGCTCCATCACCCATAGGTACAAAGTACCTCTATTTCAATAGCAAAGAACAGTTACTTTCCAAAGAGAAGTCAGGTCATCCTATTAACTGTTTTTAATTTACAAAAAGTCCAAAAGTATATCTGATGCTTTATTTTTTCCAAACTAACAATCATATGTATAGATGCCTCAGAGTTGCAGTAAACAAATTTAGGTACTGAAGAGAAACTAGGGATGAGTAAAAGAGCAATTTTACCCTTCAGTGGATGCTGCATAGAGGTCTGAGGCTAGGATGTCACTGAAGATTATATGGCTCTTTGTTCTCAGGTCTACTAAAATAATTAAAACAGCTGCAATTTCTTAGACTGTAGTCCAAGTGTTTGATATGCTTCATCTAATTTGGCCTCAGAAGTAAGCCGGAAGTCTATTTGGACATTAAGTTTCTATTCACGGAGGAATTTCTGCTGGGTTGCATGAGAGGCATGTAGTATTAGAAAGCCTGTCTGAGTGGTCCCAGAACCATTCTCAACCTCAAAACCAAAATGCCAAATAAAATCGTGGCATTTGGAGCAAAAAGTAAAGTGCATTGTGAGGAAATAGTTAGTTCATGTTCATTTTAAAACATAAAATCTCACAAGGTCCTTTACTTTGTGTGTGTATGGGAGGGGGGTTTATTGTCTTACCCATGAATAGTTTAACATTTGAAGTATTTAAATGACTCATAGGAGACAAGATGCTTACAAGCCTGGAGATGAAATCAAATATGTGTGTTCTCTTTTATTTTCTCTCTTACTTTATACACGCAGTTACAAACCATACACAGGAAAATATTAAATATGAGCTTTTAATAAAAAACAACCCAAATTGCATATTGCCAAACTATGCTAATAGTCCTCCACAAATAATGAATTTTGTTTGAGGAAATTAAAACATGGCTTATCGGAAAGGGCATTCGCTGCATATTAATTCCTAAATTTCAGGTGCAGTTCATGTTCTAAGTTCAGCATAACTAAGCAGATGCTACTAGTTTATCAACAACCACTGCAAAACAGAATGACATCACAGAGCTGTTGGACTCTGCTAACCCCACAAGTTCTGTATTTCCAATACACTGCCACATTGCTCCTTACACATCCCTTGCAAATTAGGGATGACCATCCCCATGTTTAAAATATAGTCTTAGAGAAGGTCAACATTCAAAGCCAAAAAAGAAATGAAGCTATCCATCGAGGAGATATTACACCGAAGTATAGCAGGATTTGGATAGGTGTGGATTGACTGCTTGCTAGCTGAAGGAATGTAGAAAACACAACCTAACCGTATCTAATAGAGGATTTGCACCAGATGGGCATTGATGATCCTTTCAGTTCAAGGTCTCTCTAAAATTTTTTTTCCTGTCTGCTTTGTTTAAAAAAAAAAAAAAATAAGACAGGGTTTCTCACTGACACCCATGCTTTTGAAACTGTTAGCAATTTGATAGCAACCCACAGCAGAAGGGTGTTGCCTCAAGGATGAGTTTCAATGTCAGTAAATTTCATGGTCTATCTACAACTGGAAAGTCTATTCCTAGAATTACCTGGAATGAACCTGAGGGAAAAGAATTAACATATTTGCCAAGGAGTAAATGGTGTTGCCATGAATGTGATTCATTTTCTGGATGGGAAAAAAAAGTGGTTTCTTTTCACAAGTGTTTGGTCACTGTATCTCAACCTCCATTTGTTACCTGTACCTAGTCTTATCTTTCTGACTCAAGGACATCCCCCCTTACTTTAAAAATTATTTTAAGCTTGATTTTCTGTTAAGTGGGCTACAAAAAGAAAGAAAAACCTCTATACAGGGCTTGAGAACCAAAAATAAAATAGACACAACAAAGAATATTTCCTTTCTGATAAAATTCATAAAATAGAAGTTATCGAAGTTGAAGTCATGATCTTTTGATAACCAACACACAATCTCTTCTGTTCAGCAAACTCAATGGAAGTAGCTTTTGAACACTGTAATCTTTCATGGCACGAAGGAATTACACGTGTATTTCAGGAATGTGCTTAAAAATGGAAAAATCGTTCAAATATATATTGCATTCCAAAATTCTAAAACAATTTCAAAAGCAAACTCTTGGTATATTGAAAAAGGGTTGGGCTTTAAAGTGGGAGCTAGATTTGAGTCTCAGCTCTAATGTTCTATGATGTATGACCTTGTGCAAGATCTTCAGTCTCCCTTTGCCTCTGTAGTGACAAAATGATCATAACAACATTCCAAGTTTTCCATAAGGATTAAATAGGATATAATTTACAAAGTGTCTGCTCACCAAATATGACCCAAGGAGACCTCTGAGAATTGTTGATTTCCATCATTAAACACAAGTAACATCTCATTTCTGACTTTTTACTTGCTTATGAATGAGATTTGAAGGGTGATATTTATGTTGGAGAGAAAAGCATTCTTGGCTGACTGTGGGAATGGGTAGCTGTGCTGTCTTCTACTTAGAATAGTCTGTTTCTGGAATTACTGAACATACCCATTTGACAAAAGCACCTTCAGAGCTGAGCCACTGCCCAGAAATTATGGCACCATGTCTGGGAAGTTTGGAAGGACTTTGAACTTCCTTTCTGCTTTGCATTCTGTACTGCAGGTTTTCTCTGTACATCTATAATTTGGCTGGAACCTGGGCTGGATGTGCCAGCATGTTTTCAACCTGATCAAGGCATTGATCCCTGAAAATTTCATGAGATTCTGTTTTTGTGAGATTTCCAGATATAAACCAAGCCTTGCAAATCCCAAACAGATGCATAATTCGGGAAATAAAATAGAGTCTACCAACTCTGAGAAACAACAGTTGACATGGTTATTTCAGGTTCAGTTGAAGGCCATCTGGGAGGATGATGACTTTTAATTTACCAAATATGGCGGGAAGCTTTCAAGGTTTTGCAGGATGTTCTTTCAAACTTTAACAACTGCACAAAGTTCTTAGAACTGTTACAAAATTCTTGGCAACACAAATATAGAATCAAATCAGGATTGATCTAAATTAGGTAGCATCATAAATTTTCTTAATTCCATGGCTTTTTTTTAATGGTGTGCTCTCCTAAGTGCAAAAACTCAACACAGTTTTTCAGAAATTGTTATATAGCCTGTTCAATAGGACAGTCATGTATTTGCTTTGTCCATTGTCTTAATATATTTGTACACATGTTCAACTCCAATAAAAATACAATTAATTCTCACCAATAATCAAACTCTTCTGGAAAGATTTTCTGTGTTGCTAATATGAAGCAACTCACTGTTTCTTCCTTAAGCCAACCTGCAATCATCAAATCAGAGTGTGATACTGGTCTGATTCCATTCTAGGTAAAAGGAAAAAAAAAAAAGCAAGGTGATGTAATTAATCTTGGATGAACTTTGGTTTCATTTTTACCAGACAGAAAATATTAAGAGCAAAATTTCTGTTTGATTTCTTTTGTTGATTTATAATGGCATTTTGCAGCCTGAGAAACATTGTTTAATTTATTCATTTAACTATTCCTTTCTTCTTCAAACAATATTGGAGTATTCACAATTTAGTAGCAGCCCAATGAAGATACAATATAGCCATCGTTTGATGTCTTTTAAAATATATATTCAAAGAGAACCATTGAAAGATGAATATGAACATAGACATTCAAAGAAATGTGTTTAATTCTCATGAAAAATATTCCTCATTGTTCAGATTGTCATATACAAAAAAATGTATTTGTTGCTTAACAATGGTAATGTATTCTTCTTTATAGGTCTTTTCTCACTATTGTACTTACATGGATATAATGCAGAGCGGCTTCATGAACCAATTAGCTACAGTGTTACTAAGCAATATTGATTATGAGGCCTCAATCACATATTAGTCTATCATTGACTTAAACTTTATAAGGTATTTAATAGTGAAGTAGCCTACCAATTTGGGGCAGTTATTTCTCCAAGTCTTATATAGTCAGCCTCTGTGGAAAGACCCAAAATATTTGATTACGGTTGGGTTTTCAAAACAAATAATCCTACTATTTAAAAATTCATTTTTAAAAAAAGAACAGAGGATGGGTCAGATTAATCCCAGTGAAAGCCAGAGGCCAACATGATTTCAGAGTCACCCCTTCGTACTTGTCATGAGCATGTGGTTAGCCCTCATGATCAAAAAATCTTCTATGGAGATTAATCAACTCTCAGGAGCTATTGTACTAAAAGTTGAAAATATGATGACCTAGCTTTCCTAGCAAATGTTGGGAAGCTGGTGGGCCCTTTCCCATTGGGATTGATGAGTTGATCATGTCTGGCCTTGAGGAGCTGAAGTCCAAGGCTTTATCTTCTATGACAAAGAGAAAAGAAAAGAAAGGAAGCCAACATTTTAAGAAAAGAGACTGAATCTGTATCCCAGCCTCATTGATTATCAGTTTATGTTTTGGAAGAAGGAATGTACTCTCTTTATAGCTCAGAATTCTTATGTGTAAAATGAGCATGGTTTAAAGTATGAGTTATATTCTGGTCATACATTCAGAACTTAGAAATATTATCATATGAATATAGAATAAATCAACGGTTGATCTTATAATAGTGGTTCTACATAGTCATGAAAGGGCAAAAGGAGTGGAGAAATGACAGATGTTTACTTCATCACAGAGAGAAACACACACAAACACATAATACATAAATACATAAATATGTATGTTTTATCACAATTCCTATTTACATTTTTTTTGTTTTGCTTTTTCGATTTTACATTAGATCATTTCATTTACTTTAGAAATAGATGTAGAAACTGTGCTGTCTAAAGCCAAACTTAAATCTACATGATTTTTTTTTTGACAGTTAAATCTGTTTTGATTTTCATTACTTGTCTACTTTCACATCAGTTAACACAAAGTAAATTTTCTGGATGGCACAAGAAAAACTCATGCTTCTGTTTTTTTTTTTTTGGTAAGTTGATTAATTTTAGTCAATTTTCTGAAGCCAAGTATCAGAAGCAAATTTTCCACTTATCCCACACTACGTTATTTAGCAGAGATTCCACAATGCCCATTTACCCAACATTGAAGTCCATCATTATAAAATATTATCCTGCCAGATGGTGGTAGCCATCCTGGTCTACAGAGTGAATTCTAGCACAGCCAAGTCTACACAAAAGAATGCTTTCTCTAAAAACCAGTAAATAAATAAATAATAAAATAATAATAAAATAAAATAATATTCTTTCCATATCCATTTCTCTGTGGAGGGACATCTGGGTTGTTTCCAACTTCTGGCTATTATAAATATGGCTGCTATGAACATAGTGGAGCATGTGTCTTTATTACATGTTGGAGCATCTTCTGGGTATATGCCCAGGAGTGGTATAGCTGGGTCCTCAGGTAGTATTATGTCCAATTTTCTGAGGATCCACCAAACTGATTCCAGAACAGTTGTACCAGCTTGCAATCCCACTAGCAATGGTGGAGCTATTAAAACAATGACTTCATGAAATTCGCAGGCAAATGGATGGAACTTGAAAATATCATTCTGAGTGAGGTAACTCGGTCACAAAAGAAGAAACATGGTATGTACTTACTGATAAGCTCAAAAGTTCGGAATACCCAAGATTCAATTCACAGACCATATGAAGCCTAAGAATAAGGAAGACCAAAATGTGGATATTTCAGTGTTTCTTAGAAGGATGAACAAAATACTGACAGGAGGAAATATTGAGATAAGGTGTGGAGCAGAGACTCAAGGAAAGGCCATCCAGAGACTGTCCCACCTGGGGATACATCCCTTATATAGCCACCAAACCTGGACATTCTTGTGGATGCTGGGAAGTGCTCGCTGATGGAAGCATGATAAACTGTCTCCAGAGAGACTCAGGCAGAGCCTGACAAATACAGAGGCAGATGCTCACAGCCAACCATTGCACTGAGTGTGGGGTTCCGGATGGAGGAGTTGGAGAAGGGACTGAAGAAGCTGAGAGGGTTTGCTGCCCCATGGAGGGAGCAACAGTGTCAACTGGTCAGACTCCCTGGAGCTCCCAGAGACTAGACCACCAATCAAAGAATACACATGGAGGGACCCATGATGCTGGACACATATGTGGCAGAGGAGGACCTTGTTGGCCATCAGTGGGAGGAGAGGCCCTTAGGCCTGAGGGTGTTAGATGCCCCAGTATAGGGGAATGCCAGGGAGGGAAGACAGGAGTAGGTGGGTGGGTAGAAGTACACCCTCATAGAGGCAGGAGGAGGGGGAATGTGATAAGGAGTTTCCAAAAGGGAGACCTGGAAAGGGGAAAACATTTGAAATGTAAATAAAGTAAATATCCAAAAAGGAAAAAAAGAAAAAGAAAAAAAAATATTTTTCTCCTCTGGTCTACCAATATGCCACTTCCTTGGTACTTGAGTGGTTATGAACTTGTCATTTTGCCCAAGCCATATTGAATAATCAACACAAATTTTTGACTTGCTATTTAATTCTTAGGTTTCTGGCCCTGCAGTTGTGTGGAACTAAATTTTGCCATTTATATCTTCATCAGAAGATTAGACATAATTAATCTTTGGTATGATGCTGCTTCTTTCACTGTATGACAGTGTATATGAAGGTCATTACAACATATTCTGGCTCATAAGAGATGCCCTTGGTATACCTCATTCCCTTCTCCAGGTTTGCCTAATAGATAAACATAAGATAAGGATGGCAAGGGAATATTCACTGAAATTTTCAAAGGACTTCGTAGTATTTTAAAACCAAATTTTCGGACTATGAATTATCTATCACTTTCACATACCTTCAAAAGTCAATTATGCAAAGCATAGCCAACATTTATGAAGTATATGTAATGTATCAGAAACAGCTTAAATACTGAAGCATTTAAAAATGCTAATGGATACAGATTTTGTGTTTCAGAAAAAAGTATATAGCATATCTCTATGATTCTCTGATACTCCCATATTTATAAAATCAGAGCAGAGTTAGGCACTAAAAGAAAAGAGGATATTGGATTCTTTCAAAGTCCTTGCAACAAAAAATGCAATTAAATAATAAATACTTGGCAGATCTGGGCTGGGATATAACAAAAGTTTAATCATGATCGTTCAATACATAATCATCAGAAATATCAGTTTAGAAGGTTACTATCCAACTGGCCTCTTCCCACATTTAAGCTCAGTTCGTAGCCTCACAGGTGTTAATGCAGAGAGGTGTTATAAATCTTAGCTCATGCTCTAATGGCCAACCTGTCACTGTATTAGATTCTTTCTCATAATGGTATGTCTCTCTGGGCATTACTTTGGTCAGTGCATCCTTACATTGAGAATGCTACCTACATAGCCCACCTGTTTCTTCCAGGAGGCAGGTGGCTTAAAAAGGCAAATGGGCCTGACTCTCTGACATTTTGTTAAACAATGAGTTGTGCAAAACAAAACCCTTTACGGCTCATGAAGTCTTGCTAATAAGGCAGATGTCCTCTGTAGAGCTCCATGGGGCCTCAAATGCAAATACTGATGTGCTGATAACCACAGTTGGAGCCTAGCTTTAGTCATTGCTTCCTTACTTGCTCTTATTCTCTATTGAAAAATCTATTCCCCTAAGGTAAGGGATCCAATTCATAGAGTGTAAGTGATATCAAAGGTTTAATAGCTTTTCCATCAATAAACTGAGTTAAATCCTTAAGTAGGAATGACACTTCAATAGGGACAGGAGATGGTAAAACATCATGACAGAACCGTCAGAGACAATGTTTTCCAGAGAATCTCCATGTCATTGCAAATGGATTGTGGCTACCTACGCTTTTAGAAAGACTGAGTATATTTCCTCTTAATATCACGACTCTAGCTTAGCTGCTTCGAGAAGAGATCTTTACTGTCAGGATAACATAGCAATGCACTACACATATGCAGCAGCAGCAGCTATCTATTTAGCTAGTGATAAACATGTGTCCAACTGCAGGGCCCAATCTTGTTCCTGCCTGGTGATGCCAAACACAAAAGTTGACAGTATCAAACTACTTTTCTTCTGCTAGTTTTAGTCTCGAGTTTTATTCTGTTTGCCTCACCCCCCACCTCTGAAATATTTTCTAGAAATTCCTTAGGGTTATGCTCTGGTAACACTGATTTGCTTTTTCTTATATTATTTAATTGTTGGGTGTGATATGTAACCTGTTACCAAAAAATAGGAGTAAGAAAGAGTAGCCTGAAGGAGTAATTGAAACGTTAGATTCTGGTAAGGAAGTGTAAGTTTGCTGCCATCTGCAGGCTGGCAGTAAAGTTCATTGCCACCTGAACCTCTGAGACCATGTTAACCTAGGAATCAGACATTGTCTAACAAGTAAGAATCCTGGTACTTCCTAAGACATATGTGAGCAATATTTGCTTAATTTATCTCTACACAGTACAGATATTTTATTTGGTGTGAATACCTGAGTGGAAGATTAAAGGAAAGTTAAGCTAGGAAATTCTTTTAATAAAACAGTTTTTTTCTGTTAGTTAATAATCAGTAATACTTAAAAAACAAAAATAATAGAAATAAACTATTAAGGAAGATTTTTTATTGAAAATAGATTCTGCTCTCATTCAATACATCCAAAGTCCAAACCATAGCTTTTCTTCCAACCCCCCCCCCCCCGCAGATCCCTTCCCCCTCCACTTCCCATCAGAAAAGAGCAGTTTGTCCTGTGAGACACATTTGGAAGTCATACCTAGTTTGCTCTCTCTACATTCTCGTACATTCTCTATGAGTAATTCACTTTTTGTGTTTTATATCATTGCATCACCAAATCCAGTTACACATAGCATTTACAATTATTAAACAAGAGTTCAGTCTAAAACGCTGCTTTGAAATAATATGCATGTATTTATTCACTGTTTTCATTCAGGCATTAATCTCCAAGCCAGTATGAATTCAGATTTTGACAAGAACTCTGCTTTATGCAGAGTTTTAGAGATCTATCATTCTTCATCACTCTAATGCTTTGGACTTAAGAGCTACTGGTGGACTCTTTGTTGTACTCCCTAGAGCTTCTGAAGTCCCACTTGCAAAAAAGAAGTCCTACTTAGTTATAAACTGGCTGCATTTCGACATATATTTAAATGTACTGTGTCTCTAGGAGGTGCTGCTTGCAGAACTCCCTAGAGGCTTGCCAATGGGCTCAATGGCAATTGTCACCGCAGGTGGTTTCCTGAGACATCCCAGAGGAAGAAAACAAATCAGTTGCTAATCATTTTATTTTACTCCTGCTGTTAACACATGTGTCTAAAAGTCTCACTTGGTCCTGTTTTACTGCCTCAGCTTGAAAATGCATGTGTTCAAGATGTGTCTCATATGCTAGACAGGCAACAACGATATAAAGATAGCAGGTGTGTAGCTCTCAGAAACAGACCTATTCTGTATTGTACTTCTCTCAAAATGATGATAAATTAATATAAAGTTGATTGAAGACATAAGGAATCAACACATTGCCAGTTAGAATTAAAATATAATTTTAGTCAGCATTAAAACTACAAAATAGGTAGTTTCTGTTCTTGTCTTCTGAAATAAAATACAAAAGTAGAAAATGTGTGAACTTTTGTCATTGAAGCCACTATATATGCTCAGCATCTACTTATCTTCTTTATATTGTTTTCTCTGGGCTCTTAGAATTACCCAAAAGCCCAAATACTAGTAACACTGACTGACATTAGTGAATTATTATGCATTTAAGGCTGTGGCTATGTTTAGTAGCACTAAGATAGATACCTTGGTGCGTTTTCTACTTTGACCCATTTAGTCCACAAAGCAAGAGCTCTGACAAATTCCTTACTCAAAGAGACTCTCATACAAGTTATCCTTAGGAACAATAATAATCAGCATCTGTCACAGAGAAAACTCAGGTTTTGTTATCAAAGGACCTATACCTAGACTGGCTTTATACACTTTTTAGAGTTGGTTTTGATCAGTCACATAACCTTACTAATTCTTAGTTTTCCTGTAAATGTAAAGGAGTTGATGCTTTTACAAGTAATCTTTTAAAATATGTTAATGAATGTGAAGGCAATGTATAAAGTACAATTTCCTGTGAGAGAATATACAAAGTTATCATTGTTAACAGATCAATACCAAAAAAATAAAATAGCATTGTGATGGCTTCTATAGCCAGATCTTGTTTTCACATTTTTAACATTTCCTTTCTAGGTCAGCTGAATATCCCAGTCCAAAAATCTTCCTTGACTTCAGCCATGTTGGTATTTTCTCTTTACTTAGAATTTGTATTGTGTTGAATATTCCTTCATTGATTTCAAAATACTCCACTTTTCTCTGAATTCTTCATTGAAGACAAAATAAGAAGGACTTCTACAGATCTACATGAACAATGAGTAACAGGTTCCAGGTGACAATGTAAGTCATATCTTCTAAAACCATCTGGCCTCTGCCAGATCAGAATCATCACCTTCTATCTTCTCTGGCTGCCATATCTGTAGGACACAGTTTCTTCTTTTCTGCCAAGTGTAACCTTTGCTAAAACTAATAAAATAGGCTTCACTTCTTGCTTTAAGATTTCATCTCTTAGACTGTGCACTTAATATGAGTGGGTGTGTGCTGTGGAGGTCAGACTGGTGCCTTTGGGACCACTTTTAACCAATACTCTGAGAGCCAGATGATATTTTAGTCTGAGATCCTGGGAGTCTGTTCCACACTGCAATTTTTAAGGTTTGTAAGAAATTCAAGGTACTTTAGACCCCAATAATGAATGCCTAGTATCACAAAAATATAATATATCTCTTTTTTTCTTCAGTTCCTTCTCTGGTTTATCATACTGCCCTATATTTCTATCAACTAGTGGTAGATTATTAAATTTTCAAATGGTAAACTTTGGAGGAACATGGGGTATTGTGTTTCAGGGACCATCTCTTACACTGCAGAATGGCTTCATCCTTATTGAAGTAAACTGACCCTACTTTTCCTTGCTCCATAGATCTAAGTCATAATGCTGAGTCTACATCATATTATAGAGCAAATCTGTAGTCACTGGGGAAATTAAGAACAGATTTTAAAATGGATAGACAGGCTAGATACTCTTTTCATTCTGAGATTTTGCCAAATTACACAGACACAGACTTAAAATTTAACAGACATTGAACAATAAATCAAACAACAGCCTTCTTAGGTGACACCCAACTTTCTGTGCTGAGCTTGCTGATAGGAAAGCCAGGATGTACATATCACTCAGCTGTAATGATGCAGTGACCTCCTTTACCCTTTAGAGGAAACTGGGGACATAATGAAATAAAGCTGAAAACATGATAAAACTTGGAACCTCATGTGATTATACAATTTCATGCTCACTAGTTTACTGTTTCCTTATACCTACCATAGAAATTTCTTGAAGGATTATGGCAGAATGAACCAGAGTTCTTAGGAGAACCCCATAAATAAGTCATCTATGAAGTGAGATTCTCCATGTTTGCTGAGTCTACAAACTCTGTGTGAGCAACTGAAACTTTCTTTGATATGACTCAAGAATGTGACATTGACAATGTTAATAATTACCAAAATTTATCAAGAATGTAGATTTAAGGTGATTAGAAAAACTCTAACTTTTTCTAATTTCATTTATTATCTACCTTCACCACTATAACTATCATTGATTAAAAAACAAACAAACAAACAAAAAACATGAGCATTTATCCAAGGGTGCAGTGAAATCATGACAAATCAATACTTGAACCCCGATATTGCTAATTTTGATAATACCAATCCAGACTGCACAGCATTCATCTTAAAGGCAAGGGGAATTAATCAGTAAAGATTCTTTAAAGCCCCTTGTTCTACAGATATCTGGGGAAAGGAACAAAGAATAAACAGGTCTAAAGAGCATCTCATACAAAATCAGTCAGTCTGCCAAACACCCAGGCCCCCTTTAAGTTTCTCACATCTGACATCATGTTCTTTAAGTCTTCCTTATTGTTGAGTGGTTATCAGGGAGGAGGGTGGAAAGGAACTGGAATGCTCTCAAGTCCCTTCAAGTTGCCGTTCTTTCTCTTGTATGATACATGCCATTGACCAGAAAAGTTTCTTATCCATCCAAGGAGGTAGGCCAAGACTAAATCCATTTGGCTAGCAAGATAAACAGCCAGAATCCATTGAAAATTTCACCATCTTTCAAAATCCACTTACTGGCCCTTCTGGGTAACCATAGCATAGTAAACAACAGTGGTGTTCTTCCCTATGTATTGTGCTATACTGTCAGAACAGAAGTGGGGGCTTAGCCTCAGTAACAGTCTGCGTTAACTCCAGTAAGAATTTGATGAGTGTAACTCAGTAGTCCCAATACACCCTGCCTGTGAAGAATACAAATTTGTTTATAGTAGTTACTTTCATGTCTTCAAACATCTAAATCAGGATCCTCAATGGTGTTTATTTATATTGATGCTCTTCTTGCCACATAGTAAACAATTTCTACTTATAAAATTTAAAACAGTTCCTAGGAGTTACATATTAAAATCTAAATCTTATATGGGTGGTAAAAAGAAAAAATCAACTATCTGAAACAAACAAGAAAACACTAATTTAAAAATTTGCCCACGGGATAGCTTCAGCCTTGATATACATGAGTGAAATTAATTTCTGAAACAGTAAAGATGGTAGCATAATTATTAGAAGGGCAGTAATAGCAATTGTTGGCTATGCTCTGTGGCCTTGCTGCATGGCGAACACAGTGCTACTCACCAAGACGTAACAGATTTATATCAAAATGCATATATCAGAAAATGTGCAAAATGCACAAAATAGACAGAATACCAAGGAAATTACAGTGATAAGATGAATTAAATGCTGTACATCTTCTAAGGGATCTAAAATATGAAACTAAACCCTGTGAATTCTGTGATAGTCACTGGAGAAATATGACTATGGTGGATCACATGGGAAATTCAGATTAGTAGAGACAGAGCTACAAGATGTGGAACTAATGGACTGGATAAGAGGAGAGTCCATTTTGCAGAACAATTCCTGCACCATTCACTTCTTTCCTCAGCCTTTTCCTTATCACTTTGGCATTCTATCTGTTATCCCACTAACCTGGAATCCAAGACAGAAGATCCCTGCTACAAGTAGGCTAGCTAGAATTGGTGAGCATCCAGTTCAGTGAGAGACCGTTCCTCAGTAAAACTGGAGGATGACTGAGGAAGCCACTTGAATTCTTCCAGCCTCATATACATACATTTTCACACATATGAGTATGAATACACATATGTGTACATACTATACACAGAGAGAGGAAAGAAAGAAAAACAGAAAAAAAGAGAGAAAGAGACAGGGAGAGAGAGACAGAGACAGAGAGATGGGGGAGGGGAGAGAGAGAGAGAGAGAACATAGGAAAGGCTAGATACAGTTGAGAATGCGACAAATTTTACATAAGGAATGCAAATTCCTGCTTTTTGAATTAAGATTTTTTATTCTTTAATCAATTTTTACAGTCCATTTTTTATCCCTTTTCCTGGTCTGCCCTCTAACTGTTCCCATACCTCCTCCACTCTCACCCTTGTCTCCAAGAGGATGTCCCTAACTCCCAACCCCATCCCACCAGACCTCTCTACTTCCTGGGGCCTCAAGTCTCTTGAGGCTTAGGTGCATCTTCTGACCTAGTTCAGACTCGTCGTCCTCTGCTGTATATGTGTTGGGACATCATATCAGCTCGTGTATCCTGCCTGGTCGGCGGCATAGTTTCTGAGTGATCTCAGGGGTCCAGGTCTGTTGAGACTGCGGTCTTCCCATGGGGCCTGCCCCTCCTCCTCAGCTTCTTCCAGCTTTTCAACCACAGAGGTCTCCAGCTTCTGTCCATTAGTTGGATATAAGTATCAGCATCTGCCTCTTTCAGGTGCTTGTTGGGACTCTCAGAGGGCAGCCATGTTAGGCTCCTGTCTGCAAGCACACCACAGCATCAGTAACAGTGTCAAGGCCCCGGGGCCACTCCTTGAGTTGGATCCCAATTTGGGCCTGTCACTGAACCTCCTTTCCCTCAGGCTCTTCTCCATTTTTGTCCCTGCAGTTCTTTCAGACAGGAACAATTCTGGGTCAGAGTTTTTGACTGTGGGATGGCAACCCTATCTCTCCACTTGATGCCCTGTCTTTCTAGTGGAGGCGGTCTCTACAAGTTCCCTCTCACCATTGTAAGGCATTTCATCTAAGGTTCTTCCCTTTGAGTAGTGAGAGTCTCCCACCTCCCAGGTGTCTGGTACATTCTAGAGGGTCCCCCTACCTCCTACCTCCCAAGGATGTCTGTTTCCATTCTTTCTGCTGGCCCTCAGTCCTGCCCCCCCCATTACCTCATCATGTTTCCCCCTCCCCTCGGAGCCTTTTCTAACATCTCTCTTTTATAGGAATATTTATTCTGTGATGTTTTGTCTTCTTAGAGGAGAAAAGTATATGAAAAATGAAATGAACTCAGCATGGATTCTTCTACGTATGTTTGAATTGGGACCAAAATATTAATTAATTTAATTTAGTGCTCCAAATTAAAAACACCAAATCAACAATGCCTAGAACATTAGATGTTCATGATCTAAACATGACAGGAAAGAACAATTATTCTTCAGTTTGATCAATTCACTATATAAAAAAAATCTACTTATTACACTTCAATTACTACATGTGCAGAAGTGATACTCAGACTGTCTAATGCTTTTCATTATTGCTTGGATCAATTTACTACTGCAGCATCATAACTGGATAGGTTTATAGCAGAGGATGTTTTTTTTTTTCCTACAAAATTTCAGGGGACTTATGCAACACGGGTTTAGTTTGTTCTTTTACAATATACCTGTGCAGAAGGACCTCGTATAATGCAGGCTACCCTCTGAGACATGCTTTCTTAAGATAATATTCCACTTTGTGCTTTCTTCTCAGGCTTCCCTAAGGAACCTTACCATATTCTGTATCTACACAAGAGAGGAGGACACAGTTGAACGAAGCATACCTACTTTATAGCAAGATATGATACTTGCCAGGCAAAAGTATCTCATATTCCATAAGTAATAACTAATTACTTGGTTACAGTTAAGTACAAGAAAACCAGAATAATGACCATTTCTCTGTAAAAACTATGTGAATAAGGGCATACACCTGAATATGTTATTTTTGTTTGTTTGTTCATTATGTGTATATGTATGTGTCCATGTGTGGATTTCTGCAAAAGAGTGGAGTTCCCTCGGGAGCTAGAACAAGGTGTCAGATCTTAGAAGCTGGAGAGGCAAATGGTTGCCAACCGCCTGACATGGGTGCTGCAAGCTGAACTAGAGTTCCCTGCAAGAATAGCAAGTACCCCTCACTGAGCCATCTCTCTAATCCCTAGAACAGATATGTGAATGTACAGCACACTGATTCCATCTAAAGCCAGAGCAGTCAAATTTAACTCTGATTCACATCTCATAAGAATAAAAAAAAAAAAAAACTAAAAGAAAATATAAAATGCAAATCCTAATTATTTTTAACTGAAAAGCTATTTTCATCTTTTGTAGTAATTTGAAGTTACACAAAGGGTCTTGTCCTTTTTGATGACAAGCAATTTTTCCTCCCAAAATGTGACTTCCCTTGAATAATAATAAACAGAGACTGCAGGTTAATGGTTGCATAAATGTAGAGTACCTAGGAAAATGTGTTGCTATGACAATGTAATTCACATTATTAATAACTTTTATGTATTTATTCCTTTCTAAAATAGGTGGAGTTTATTGAAAGCCCAAAATAATCTCTAAATTATCAGAAAATTGAGACACTTCCATTAGGATCATAAATAATCATGTTATTTCCATTTGAGAAAGATTAAAATAACAAAAATGAAAAAAATGAAAATGTAGTCAGCACAGATGCATATCTATATATTGATATATAAAATAATTTTACATAATTCACATGTTTTGAAAAAGGCAAAGTAAAGGAAAATATAGTATCAGTTATGACTGTGTTTAGAAAACTAAATGGGGATATAATTCTATGCCTGGACATTAGCAAAAAATGCATTAATATTAAATTAGTTAACCTTAAGTTATCCCTTTCTATATGTGGTTACTATGAACTAAAAGCTTACTATTCTTGTCCTAGTTTTTGGTTCTGGAATGCTGGAGGAAATTATAATTCTTATTACTTAGCAACACATACAGAGAAGGCAGGGAGATAGAATGACAAACAGAGGGAGAGAGGCAGAAACAGGGTTAAAGAGAAACAGACACAGTCAGGGAGACAGAGAAACAGAGAGAGACCGAGAGATACTCTCATACACACATGTTAAATTCCCAATGGTATATCAACAATGCATTAACGTTCCAAGATGATAAAATTTCATGCCACTTCTCCTTCCACATTTGACCTTCCCCTCTCCACAGGATATTAAACCTTTATTTACTTTTCTTAATTCACAGCCACAGTTAAAGAAAATGAGAAATATCCCTTAAACCAATAGTCACTTTTGTAATTCTGCTTTTCTTCCTGTAATAAGACTGTTGGATATATTTTATATGGTAAGATGTTACATGTAACTTGGAATGCCAGCTCCTTGCAATGTTAGTAGATAGAATATGAAAATAATCTCAGTCATATTTGTAGTGAAACACTTCTCCTAATGCTTCCTGAAAGATTAATGCTTCATGGAATATTCTTCAGGAAATGTTAAATCAAACTCTCACACAGGTTCTTAAGAACCTCTTAAAAATGGATGTAACTCCCATAAGCTCAGTAAGTCTGTGTTCTAATACAGCTTAACATAAGCCTGATTTTAACAATAAGCTATTCTTTCTCACATGCCCTTTTATTTATGGCTTCATCACTAAGTGACTTCTTTCTTAAAACACCTAGACTAAAACCTACTTTGTCTCAGAAGAAATGCAAAGAAATGCTCAGGGAAGAGAGCAGAAATCATGATCCATCCTTCCCACATAGCTATTAACTTCAACATTCAACATGTTTCTCCATTGCTTTGTATGTAAGATTAGAGGTGAAAAATAATCTTTCAAATAGCAATTATCTAACAAATAGACTGTGGGCTCTATTATACCTGACCCATTATTAACACAATTAATACAAAATATTTCTTCCTTATAGAAATAAAAAATAATTCTTCAACTTGTAGGAGAATTTCAAAGGTAATATATTTTCTATAGGTCATACAGTTCCATTAATATACACACAGATAAACAATGTTTGAGCAACTTTCAATAATACTGTTACCTGGATTATAGAATCCTTCTGAATTTGACTAGTCTGTTGGCTGATGTCATCTTTCTATTCCAAAATACAACCTAAATTGGATCCAAAATTACAGTTTGAATATCTCCTCTACAATTGATTTTGACATTTAAGTGCCATTATGACTGTATTTTGAAATTGGACATTTAAGAAGTGATCACATCACAGGTGCCATGCTCTTATGAACTGATTAATATTACTAATTGATTAAATGACTGATTGGTGATTGATTGTTATATATGAATTGATTAGCATTGGGCTATATTTATCATGAATGGGTAGGTTTGCCATCCAACATTCTCTCTGATTAGCAAACTCACTAGCCCTTCAGTCTTTTCTCATAGGATGATACAGAATGAAGATACTAGCCAAAGGTCAGCACCATTCTCATGGAGTTCTCAACTTTCAGAACTTGGAGAAAAATGGATATTTAGATTAGATGATGATGGTGGTGGTGGTGATGATGATGATGATGATTAAACTTGTAAATTACACAGTCTGGTTCTCTATAACTGCGGAAATTTAGTTTCCTATAATTTATGAGAGCACAGCTGACTTTCTTTATCTTTCCTGGCTTTGATGCTTTCAGGTAGACTGGTGAGCTGTTTTATAGAGTAACCTGTAATTTGTCTTCTCCTGCCATTTTCTCAGGATTAACTTAAAAGATCACCCCCACTGAGCTATATGCTGTATAGATTTGAACGAACAGTTAAAACTATCAATATTTATTATCAATGATGTCAACCTTGATTACTTGGATGAGACAGTCTCTTCCGGGACTGCATAGTAAATATATTCATTTTTGTCTATGATGACTGAACTTGCTACAGTTGGTAAGTTGATCCTATTAGCATACAAATATCTTTCACTGTTGCCCACTCATTTCTGCATCTGCACATGGTTCTTCTCAGTGGAGAGTATAACCATAAGATCCCAACATCGTGATTTTCTAATTCCATAAACACTCTGAGTTATTAATTTTAAACTATTTGTAATGAAGAGTTGTTGCTTCTCTCTCATTTATTTATTCAGTTATTAACTTACTTCAATATGAATTCATGGATATTTAATTCTTTGGGGTATAATATAGTACTGTAGTTATTTATTGTGTTGCTTAAGTTGTTCCAAGCAGAAGCTTTTAATAAGCACCAATTAAAACTAATTTTGTCATCTTTTAGAGACTAGCATAGAATTTTAAATATGAAATGGGCCAAGTGCAGGAAGATGGTAGGAGAGGTGTAAATTATTATGTCTCTGGACTTCTTTCTTCTGCTTTTATTGAGTTTTGTGTACAGTACATATAGAATTGTGTGCATTTGGCTTTGTAATCTTCTTTACTTTCAGCCGATCCTATCTGTGGACCCAGATGAACTGACCACCAACAATTTGCTGTCACCACTTGTTGCTGTTCTGCACTAATAATGAGTATATGGTCTCGATCTTCATCATTCTTGAAGGCTGGTCATCTTGTAGACTCATAATTTTGTACCACTTTGGATATAGATTTGTCCTTTCTGAAATTATGCTCTTTCAAACTAATTAAATGGATACTGTAATAAGAACAAGTAATCTTTCCTTGTTCACTCAAATATTTTCTATTGCCTATCAAATAGAAGCAGAGAAGCATTAAAACCAGAAACACTTTAACAAACAGATAACAATCATGCCTGTTGAAATTTAAGATATAATTTGTTTCTGACTCAAGTGCATTCTTGAATGTTTGGTGTGCTGGAAACTGGATTCTCAGCATCATGATAGGAGAATGCCTTTCTAGAATACTTAAGAGACAGAGCCTCTGACTGAGCCACTTCAAAGGACAATGACTTCTGTGAAGACATTAATGAGACCTTTCAATAGAATTAGCAGAAAATAATAACATTGCCTTTGTTTAGCATGTGTTTCTATTTCTCCTTCTATAATGAGACCCCAGCACTGTGGTCCTAATCAGTCTTGAGCCAATGCCAGTAACATAGTTTTGGACCCCCAGCATCATAAGCTTTTAAAAAAAAAAAATCTGTTTCTTTCTAAAGTAACCAGCCTTGAAAAGTCTAACAGAACAATAGAAAATACACTATACATTTCTGTTGATGTAATAACAAATTTTGTTAAAATACTTAGGAGCTATCTTTTCAGAAGGATGAAACTGATTTGTATTCAGAAAGAAACATTAAGGTTTTCCCTTATTTTGAATCCTTTATAGTTTCAAATATTTTTTTCCAATTAATCCCTTCAGATAGTACAACTATGGACAGACTGCTTCACAGGCACTCTGAGTGACATTGTCAGATGAGTAGACTGACAAGTGGTACCTTCTCTCCTAGAACAGTACTTTAATCTCTGTTCTTAAGATTTTACATGAATCCACTCTTTTAATTCTCTAATAGTCATGTGATAGACATTATTTTATTATATCCATTTTATAGAGCAGGAAACAGTGATTGAAATGATAAGCAAATATGATACAGCTATGGCAGGGTAACTTGTCTTTAGGAGTCTGATATCTTAGCCATTAATCAAATTCACAACTAATTTTTACCCCATGGGCAACACTAAACAAATTTCTCCTCTGAGGTTGCTTTGTAATGTGTAGACTGGATATGTCTATTCCTCACTGGCCTTATCCTGGGGTAATGTATATGAAGAGGTAACAATCGCATTCTGGTGATAACAGCCTTTTCCTGACACATACTTAACCACTACCATACATCTCATTTGTTGATAGATGATATTAGTTGTATTGCTTCCTGATTTGTTTTTTGTATTTCTTCTTTCTCTTCCTACTAAAGTGCTTATACATTGAGCAAGGTTAAAAAAATCACCCTACTGTTTTAATATTAATGACAAGGCATAAGAAGAGAAGGAAAAACTAATATAGTAGTTGGTTAATTCCTCTTCAAAATATAAAATATAATTTCAATTTTTTTCACATAATCTTATAAAATACATAAGAATTAGATATTATTACTAATATTAATTTATATACAGTTCTACCCAAACACAAAACTGCTAAGTAAGTAGCAAAACTCAACTTCGATGCAGCTAAGTGTGATTCTTAAAGTTGCCTATGTTGTGGCAGTAGGTTATGGGCTATAAGTGACTTATTGAATAACATGCCTTTTTTATCAGTATCTATCAGTTCTTTCCTTGAAATTCCATTGAGAGGGTTTCTTTTTTTTTTTTTTCCTTTTTTTTTTTTTTTTTTTTTGGTGTCATGTCTATGTTAAATGTTGGACTCTGTGGTATCATAGAGAGACTACAAAAATGATTTAAAAATTAATTTTGATTGTGGAGATAGTCTAACAGTTTAAAAAATAGAACCATCCCACTACTAAGGAACTTGTATTAGCTACACATTGAGAGCATGTGAGGATAAATCTTACCATGACTCTAGTAACAGATAAGGCTTCATGGAAGGTCCTATTCACAGAAAGCTGAATAGATTATAGATTCAGCATGTAAGGAGCTACATTTATACCTGAACACCAAATATCACACTGCATCACACATACAGATAGATAGATAGATAGATAGATAGATAGATAGATGAGATATAGGTATAAATATAGGTATTGATTAGACAGAGATAGAGATAGATATAGAGAGAGATAGAGATGGATAGTGATAAAGATGGAGAGATAGAGATAGAAAGATAGAGAAAGAGATAGAGATGGAGATGGAGATGGAGATGGAGATGGAGATAGAGATAGAGATAGAGATAGATAGAGATAGAGATAGAGATAGAGGTAGAGATAGGATAATGTGAATACTTTGGTAGTTAAGGTAGACTTGTGCTGCTGGTGTGAAAAGAGTGCCCAATAGAAGAAAGTATGACTGGGGTTAATGCACACATGATTTCTCTCTGGCATTCCTGTCCTAATTTCCTTGGCAGAGCAGTCTTTTAGAATGCTAGTTACCAATTCACAAAGTGAGTACCTAAGCTCATTTCTAGGATGCTTTCCAGTTTGAAAACAATATCTATTTGTTAATATAATTGTCCTACTTATGATCTTGGTAGAGGGAGTGGTTGGAAACACAGGGAAAAAAAGCACCACTAGATCCCAAACACAGATGCCAGGAATTTGCAAGATAATTAGCAGCATTCATCACAAAACATTAGCATTTACTGCTCCAAAGGTTGGGATACTGCTGCTGTTGTATTGACTTGAATATCTTAGAGATACTCAAGATGTATCCCTTGCTTTTCTGTAGTTTCCTACCCAATGCCTTTACAATCAGTTCTTGTAACTTCTAGCCACTCTAACAAGGGCTATTTGACCCTTGATACCATCGATCTTGGAGAAAGATGCTTCATTAATCCCTCAAGGTTCTCTGGAGAAGAAGGAAAGATGAAATTTCTCTAAGATTAGATGTTTTATACAGTAATTAGAGACAGGAAAAACTCTGTGTGTGTGTGTGTATGTGTGAGTGTGATAGAGAGAGAGAGGGGGAGAGAGAGAGAGAGAGAGAAGAGAGAGAGAGAACAAGAGAGAGAGAATGAGAGAGAGAAAATGAGAGAGAATCTAAATGTATTATTTTTCTGATATAACCATGGGGACATATGATGATCAAATATTTGTTTCCCAGTGAGAAAATATTTATTGAATTAAATTAGAGAGAGAGAGAGAGAGAGAGAGAGAGAGAGAGAGAGAGAAATGGTTTGGCCATTAAAAAGTTTCTTCCTTTCCAGGGAAAATCACTGAAAAAGGTCCCATACCTGTAGTTGCTGGGGCATACATACATACAGCATGGGCTGCATGCTTTTTTATCCAAGGTCATATGTCAGTAGGCATCTGTAAAATCAAATGCCTGTGAGACTTTCTCAGTTCCCTTTGCTCTCTTGTTTAGTAGAAAAATCTGCCCGAACGTGAGAAAATATCAGATGATGCCAAGAAAAATTTCTTCCTGTACAATACATGTGAATTTGAGACCAATCATTTGAGGTGGCCTCCCTCTTTGGGACCCAGAATTCGCAGAATAGAGGTCAAAGTTGGCTTTATATATGCAATCAGTTCTACACATCCATGCTGGCCTAGTGTAGCTATTAGAATCATCATTTTGGGGAAAAAAAGCACAAGATTCTGATATAATATCTTCAGTCTCATTCACAAGGCATATTTAAATAATTTCTGATTATTATCCTATTTTCTTAACTTAGTTAATTTGTATTTCCTAGTTTTCACTTAGTTCTGTTGTGACTTCTTTACTTGTGAGTGATGAAGGCCTGTTCCTACAAATTTCTACAATTAATCAATAGAAGCTTGCTTTATTCCTTTTTATATCCTATCATGAGGTCCTTTTCAGTTGTTCCTAATTTGTACAGCTGAGTTTTACTTCTGTCGCCCTTTGTTAAGATGATAGATGACCTACAAGTTCATTACCAAGGTTGCTAATTATCTCAGTTGCATGAACTCAAAACCTAATGAGAAAACTCGACCTTTATGCTGGGTATTGCCCAAAGTAAAAAGGCAAAATTTTGTACATTTTATTGTTCTTAACCATGCCCTTCTCTTATACATTCTGAGACCATGAATGTACAATGATAATTAAATGTTAGCTCTTTTTACAATCTTACTTTCATAAACGATGCAAATGTACCATACTGGCTTGAGCATCCATTTTGTTTGCTATACAACACAAAACACCAAGAGATCAACAAATTATACTTCAAGTTCAAACACAAGATTGTTCTCTTGAACATGGTATCTTGAGAGCACTGTTTTCTTCTGGTCAAAGCCCCAGCACCCTACATACCACAGTGATAATGGTTCACATCACATAGGTATTATGTATTTACTTGTCTCTTCCTTGTTCTTATGTCAGATTTCATCCAGAGCAAGATCAGAGGAACACAAGATCAGAGGAACAGACATACCAGCTATGTCTGTCTATGAGATCCCTTTCCACTTTTTTTTTTTTTTTTTTGATACTTTATTTACATTTCAAATGTTTTACCCTTTCCTTTGGAAACCCCCTATCCCATCCCCCTCCCCCTGCCTCTGTGAGGTTATTCCCCCATTCACCCACCCACCCACTCCCATCTCCCTTCTCTGGCATTCTCCTATACTGGGGCATCTAACACCCTCAGAGCCAACGGCCTCTCCTCCCCCTGATGGCCAACAAGACCTACTAGAATTCATTCCTAAGAATTCTTCTCTACTAAATTTATCCATTGCTTCTCAACAACCACGCCTTTAGATATGTAGTTAGATTAGCCTGATACTTTCTTAATACCTTTAATATAACTTTAGAGATTAAAATCCCTCATGATCATCTGGGGGGAGCATATTCAAACTGCAGCTGAGTATGCCAGCATAAAAAGAAAAGATGTTGCCGCCTTGAGTGGTGCTGACATTAGGGTCTCTTTATTGGTCTGCCTTGGATTATGTTTGAACAGGTTTTCCTTGAAATGTATTCAGAGAGTCATGTCCATGTCTTCTAGTCTCCTAGTGTTTGATGATTAAATGGGGTTTAGAGATACCTTACCTATCATTCTTTACCCTTAATGTGTTGAGATGCTTAGAGGGGGTTAAAATTAACAAAATAAAGACTTAATTTGTCTGACCACCATTATTCAAATTTATTATGTTGTTATAGCTTAGAGATGAGATGTTACACACAACACTCACATGTTGAAGACTGGTCTCAAGCTGGTATGTCCAATCATTGAGAGGCAATATTCCCATATGGATTTATAGTGAGAGGTGATTGATGCATAGAGGCAAGGCACAGTTAGATGATGCGGGTCAGTGGAGCTGTGTCTCTAGGGAGACATAGGTCATGTTATTGAGCAGGAGAGAAGGTGAGACATAGATCAATACTATAGTTCATCAAAATTATCTTTGAAGAGTGACTTCTATCATCTACTATGATGTTCTATTTTATAAAAATCAAGAACAGTGAAGTCAGCAAGACCTGGACTAAAGTCTCTGCTTCCTTTATATTGTTATTTTATATATTTGCCTAAATGACAAAAGTTGATGGACATAATTACTCTATTATATCTACAACATAATACACTAATTTATAATATATATATATATATATTACCTAGTATTTTACAAAATTACATAATTTCTATTATATAACGCTCCCTACTGCCTGTCTATATGAATCAAATGTCAATCTGGAAAATCTTGGCTTTCCTTAAAAGTAAAGTGTATTCTTCTCACACCTGCTCCAGGAAGTGTTTCATCTTCCTGTACTATCCTTGGCTCCATCGCTATGTGGTCAGAATATATAGAATTGCAACTTTGGATCCCACATCTGTGATGCTCTGCCTTTGTTCATCTAGAAGAGTTATTTAAATTCCTGTTGTCTTCCTGCTCAATTCTGAACTTTGAATAATGATATCTTTCTAAATGGGTGATAGGCACATTTAATAAGATAATGTTCTTCTATGTGGTAAATGCATACTTGAGAATAACCATGTTCCATTTTCCTATAATCAGAAGAAAGCCATGTGGGGAGGAGTAGATGAGACTAATAAAGTACGCAGTGACCCTTCTAATGTGCCAGACAGTTTTAAAAGTGTTCCCTTTGCTGGAGTGTCCTTCAACTAAGTGCACCAATATTTCCCTGCTACAACTCCAGAATAGAAAATAAAAGATTAAT
The DNA here is from genome assembly GCA_019843965.1 of Rhynchomys soricoides. Lineage (NCBI taxonomy): Eukaryota > Metazoa > Chordata > Mammalia > Rodentia > Muridae > Rhynchomys > Rhynchomys soricoides. The sequence goes on along the minus strand of JADRCH010000018.1, from coordinate 5,396,386 downwards.
ATGAAACTTCAGAATAATACCTTTCAGTGAGGCTGCAAACTGGTCAGACCAACAGAGCTTATAAGGTCTTCCCTTTTGTGATTAGACATGAGAGTTATACACTGTGCAAACAATGACTTTTTCTATTCACACAGCCCTTTGACCACAATCAGGCTAATACTTTAAGCTACAAACATCCCCTTTGACTTGTTCCAATATGAAACATGTGTTATAATATTTTGTGCACTATATCTATTTTTTAAGTGAAGGACTAGGGTAAAGGCTCAGTTAGTAAGGAGCTTGTGGCATCACCCTGAAGAGCTAAGTTCAGATCCCTGGGAACCACACATAAAAGACAGGCACAGAGGTATGTCTATAAACTTATAGATTGGAGAATACCATGGAGACAGAGTGGGCCTTGAAGCTCACTGGTAAGCTACTGTGGCTTAATCAACGAGTTCATGAGAGCCTCTGTATAAAGAAATAAGCAAAACTATGCATGCAAAAGATATCTGATGTACCCCTCTGGACTACATACATGAACACAATTCATTAGAGTTCTATGATCCAGGGGCTTCTTCCATTTTAACATCAAATGAAGACAAACCAATGTGATTCTTGAGGTAGACTACATTCCTGAAGGACTCTATGTGAAAAGGCCATTGGCTATTGTCTATCAACTTCTGAGATGAAGGGAACCAAGCAGAAAGAAGGAGTTCTGCCTACTGATAAGTCTGAGCCACAAAAGAACAAGGCAGTATGGGAAACTGCAGCTGACTCGACAGCATATCTACTCTGTGTGGCTGAGAGGAGTGATAGTTAAATTCACGATCAGTTCGAGTGAAATCAGAATCACCTAGAAACACACCTCAGGTAGTACCCATGAAGATGTTTCAGGAAAGTTTTAACTGAGTAGGGAAGATCTACCCTGAATGTGGCTGGCACTGTGCCAAAGACTGGGGATTCAGACTTACTAAAAATGATGAAAAGGAGAATATTAAGTGAGTACTCTCATTCTTTTTCCTTTGCATTTTGCTTCCTGATTGTGGATGTGATATATTCAATCACTTTATAGTCCCAAGTATTTTGTAATAGCAATCAGAAAAATAACTAATATAAAGGATGAGGTGTTGTCAAATACTCCGTTCTGTATAGAGTCACCAAACCCAGACACTATTGTGAATTCTGGGAAGTGCTTGCTGACAGAAGCCTGTCTCTGTCCCGCGCTACGGTCTCGCCAGCAAGAGCGACGCGGCACACATAGGATCCTTCTGCAGTAAAGCTTCAATGCATCTTGAGAGGGAGAGCATAAGCTTGCCACGAGTGGAGACTCAGAACAATAGAATACTCGCCCTTTATATGGGTCACAGCGCTTGCCTGGGACATGGAGCTTCCCCATTGGCTCCCGCACACCAGGCCAGATGCCGCCACGAGAGAGGCTGAGACTCCGAGGTGGAAAATTACCTGGTGCATGCGCACTAGCCTGTTTACAACTTGTCCTCGGCCAGATGTAGGCGCTATCTTGTAATGGCGGATGTGGGCGCTCAGGCGGCTCCCCACATCTCCCCCTTTTTATTTCTGTAAGCAAAGTAGGACACTCTTAAGAGGGCGGAGACAGAGGTCAAATCCCCTGACCAAAAGCTTGGGCCTTGTACAGGAGAAGACCCCTAAGCTCATGCGCGCCCGAGGTTTTCCTGACCCGCCCAGTGCCGTTTTTTAGAGGGAGGGAAACTAGGGCACTTAACCCTCATGCAGATGACGTATCTCCCAAGGTGGCCCACAATGATGGCCGCCTTGTGCGATGCTTTGCTCGACATCCCTCAAGAGCTGCTCAGACCAAACATTCTACCCAGTGCAATGAGACTAGACTCGCGGGTGTGCAAGAACTGTCTGGCTGGCGACCTACTGCTATTGTTTAAGCATGGACAGCCAAACACCGGCCGGGGCTCTTTGTTCTAAGGCAACAAACCACCTTGTCTCTTTTAGTCTGGGCCCTGAGTTTGCAGATGAGCCATAGGAGGAACACCAACCCACAGCAAAGCACTGCTCCAAACAATCCCACCCCCACCCATTCCTTGAAATAAGAAATTGCCGAGGAAATCCATGAAGAGAGGCCCTCGGGTCAAGGACAGGTCAAGACGGGTGGAGTTGATCTGAATAATTGCTGTTGGCAATTCCCGCAGGGTGTCATCAAATTTAAAGGTCCAATTCTGTAACATATACTGTGAAAAACTTTTAGACAGGTTAGCTGCTTTTGTAAATCTATCATATTGTATGGAAGTAACACAGAGTTCTGGCAACTTTTGTTCACAGCCCAATTGCGCTAGCTGTCAAAGGACATCCAGTTGTTCTTGAATAAGATCAATGTGCTGGTTAACCAGCATTAGGCCCCTCTGGACTTGAGTATTGGCGGATACCTGTCTGTCTAGAGCTAAGGTGGCAGCTGCAGACAACTCATTAATGGTATTGGCGGTCTGCATCGTTCCAGAGAGCGCAAGGGCCGAAGCAGTGACAGCCCCTGTAACCGCAGCCGCTGCCACCACACCTATGATAATGGCAGAGATACCAAAGTCTCTTTTTTGCCTGAAAAAGGTCTGATCCGCCGCAAAAGGACCTTGGCCAGTTAACATATCAAAGGTCCAATCTCTCTGTGCAGGGGTCGGTGCGGTAGCATTGGCTCTGGCTTGAGCTTGTGCAGCTTCATGCCATAAAGCCTTCCACTCCATATATTGGCCCATTGTAGGGAGCGCAGCCTTGGCCAGCATCTGCCAATCGGCGGGAGTCATGGACGCCCCGGCAAATCTCTCTAACATTACTATAGTAAAATTAGCATTTACCCCATACTTTCGGACCGCTTCAGCCAGGTCTTTAATTTGGCTGTACTCTACAGGGGCATGAACTCGTACTCCACCATCTGCCTCGAAAACTGGAAAAGCGGCTTGTACCTTTCTCTTAACCTTGTCAGAGAGAAAAGAAAAGGAGTTGGGACACATCTCATAGGGGGGAGGGGTGGAAGGCATGGTCCGCGCGTAGGGGCCAAAGGCGGCGGCCGCTTCATCTGCCCATTACAAGGCGGCCAATCTTCCTCATACCGCGCCGCTTCCTCTTCTAGCTCTGACTCCTCACTAGAGCTAAGGGGGTCAGTGTCTGAAGTTTCCAATGGAAGAGCCTCAAGGTCTTGAACTGGGTAGAGGCTCTCCCCCTTTCTTTTTGCTTTTTTCTTGGGTATGAGAATTGTTTTTCTGCCCACATTCCTGTCAGGGGGACAGTTTCCTATTTTATCTTTAATCTCTCCCTCGTCTTTCGACTTACCAGGAGGTCCATTTCCATTGCTAAGATTTTGGGTACCCCTCCTCTCACTCCGTCCGGTTTCTGACATGGTGTCCTGGACCCTATCAGGGGTGATTTGCCCCTCCCTTACAGCATCTATATAGGCCCTACCTTGTTCGCTGCAATACAAAGACAGTAAAACCAAAATGAGGGCACTTAACACAATCAGCAAAACTTCAACAGCGTTAGACCAAAAAGGGGGCAACCCCAAATCAAGATCCAGGATCGACATGCCTATCCGAACCTACCTCCCTGCAGTTCTGAATCCTCCCTGTTTCCAGGGGGTCTCCAAAGGTGCTTGATGATGACAAAGTTTCCCGGGTTTCGGCACCAGATGTCCCGCGCTACGGTCTCGCCAGCAAGAACGACGCGGCACACATAGGATCCTTCTGCAGTAAAGCTTCAATGCATCTTGAGAGGGAGAGCATAAGCTTGCCACGAGTGGAGACTCAGAACAATAGAATACTCGCCCTTTATATGGGTCACAGCGCTTGCCTGGGACATGGAGCTTCCCCATTGGCTCCCGCACACCAGGCCAGATGCCGCCACGAGAGAGGCTGAGACTCCGAGGTGGAAAATTACCTGGTGCATGCGCACTAGCCTGTTTACAACTTGTCCTCGGCCAGATGTAGGCGCTATCTTGTAATGGCGGATGTGGGCGCTCAGGCGGCTCCCAACATGTCTCCTGAGAGGCTCTGCCAGAGCCTGACAAATACAGAGGTGGATGCTCGCAGCCAACCATTGGGTTGAGCATGGGGTCCCCAGTGGAGGAGTTAGAGAAAGGACTGAAGGAGCTGAAGGGGTTTGCAACCCCATAGGAAGAACAACAGTATCAACCAACCAGACCCCTCAGAGTTCCCAGGGACAAAGCCATCAACCAAGGAGTATACATGGAGGGACCCATATATAGCAGAGGATGGCCTTGTCAGGCATCAATGGGAGGAGAGACCCTTGGTCCTGTGAAGGCTCAATGGATGCCCCAGTGTAGGGTAATTCCAAGGTGGGGAGGCAGGAGTGGGTGGGGGAACACCCTCATAGAAGCAGGGGGAGGAGGGAAGGGACAGGAGGTTTCAAGGGGTGTGAGACCAGGAAAGGGGTAACATTTGAAATGTAAATAAAGAAAATATCCAATTAAAAAAAATACACTGAATGTGCTCGTTGTCCTGTTCCCTGCACACACACACACACACACACACACACTCACACACACACCTCTAAAGGAGAACACAAGACCTTAGAAAGGAAAGAATAAGAAAAGTGCCACCTGTAGCTTGGAATCAAACTAAACCTAGTCTGAGCTTGAGAAATAAATATTAAACCTGATGCCATGGTCAAGCTTCAATTCTTACCTTCAAATGGGTAGTCTGGCTATAGATTTGAGATTCTACCATGACTTTAGCATATCAGTAAGACTTAAGAGTAATAGGACAGGTTTACTGTGTCTTCTGGAATACATCTTGTGAGCCAAAGAATCGTTTACTTTCACCAAATACTTAAATAAGGCATTAAAGAAATTGACAGATTAAATACAAACCTGCTTTTAGATTATAAACTACCTGTCACCTGGCACCAACAACATGGGGCAAAACGCAGCTTCAAGTGTACCCCCAGCTGGTGACCCACCCACATCAAAACTCCAGATCGCTCAAGGACCATGAGTATAAAATATGGGCTTTCCTCTAATCTATTTCTCTGTCTCTCTTCAAGTGTTCCTGGCCAGTTTCCTTCCCCCAGTCTCCACTGTGAGGGCTCCTGTTTAGCTAATGGATCTGCTTCCCACAGCAGCTCAGGCTCCAAGCGCCTTGCTCCCCCATCTACGGCTCAACCTGCCTTTCCTGATGTCCTTGGACGCCAGGAGGCCAATTTCTCCCCCCCCCCCTCATTAGCCCCCACCACAAGCGCTCCGGTTTAGCTATAGCTCCAAGCACCTTGCTCCCCCATCAGTGGCTTTATCCGCAATTTTCTAAGGTCCCTGCAGGCCAAGAGACAAGTTTCTTTTCCCCAGAGTCATTGTGGTGGCTCCTGCCTGGTTATGACCCCAAGCTTCTCGCTTTCTCCTCTGGCGCTGGATGG
>JADRCH010000018.1:5234501-5390994 GCA_019843965.1 Rhynchomys soricoides | reverse complement strand
CTGGTTATGACCCCAAGCTTCTCGCTTTCTCCTCTGGCGCTGGATGGCTGTTCTATCAAGCTTCTATGTATCTTTCTTTAAGGTTTTTTTTTTTTTTTTTCCTTTCAAGGTTGGCTTTTTTCTGCTTTTACATTTAGGCTACAAAAAAGAAACAGGGAATACCAAGCCACCACGTGACAGAGCGCCACACCCTTCTCACCTAGCCCGCCAAAAACCCGCCAAGACAAAGGAAAAAAACAAGCTTTGTTTCTCTCTAACAGGAATACCTGAAACAGTGTTCTGTGTTTCTCAACTCAAAATTTTCTTGCTTCTTTATTTAAATGTTTATTTTTCTCCCTAACATTTGTGATATATGTCCAAAAAAATTCTTCCAACTTGTTTAAGATTTCATTAAGGTTCAAAAGTTACCTAATCTACTCCCACAGGTCAAATCAACTATGTGGACAACCGTTTCTTCCATCCTTAATTAACAACCAGTTTCCTTTTACAGACAAACTGTTACTGCCAATCCCAAAATTTTTCTTCCACAGCCATCCAAAGCAGACTTAAAAGATGCCTTCCAGGACCATGATGTGCTCCCAAGCAAATCATCACAGGCTTAACTTGCTATTCACCCTATGCAGATATCCTCCTGCTGGGATTCTGCTCCTCTGTGATTTTCCTATAGGTTTATCCCCGCAAAAGATTACTGCCACAGATCCAGCTGAGACAACCAATGCCATCTCCTGGGACCTGCCTGTGACTACAAAGCTGCCTTCTTCCAGACAGATGACACACACTGACATCCAGAGACACCGTGCTCAGCCCCACAGAGGACAGACATAAGACTTTCCAGCTACAGATGAACTCTCTTGCCAAAGCCAAATGGCTACTGAACTTGGGGGAAGCTATATGATAGTAAGGAAGCCATGATGTCTGTCTAGATTAATCAAATGTTGTTTTAAACTGATGTTACTACTCTCAAACTGTACCATCCATGGAACAATTAATTGATTCAATGATCCCTTGCCTTCCCAACCCCCACCCTTAACCCTCCTTACCCTCTGGCTCAGTTGTGCTACCACACCAACCTGTATGGTGTTTTCTTTTGATATTGCCACCCCACCCAAAATTTTCACTACAAATGACACCTCTCCCTTAAAAAAAGGGGGGGGGGAGGATTTGTGGGGCAGTGATCTGTGACAGGTAGTCTGGCACTCATTTGAGCAAAGGCATAAATTCTGGGCGACCCAGTGGAATATGCAAGGGACTGAAAACATTATGTCCACACTTCCGGGAGGTTTTGGACTCCAGTCACAGTCACGTACCATCCTTCCTCAGGTAGAGGAGATTAAGGAGCCACGTCTAATCTCTCACAGAGGGCTTCCTAGCGCTCCCAGATGGTACCCATTCACTTAACCCGTTCACTTGGCGCCCCAAGCCAGGAACCCCAGCTGCACTCGGGCTAGCCCGTCTACAGCACCCTTTGGTGACTGCGGTGTCCTGGGCTAGAGAAACCATGGAGACGGCTGCCTTGAATTCCCAGGGAATGACCCCCTCCCCCACCCACGGGCAGGGCCTGCAAAGGCTTCCCACAGCCCCCACCTGCCCATTGGACTGTGTGGGAAGATGTGCAGTCACTTCCCACGTGTCTCCTGTCCCAACCAGAGCCACAGTGCCTGGAACAGACATGTGGGGCTTCTTTCCACTGTGCCAGGCTTGTTCCCACAGTCACCCTTCCACTATGGTTCATCTCCTCAAAGACACTTGTCAAATGAATTAATTTATATAGTAAAAGATAAGTTGGGGGCTTATTTACAAACGAATAGGTACACCACAGGTATACCCAGAATAAGCAACTATGTTAGCTTTACCTTCTCAGGTTTTTGTGGTGTAACAGAAGTAATTAAAGCTGTTTGCAAACCATACCATCAGACACAGTTGTTTCATTCTGGTTTATAAAGTCTTTGAAGGTCAGACTCTTGTCTTCCTCTAACTCCAGGTTGGACAGTAACAAGGGAACTGTAATAAACAGTCAGGGAGCTTTGAAAAATGAACTAATAAATGTTATGTCATACAGGCGCTTTTAAAACTGTTTAAATTATAAGGCAATCCAGACCCTGGAGTTATGGAGAAGTTCCCTAAAAACAGATGTGTAGTTTCAAGGACAAGTGACTTGTTTCTGCTTTGCAGATAATGGACCAAAGGAACCGGTGGGATTTTGCATGATAAAAGCTCATATTAACAATTTTCACAAAACTGGCTTTTTAACAAAGAGATTTTGGGTGGAGGGGGTGGCTTAAACATTATTTTTTCCATTCTGCTTTGTAAAAGAAATGGAGATGACTAAGAAATGCTTTCTCTTAAGTAATTTTCATTTGTATTATCAAAATATTTGCTGCATTTTCATGAACTTTATATGCCCTTAGTGCTGAAGAAAGATCAAAGACTACAAGTGCATGAAAATAACTGTTGATTTTTGCATTCAGTTAGTGTATGTAATAATTTCCAAGTTCAAAAGTCTTTTGCTACTTTGATGTTGTTACAAAAATACACACACACACACACACACACACACACCAATGTCAAGCATCTTAATGAATTTCCTTGTTTGAGGTTGCTGTAAATTAGATAAAGACTGGTAAGAATTTGTCTCCTCATTCCTAGGTAAGCACAGCACTTTCACTCTTAAAATTTAACTCAATTCATCATCTCACAAAAGCTCTAGGGAAGAAAAAAAAATCATTGTAGGAAGAAATAAAGTCTAGTAAAGAGCTAAAGAAAAACAATCTTCCCCAAACACCTCTGTGCGAGACAAGGTGAAGAAGTGAACACAGGCCTGACTGCTATTCCAGGGAGAGGGGGGACCATCACAAGATAAACACTCCCACAACACCCAGCTGGAAAAATGAAGTCAGGTTTAAAAGGACTGACTCCAAAGAAAATAGGTTTTTAAAACTTCTCTGGGGACTCTTGTCTGCACTCAGCCCTGAACCATGTATTTCCTACTTTTCCTTCTCTCTCAATTAACAGATGCGGGGCACAGGGCAGCATGAAAAATACCCTTGTCTTCTCCCCGAGGATCAACATGGTGTGGGCTTCTTTAGATTCTTATTGACCCATGCTAAGACTACCAGCTACTTTCCTCTTAAAGAATGGTTTTAGACCATGGTGTAGGGCTTTCTTAAAGAAAATGGGGGCATTTTTGGCTATCCTGTACATTTTGGACTATGCCAGATTTAGAAGTATGTTACTCTAACAAGGTAATTCTAAATTGTAATATATTTTTGTAATTATGCATTAAAGATACACATTTGTTTATAAAAGATGTACATACAATAATGCTAGCTGTTGTTAGGGAGCTTTTATCTTTTATGCATAGTTCTAGGTGCTTTTCTGTAGTGTGCCTAGTGTTTCCAACAAACCTATGATATCGATCCTGTTACTTCTTTACATGATTTTGAAATGAAGGATCAGACAGGATACAGGTTCACAGTTTCATAAAGCTAGTAAGGAATAGATCTGGTAATTTCAGCCCCATAATCTATTCTTTGGTACTTTACATTCAGTACAATAACAAGCTTAATACTGAACTTATATATTTTATTGAAAGGTTTAGATAACTGAGGATTGGACACATGAATGCAAGAACTCTTTTATTGATTTGAATATGAATTTAACCAAACAACAAAATTAAATGGCCCTATACAGCCACACTGAAATTATAGGTTATGCCTTTATCCAAGTCAATGTCTTTCTCCTGATTGAATGTGCACACCATTTACTGTTAACCAGGAGCTCCATTAAGCAGGAATTAGAAGCTGTACCTGGGAACTTAGTGCCTCTAAATTCCATCAGCAACTGGTCATTCAGAACAGAAGATTCTCAACCTACACTCCTTCCACTGTAGGAAAAAGCAAAAAAGTACACCATATCCTAATAACTGGGGAAAATGACAAAGAGATCACCCAAGGATGGGACCACATGATAAGCATCTAGAACCATCTAGGTGTTAAGTCCTCAAGTATTGCTGTGGCTGCTGTCAGGGACTGTGCTGTTATGCCACAACTCTGATGAAGTCATTGTATGTCCCAGGGATTAGGCTCTGCTCTTTAGTTATGTCAGACTGTCTTCCTTTAAGCCTCTGCTTCTTTATTATGATATTTATTCAAAATTTATATGCACTGACAGTAATGACAAAGTATGTCCATAATACAAAATGGCTGGGTTAAGAGCCTCAGCCATTCCCCATGATTACCAGGCCCAAATGTAGAGTTTGGGTCAACAATTCAAGGCACTCAATCATTTTCTATTAAATTTTGTTATAAGAAAGAGTTATGGAGATTCGTGTCTTTTATTGCTCACTGAATTTACTTAGGACTATTTCAATCTTGAGATGGGTTCTATTAATCATAAGGCTCAAAAAGGTTAGGAGAGAAAAGGCAGCCAGTAGAGTTTCTCTCAAGAGGTTTACTGAATCCCATGCAATTAGACCTGCATGCCCTACTCTCCTCTGTTTTCTGCATAGTAAGTGTGTTAGTCAGCATCCTACTATTGCAATAAAATGCCCATGCAATCAGCTTATACAAAGGAATGGTTTGCTTCTGCTCACAGTTTTAGAGATGTTAGCACAGCATGAATTATCTCTGTTGCTCTGGCCTTGGGGTAGGGGGACATCATGGCAGAAGCAGTGGGCAAGCAAAATCACTCAACACATTGGCTGGCATGAGAAATGGAGAAAAAGAATTGGGGTTTCATTATCTCCTTCAGTAACTCATCCCCAATGTCCAAAATATCTCCCAACAGTCACTATGTATTTCACAATAGATGCAATCTGAGGACAATGTTTTCAACACATGGATCTTTGAAAGACATTTGCTTTCAAAGTATGACTCCAGGAAATTTGCAAAACCATCATGTTTATATAAGCCCTATTGTATAACACCATCTCTACAGACAGAGGTAATGAATTTACAGAACAAGAAGGTTTAAGGGAAAGAGATTCATCCTTGAGATTTTGTTTCTGAACAACCAATCACCAAGGTCAGAGGAGAAAATGCTTTAGGATACATTACTAGGTGAAGAAAGAACAAGCTCTCTATACTGTTGAGCTGAGCTTTGTCATGATGGAAAGTAAACCTTAATAAAGATTACCTTGGATTTACTTTATTTTCCAGATAGAAAGCTTAAAACTATAGTCTGAGATATATTAATCATCCCAAACCATGCTCTCCCCTTCCTCCCTTTTTAGAGCTGTGTGGTTTTGTTAGTTTTTAGATCAAAATATAGAATCACACACAAAAATATAACTTGAGAATTTAGCTATCATTGATCATTATGGAATCTAAGACAAAAGTGAACTAGGTTCTATATTCAGTACCTAAGAAACTGGTTAAAGAAGTTTCCTGTACTCACGGTCTAGCACTGTCACTTGAAATTCCCACCTGCTCTATCGTTTCAAATTCCAGGTATGTCTTTCTATTAACTTATAAAACCTAGAATAACCACTAGTTCCACAGGCTGAATAATAGATAATTTGTCATTACAGTTTTAAACATCTGGCATTGTTTGAGCAGGTGGCTTGTTTTTTTCTGACCTTTGAAGTTTTCGTGCAAGATATAGAGGATGGAAATTGTCCTCCTCGTGTACACAGGAATTAGAAAAAGAACTGAAAAATCAGGCAAACTCGGGTCAAAGGTCAACTACCATATGAAATGAAGAGACAAAAAAAAAAAAAAGGTTGTGAAAGGTTGTGAATAATCACAGTTTGCAGATTAGGAGTAAAAATCAATAACATTTTCTAATAACCACAGAAAACTTGAAGTGGTAGCTGATGAGTTGATGGGTATTTTGGGACATAAAGTATGATTAAAACCCCTAGAGGACTCTGTCCTGAAGGGGAATTGCCATCCCTATGAGTCAACCTCCAGAGACTTACCACAAGCTTATCATGAAGAAGATACTGTTTTAATTACACCAGGCAGAGAGGAAAAGGCATCTTTTGGAAACAGCGATTTCTCTCTTATTCTAAACAAGGTCTATCTTGAAAGAAAATTACTTCAAGTATTTATAAGTCATATCTTTATAAGACTAGAGGAGAACCTTAACTCTACATAAGAACAGACTCCTTTGCGACACAACCCAGCACTCTGACCACAAAGAACACTTTCCTAGAAGCCCCAAGCGAAGATGATCCTGCCTGTAACTTGATTTTAGTCTTGTAGAATTCAGAAATATAAGAGAGTTGCTTTCTGATACTTTACAGCACAGAGTTGTATTCTCTGTCCTAGAGCTGCTCAAACTGAAATCAATTTTCCAGAAAAGAAAACATAAACTCAAATTTTACCTTGGAAGAATGTAAGATGTTCATTCATACACATTTATTGACTTACTCCAACAAATTCTCATTGAATATTGTGAGGAAGACTTGGAGACGTTGTATATATCATACTCTGAATTTGGAGAATGAGATGGGAATAGAATACAGTATGAGCTTAAAGAGATTATTTTTCGTGGACTATTCATAGGATTAAATCATTGCCATTTGATGAGCAGAGGTGGAGAGATAAAAAAAGAGAATTCAGAAAATACAGTATTATTCCTCTCCCAAATTCCTACAGTGATGGTGACCCAGTTTGAAGAATACTTTGAATATTTTATCTTTTTTAAAATGTTCACATACCTTAAGGTAAAGGAATCAAAGCAAGCATAGGCTAATATTCCTCCTATAGAGAATTAGGAGAAATTATACCAATGAAAAACTAACTTTACTGCTCTAATCATCTTAGAAAAGGTAGTCTAATAGATATTTGCTGGATATAAACAGACATTAAGTACTAGTTCCTATCAAAGAGTTGATTTAGCAACTTCTATGCTGTTGACATGACTTAAAAAAATTATGGATTAATATTGAGTAAGAGATCAATATTCTCCATGTAAAACCATAAGAGCAAAGCAGAACTCACCAGTATACCAGTATGCCAATCTCCATAATGACAACCTGCTGCAGAAATTTCTCAGACCTGTGTTCTTAGGTATGTCAGTAATAGTCAATCTGATCTCAGTCATGTGTTTTCCAGTGGAGGACTTAACCAGAGTATATCATCAAAGCTGTCAATAATACCAGATGTTTCTATTGTGCTTAATCACATTCAATTTGATCAAATCAAGAATTTGGAAAGGCTTGGGAAAGTCAGTCTATTATCAAGATACTGCAGAAACCATTCTGTAAGTAACTATCTATAGAGCTTTGGCATGTTTGCAAGCAACAGAAATTCATATATTTGTTTGTGTATATTTATGTATGTGTGTGTATGCATAAATTCACAGGTATGTATTTGCACATATATGCTTGCATATGGAAGCCAGAGGTCAACATTTTTGTTTCAGAAGATGTCCACTTTCATTTTTAAACAGGGTTCTCTCATTGAGATCTGGGAATGACTGATGAAGTTAGGCTAGCTGGCCCTTGAACCACAGAGATTCATCTATCTCTACCTCTCCAGTACTGAGATTACAAATATGTAGCATTATCCCTTCCCTTTTCATTTACTATGATTATGAGTATTGAGCTTATGTCTCCAAACATGCCCAGAAGTAGTATACAGACTGAGCTATTTCTCTATCTGGCACCAAACCTTAGAACTAAAAAGCATAACTCCAGTCAAATGAGCTTCTACAGAGTTGTCTTGTTTCATCAACAGTAGAAAACTCCTCCAAATCTGAATGCATGAGCAAAGTATGATGAAGACTTGGTAGAATGGACCTCTGGAGAGTCATAGTTTGAAGAACTCAGGTTTGTATTCCAAGTACTTTATCATTCTTTTGCCCATTAGGGTTCACAGGGATCCATATTTAGGTGAACAAGTGACCTTGTGGCTTCCACAGTTTGCAGTGGGAGTGAAACAGTATAAAGTGGGCCAATTGAGATCCTTGCTATCTTTTACCCTTATCCTAAAGCTACTAGTTAAAAAAATATATTTTTTGCACTAGATTACATTCCAATTCCAGTAATATTATTCTTGGCTTTGAAAAATCTTGTATAATTTCCTGTTTTTACCAGTTAAATATTGTCTCATTAGAAATATGAAAGATAACAGGGGCTTTCTTGGAAGGATGAGACACAGTACATCTACATATAAAAGGGAGTTGAGACAGCATCCGACCCATGATAAGCCCCTAATGCATCTAAATAATGATAATTCATGATGATGAAAATGAGGATGGCTAACCCCTTACAAACTGAGCTATTAAATATAAATCTTTAAATGCTTCCAGACTTAGTCCCTTTAGCTATAAAATTGAGATACTGTCTGTCTTCTTAGTCAGGGTTTCTATTCCTGCACAAACATCATGACTAAGAAGGAAGTTGGGGAGGAAAGGGTTTATTCAGCTTACACTTCCACATTGCTGTTCATCACTAAAGGAACTCAGGACTGGCAGTCAAGCAGGTCAGGAAGCAAGAGCTAATACAGAGGCCATGGAGGGATATTTCTTACTGACTTGCTTCCCCTGGCTTGCTCAGCTGGCTTTCTTATAGAGCCTAAGACTACCAGCCCAGGGATGGTACCACTGTTACCGTACCACCCACAAGGGGTCCTTCCCCCATCATCACTAATTGAGAAAATGCCTTACACCTAGATCTCATGGAGGCATTTTCTCAACTGAAGCTCCTTTCTCTGTGATAACTCCAGTTGACACACAAAACCAGCCAGTACATACTCTTACTCCAAAAATCTTTACTCCATTAGATATCATGAAATGCAATATGTAAGATTTTATTAAACCTGCAATGCTATTGAAGTGGAAAGATGCTATTATATGTCTCTCTTCCCTGTAGCTTTGTAAACCCCTTTGAGAATCTAAAACAAGTGCCTATCTTGACATTGGGAAGCTGTTATGCACTAAGAACAAAACACTACAAAAAGACCAAGACTTGAATATCTAATGATTTGTAACAGTTTTTCAAAAATTTCTTCAAATGTTCCTTCACATGTTCAAATGTTAGTATTAAGGTAAATTAGGAAACAAACAGAAAACTTTTTGATGTGCTCAATATGGTGTAAGTTCCTGTTATCTACCCATTCTACCTATTTTCTACAGTTTCATAGTTGACCCATAAGTAGGTATTTATCCATATATATGAAGGATGCTCAAAGAGAAAGCAGATAAGTTATCAGTCTCTGAGTCAAGTAAACATGTAATAGGTAACTTGATGTTGCTGAAGGGCTAGTTAACAGAATAACTGACATTTAGTAATCACTCAATACTAGAGAAAGTTCTGTAAAAAAATGTCTACACACTATAGCATGAGCAACTTTATTTTAAAGATTTATTATTATGCTTTTAAATGTGTGTGTGCATGTGTGTGTGTATGTGTGTATTTGTGTGTGTGTGTGTATCCATGTATATGTGTGTATGCTGTGTGTAGATATTGTATGTAAGTGCAGATAGATGCTCATGAAGGTCAGAGGTATTCGATTCCCTGGAAGTGGACTTATAAACTATTATGATCATCTGTCATGGGTACTGGGAATTTAATTTGAGTTCTCTGGAAGAGCATCAAGTGCTCTTAACTATTAAAACATCTCTCTGTTTCCATGATAGAAAATTATAAAAATCAAGACTATTAATCAATGACCAGAAGCCTAAGAATATCTAAAATATACTATAGGAATTTCTGAAACCATCTGTTTATTCTTTTAGTTATCAACTCAGACAAAAAAAATTCACTAGCTGACTAATATGTATAAAAGGATGAACTAAGGTAGTTTCTGATTTTGTCTTGTACAAGAATAGCAATGAGCATAGTTAGAGAGAAATATTGAACTTCTTTTGCATGGATCTTATAAAGAACAGTACAAACTTTTTGGTATTTTTTTAAATTGTAAGGGAGGGTGTTAGTATGTTTTGGGAAAAAAGTATACCCTGATTCATCATGTCTTTTTTGTTTGTTTGTTTTGTTTTTCGAGACAGGGTTTCTCTGTGTAGCCCTGGCTGTCCTGGAACTCACTCTGTAGACCAGGTTGGCCTCGAACTCAGAAATCTGCCTATCTCTACTTCCCAAGTGCTGGGATTAAAGTGGTGTGTGCCACCACTGCCCAGCTCATCATGTCTTAACTGGAGCATATTAATTGATTTTTTTTTGGTTGTTGTTTTGATTTTTAGAATACACTGGGAAAAAGAGGCAAGCTGACCCTACAGAATATTCTGTAAATGATGTGAGCATGTAGGCAGTTCTATGTGTTCACCTGAGGTCAAGAGAAAAGTCTAGGTCAGAGTTATTAATCTAAGAATTGCTATCATATAAATGACACTTAAAATTACATGGCTGAGGACATAGTCAGGCAACGGGTATTAATGTTAAAGCAAAGATATCCACACCTGAATCCTCCTTCCTATTCCAACAAGATGGCCCATGTTAATTCTTATGCTATTGTACATAATGTAGTGATGAATATGTACTTTACACTTCAGCGTATTTTGTGGATCAAAGAGACTACAGCAGTATCTTATGACGTAAGCAATTTGGTGACACAGCATTCTTTAGTCTAAAGCAAATGTTACAAGAGAAGGCATGTGGAGAAAAGATGAAAGCACATTTGCTTATTTTAGGAAAATGTATTTCCCTGACTCCCTTGACACACAAACTGAGAGCTGGGAATAATATTTTTCCTAACCATTCTTAATCTCAGAAACTCAAAGCCATTAGCATTGTACTTGAATACAAAGTGAATGATTTATGAGTTAAAATGGCTTTCTAAGAACTGAGGAAAAATTGTGGCTATTCTCCACGTACTTAATTTTCCTGTCACAGAAGTATGTTCAACCTCAATCATGACCAAGACAGCTTTCAAAGACAAAAGAAGAGAGAGAGAGAGAGAGAGAGAGAGAGTGTGAGAGAGAGAGAGACAGAGAGACAGAGACAGAGAGACACAAAGAGAGCTCAGTCAGTACATTAAAAAGCTAAGCCTTTATTCTGTGTTAGTCTTTACAAAGTAATTAATACAATAGCCAGGTTGCCTAACTGTACTTTATTTTACCCAGTTTTAATCTCTGTGATTGAATACACAAAAATATAAATTTCTTATGGAAATCAGCAGTTTTCCATAACATACAGAGAAAAGGGTATTGTCTTCATATCTCTAAGCACAGTTTGCAATTTTTTGCCCTTCTCTGATTTTTATTTGTTATGTGAATAAATGATTTTAATTAATACCATCAAAGCAGGAAAATGAGAAGTGTGAAATAAAGAATAGCAAAGTAACCAAATTACATATTTTAAAAGACCTTTCTTTTAACACATTAAACATTAAAATTAGTCCTGAATTCTGAAGTTTGGCATGTAAGATTTTTATGTAGTATTATTAAAACCAGCTGAGCAGTATCTCATTACTATTCAATACCTTGAGGAAGGAATGAGAAAGGGAAAAATCTATGGTTGTCTCCACTCCCCCTCTGTTACTTTTGTGTAATAAATGTGACTTCCAGGCCACGTGACAAAACTCCCTAGACAGAGAATGGTGTTGCTGAGAAATGTTCCTTAAATCATGTATGGAGCTAAAATATACTACAGACAGGTAATGCAAGGGGAGACGGAAAGCTAAGGCAATGGGGGGTTTTATAGGAACTGCAATGTGCAACATTAGAAATATGGAAAGCAAGTCTATTTAAAAGTTGGAAATGCATTAACTCCCAGCCTAGAAACTCACAGGAACCTAAGTGTTTACCCAGCATGCCTCATTTCCTCTTTGTAGCAAACTCTAAGGAAGGGGGAAGAGACTGACTGTCAACAAAGCCATCTTTTCATTTCTCAAGTCCTCCACAAGGAGAGAAGGGATTCTGGGTGGGATTTGAACCTGTCAGTCCCACCACACCTACCTAAAACAGAGTAAAAATAGCCCCTTTGTTTATATTTCATTAGCGGTCTGACACCCATTTACTAACACTTAATCACGGTCTTTTACAGATCCAGAGATGGGGGAGGGCTTATAAATTCCCTTTCCCTTCTGCCATAGGCTCTGAGTCCTCAGTTAACATAGAATGTTGATTTATGTGAATTATTTAAAGTCAACACTGGGCCCCCAGCTCTCCTCTTGACCAAATCTCTGATTTGTAGATTTACTGCCATTTCTGTACATCAGGAGCTTTGAGTTTTCACAAGCACCTTCTTTGCAAATAGTAGGCATTTTTTTTAAAATCCATATTTCTCTAAGAATCCAATTCAAATAATTTTCTGTTAAATTCTTCTCTTAAAAGTGTGTTTTTGTTATTTCTTGCAAGTGTGGTTCAAGAGAAAGAAAAAAATAATATTCCTTTTCTTAGGGGAGCATTTTTAGTCAGTGTGGGTGGCTGTAACATAATGCTGTAACTTGTAGCTTCAAAATAGCCTCTCTCTCTCTCTCTCTCTCTCTCTCTCTCTCTCTCTCTTCTGTCTCTCTGTCTGTCTTTCTATCTCTCTCTCTTTGCTCTCACTCTTGCTCCACACTTGCTCTGTCTCTTTCTTAGCGTTCTAGAAGCTAAGAAAAACAACTCAGACCATGGCACAGATCTGTTACCTGCTAAATGCTTTCTTCTTCACTTCCTGTCTTCTTTTCTCTTCTCTTGATCCTTCTCTGTGATTCTCACAGAGGTACTTAGCCCATCATCATGATCATCAGATCACCTTCCCAAGATCTCACTGCCAACACCATCACCACAGACCATGGGCTTCAACATCCACATTTTGAAGGATTATACACATTCGGGTTATCACCTATTATCTGGATGGGACTTTGGGAATGTTTAAACTGAAATTGCCTCATTTTCTCTTACAATTTTCATGTGTACATGAACTAGAGCTCAAATCTCATCCTCCAAACGACTTTACTCAGCCTTGTATTTCATTTCTTGAGGACTTTTCATTATAAAAGAAGAGGTTAGTATCTTGGAAAGGATGGAAGTGATAGCCCACAGTGAGTATGTACTATTGTTGGCCCATAATAGGTATTGGGACCTGCTAATGGCTCAGTTGCTGTGATAAAATATCATGACAAATCTACTTGAGGGAGGGGATAGTTTATTTTGAGGGAGAGTTTCAAGGTACAGACTCTCCTTGTAGGAACATTATGGTAGCAGGAACCCGAGGAAGCTGGTTATATTTTCTCTACAGTTAGGAAGTAGAGAATGATGAAGTAGTGCTCAGCTCACTTTTTCTCTTTCATCTAGTCACAGATCATAGACTAGGGAATGGATCCAACCACAGTGGGCAGTTCTTCCCACCTCAGGTAATTTAATCAAGGTAATCAATGACAGACCTTTCCAGAGACCTAGATATTTCCCTGGTTATTCTGTACCTATCAAGTTTACAATCGAGCATTACCATCACAGCTAGTTATTGCCTTTCTTGAGCAGTTTAAGATATTTCAACATAAACCATGGCATATATAAAGTGCTAATATGAACCAACCGTGTAGTTATTAATTATTACACTGAGGCATATATAGATAGATAGATGTGTGTATGTATGTGTTTGTATATAATATTTTATAAATGTCATGCATATGTTATCATGGATATGTATATATATGGTATCATTTATTGATTTCCACAGAAAAAACAATCACCTTGATTTCAAAATATGAAACTACGAACAAAGGTATTTAACTAATGTTTCAAAATTTAATGCCCAGCTTACATATATGCCTTTAAAAGATTGGTAATGGAATACACAATAATTTTATAGGTTTATCTGCATGAAGTAATGTCCTGGTACCCTGGAAGTCATATTTATTAATCTCATGGTTCTCATTTCAACTACAGTGTGTGTGTGTGTGTGTGTGTGTGTGTGTGTAAAAATGTTATTTACAGGTATTTAGTTAAAATTTTGAAATTATAAAAATTGAGAGATTTTATTAGTCTTTAGTCCACTTTCAAGATAAACTTGAATTATGAAAAACTATGAAGGATAAATAAATGAACTTATTATTATTATTATTATTATTATTATTATAAGTAGTAGTAGTAGTAGTAGTAGTAGTAGTAGTAGTATTGTAAACAGTCTGGTACTTTATATCCATTCCCCCAAAGCAATGTTACATATTTTAAGAGCATTTCACTCACTGTTATTTTTTACAGGGCTTGTTTGGTGGCTGGGAAGAGCCCATGTGTGTTGTGGATCAAGACAAGAATGAGAGAGATGAGAGATCCCATAAGTCCTCATCTGGTTATGAGAAAATCGAGATTATAAATTTCTCTTCTCTGATGGAAACATGAGTTTTCTTTTGTTTGTTTATTGGTGCCCTTGCATATATCTTGGGAAGAAGTATAGCATATAATTAAAAATAGATTTAGGTAAAATTCCTTTTCAAATTTTCTGACTATTAATTTTATAACTTCACTGGGTCATGAATACCCAAAGGTAAAGTTAATACTATTTCTGGATGTATATATGTGAGGTTTTCTTTTCCAGACATTAACATTTGAACGCCACTTCATTAAGAAAACTGTCCTTTCCCAGTGCCTCTAAGTGCCATGTAATCCACTAAGAAACAATAACCTGGATAAAACAGAAAGGCAGGGAAACATGCAGTGTTTTCTCCTGAGCTTAATCATCAGTCTCGCCTACTTAGACTGAGGCTCAGACCACAGATACATCAGACACTTCTGGTATGCAACCTTTCCAACTCAGTTTGGACTTAGAATATGACTTTCAAGTCCCCAGCTTGCAGATAGCAGACATTACAACTTCCTTCCCTGCAAAGTCCTATAATCATGAGGCCTATTATTAACAACCCATCCACATTTCTAAATGCATGTATTTATATACACAGGCTCTGTCTCCCTGGAGATCTCTGACTTATAAATCCTTGATATGTTATAATACAAGACACTGAAAGTACTAACAGACATTCCTCCTTTCTATTGAATACTTAATGAATATTACTACAAATACACTTGGTTTTGTTAAAAGAGTAAATGCTATATCTACCTAGTGGTAACTAGCTTGAATGACATTTTGAATTACCAATGACGAATTTCTATAAAACCTCCAAGAGACATACAATATGCCCCAAGTCAATGGCTTTTCTTTTACACAGCATGGACTATCTCATCCCTACCCAGGGCTTTGAGTGAAGGCTGGAGGTGGTCCAACACAGCATGATAGACAGGCTTGGGGTAGACATCTTTACTTTAGGTTGGCCTCACACCATTTGTTTTTTAAATCCTCATCCACCTCATTTCCAATAAGAACATTTTAAAGATGTTAGCTTGATAGCAGTAAACATATGCCTACGCATTTAAAATTAGAAGGTTAAATTTGCAAGTCACCAAATGCATAAAATTATGATTTACTTTCTTTAAAAAAAATAGCTTCCATTTCTAAATATCTTACTCAACAAAGGTCAAATGACCAAAATTTAGAATCTCAGAGAAAAGCAAATTCATAATCACAGTGATGATTTTAATGAGGGATATGATCAGCTAGAGAATGACACAAGGGACACTTAACGAGACCAGACTTGCCTTGAAATTTTACAACCTTTGCTAAATAAAATTATCATGCCATATCCAATCCATCCCTCAGCCCTCAGAGTTTTAAATAGTTGAGACAAGAGCATGTTATTTTTTTTTCCTGACCAATCAGCTTTTGGGATGACTGCTCTGATTTGCATTCCAAAGCCAACATTTCATTTTAGATGAAATGGTAGCTTCAGGTCCTTGCCCCATCTCAGGACTAAGTTTTGTCCCAATTTGCAAATCATTCTAGATTTTCTGTTCTTCAAATATGAAAGTCTTTTCATCTTAAGATTGTCTCAGCTTATCTCCACACCATATATGAACCTTTAAGTTTCATCTCTATGAGTACAGAAAATAATATTCATAGGTAAGGTTGGGATCAACTCTGTTTCTGGGCATAAATTCAGAGTAAGAATTCAAAGGTAATTCTGGTGGATGGAAGGATGACTCTCAGGAGAGTAGCTTCCTGAATTCTTCAATGGCTGGCTTTCAGAGAGGAACATCAGTGTTCTGTACTAGTGCAGGGTTCAGATGTACAGAGTGTACTTTTTGAGGATGCTAGGTAGTGTTTTCATGCACTTAAAAAGCTAAAAATATTAAATAGATTAGCTTTTAGCAGACTTAAGCAGAGTGCATCATTGGAAACAACTACTGTTTCCTGGTTCACTTATTTTTTTTTTTTTTAATTTTTTGCCAAGAATTCTAACTCTTCTATCATAATTATCATCCTCTACCACCTCCATGTGTGTGGGTAGGGGTGGAGGGGTGTCTATGTGTGTGTCTGTGTGTGTGTGTGTGTGTGTGTGTGTGTGTGTGTATCTCTTATACTGATTTCCTATGAGATCTATCTTTTGTGCCCATAGGATGTTTAGAATTCTAGAAGACATTTAAAAGAATAATTATAACAGAGCAGACATTCCTTTCGAATTGCAACTAGTTAGTATTATGTTTGAGTTTCTTCTGTCTTAATTCTTGTTTACTCCTTTCACACCTTTCCTTCCTCTTTTTGTCTTTCTCTTCCTTTTAATCTATTCATTTTTAATCTCTCTCATGCTGTAACAGCACAGTATATGTCACTTTGGAAAAGTAGAGGAAAAGGACACTTGTGCTGACTCTTGCTACCAGGTTTGCTGTCCCTGTGCAATCCTTTCCTGACTCCCATTATTTAGTTTTGTTTATTTTCTCCAAGAGAGGAAAGGAGCATCTGCAAAATGGTCTCTGTGGATTTCAATACACTTTCTCTACTAACAACCTGGTGTCAAAAGAGAAACAAACAAGACGCAAGCAAATAAAACTAGCATAAGCAGCAGACATGTCTATACGTAAACAGTGCCTCTATCAGTTTTAGGGCAAATTACCAACCTTGCGGGGCTTTACAGTACTACATAAATCCTATCAATTGTAATTGCTTCAATGACCAGAAACACTTATTACTTGTACACAGTAATATAGAATATTAGCATGGCATAGATATATATAATAAAAATCATACATATAAATGTATGATTTTATCACTGTCTTAAAGAACCTAAAACTTATACCATATTTTTTAATTCTTAACTTTAGCTTTCTGAATTAAAACAACTCTATCTGTCTGTCTGTCTTCTCTCTCTCTCTCTCTTTCTCTCTCTCTCTGCTTTGAAAAGACTATTGTATATTTGAATGTCAACAGTGTCATATCTTTAGCACTAAGCAAAGCTTTGGAGATATCTATTTGTTGATAATAGGAACATGTGTAATAGGGATATATTTTAATTATTAAAATGCCTGAGTATTTTTATAACATCTTCTTGAATTAAAATATTCAATTCGTGGCAAAAACTGCACCTGCTTCTAGAAAAAGTAAATCGCTATTCAAGAGTTAAAACAGAAGCATATGCTCAAATAATTCATTTATGAGCTCTTCTAATAAACAAGTTATATTCTGGGCACAAGTGCAAAGAATGAGTTAATCAATATTCAATAAAGACAAGCAGAGAAAATCTTGCTTCCAGTAGTGAAGATTATGTCAAAAATAGAACATTATACAAATGATAGTTCACTGGTCCAAGTCAGTGTGGTTACCTTAGCTATATATTTGAACTTTTTTAAAGAACCATATGATTTTGCATCTCAAAACAAGAAAACAATACATAGTAAACATGCTTTAGTCATACTCCACTGCTGTCAGAGCTGTGTTCCATCTCACCACCAGAAAGTATTTGAGCTAAAAGAATATATTTTCTTGCTCGGATCTAAAGTTATCAGCCAGTTACTGTCAAATGCTTCTGTAAGAAAGGAAATGGCTCATCTGATAACAATGGTGACATAACATTATTTTACATTCAATATAAGTTAAGTGCTGATTATTCTCCCAGAATTCTTCACATACTTAATATATGTCAAATAAAAGACAGATATGAAAGCCTGGCATATGTTCAGGAATGTATTCATTAATAATTAGCAGTAACTATTGGATTTAAATTTAAAATACTTAGAACCCAAAAATGGGAGCAGCTCCATCTCTGTCTTCCAAAGGATTATGAAGCATGTAGTTACAGTATATACCTAATTTCAGGCCTGGTAGAATTCCATACATGCCTAATACCTATAGTACACATATAAGCAATATTAATATGAAGAACTTCATTGATATCTAAGACACAAAATTTTACTACTTAGCAACAAATACTGTTCCTTAGGGACAAATGCTAGGTGACTCTTTGATAATTATAATTCCCAAAATCATTAAGAAAAACATAATTTTTATTTTGCAATGATAGTTATTGCTATTATTATTAGTACCCAAATTAATACATTTTGTGTGTTTACTGTTTGTAATAAAATTTTCTCCACAGTGTCCAACCAATTATTATTAACATTATCTTTTGTTTAGTGTTTATATTGTGGCAGGCAGTACTAGTTTATTATCTTGTCTATAGTCATTTTCCTTAATTCCTTAACAATTTGTGAGATAATGACCATGATTCTGATTCACAAGTATATTAGTTCATTTTATCTTGCTAATAATCAACACAATATCACAGATTGGGTAAATTATCATTTCAGCTCACAGTTTCTTGGTACAGGAGTTCTTGCCTACAATATCACATAGAAGGAGATACAGAAAGAACACATATGTGTGAATTTCATCACATATGCATGAAAATGTATCTTTGTATTCAGATGTGTTCTAGTCTGAATCCCTCTCCTTATAAGGCCATCAGAATTCATTTATAATGACTCTAGCCTTAATCCAACCCAGATAAACTGCCAAATGCCTTATCTCTAATTGTGACAATGGAATTAAATTTCTACCCCTTAAGAAGACATAAGTATATAACTAAACTCTATCCAGTTATGATGATAGCTGAGGAAACTTGGATTTAGAAGACTAGAAGACTAAGTGATACTTCCAGGGTTACCAGCTAGGGATGAAGGAAACCATAATTCAAGGCCATCCTAGTTTGACTTCAAAGAGAATATCAGGATCAAGTTTAGATAGTCTCTATAGGTACAGTCATGGATCATGCACAATTCTCACTCTGTAACTACATAAACAGCTATCTCCCATGAACTTAATTTAATATTTTCTATTAATCTGTAGGTCCTATTAATATTATCTATTACTGTGTAGATAGTATTAATAGACTTGATAGATCAGCTAGAGAGGTGGCCCAACAGCTGAGAGCTCTGGCTCCTTTTCTAGAGCTCTGATTCCTAACACCCATGTGGCAGCTAACAATGATCTATAGTTCTAGCTCCAGAGTATCTGGAATTCGCTCTTTTGTACAGACAGACAGACTAAACATCCGGGGGAGGAGGGGGAGACAGAGAGAGACACTGAGAGACAGAGAGACAGAGACAGAGACAGACTTGCTATAACAATAACAAGTTCTGAGAACATTCTTAATGTCTGTACTGGTTGATCTTAATTATCAGCCTTATTCAAATTTTACATCATCCACCTGTGGGGGGGGTTCTGGAGGGTCTGGGTGTGTGTGTGTGTGTGTGTGGGCATGTGGGGGTGGGGGTGTGGGGGTGGGGGTGTGGGGGTGGGGGTGGGGGTGATTGTGACAATAAAATGCACATATCAAATGCATGGAAACTTTGCACAGTAAATGTATTTCATATCGAAAGAAGTTTGAGTTTATAACAGAAGTTTCCTGCCTTGCTCACTCTTTCTCAACAAGCATATCTCTTGCAGCTGCTTCCATTCTCCTCTGCTGAATTCAGACCTCATCCTTGCCACATGGGCAGATGTCCAGCCACTGTCTTGGGAGCTTTCTGCATTTCAGCACTAGAGAGGACTGATGATGTGTGCAGATCCGTGTACTGAGTAGCTCACTTTCCCTGCTTGCTTAGCATGCAGACATGCATCATTGTATTTTCTAGCTCTTATTATGTAAGACAATTTAACATATCCACTCCTATAACACACATGTAGATTCTATTGGTTCTGTAATCCTAGAGAACTCTGCCCTGATGCAAAGCCTTTCTAAAGCCTTGTCTGTGTGACTTCACTCACTATGAGCTGATGTTTACCATTCTAGTAGAAAAAGTCCAATGTGACACCCATGGTTTCTTTTAATCAGGAAGATATTATGGACATTGGGAGCATCTGCTGATCTTTCAGAAGACCCACTTTTAGTTACTAGCATGTATATCAGGTAGATCACACCTATCTGTAACTTCAGAAAATCCAATACCCTCTTCTCAGCTCAACATTCACCTACACATGCATAACACGTACATGAGTGTACACACATGCATGTGTGTGGGTGTGTGTTTATGCGCTCATACATACAAATAAAAATGAAAATAAATTGTTTTCAAATGAGTTATTAAAATTACTTCAGAGTCAGTCCTCATCTATAATTTGTGCTGCAATTCTGGTGGGAAATTCACACAAATGAACTCTAATCTCCAAACTAAGTGGATCCCAGGGTGTTTCAACTCAATTGTAGTATAGGAAAAGTAGCACATAATAATGCATTATTAAACCAATATTCTAAATCTTCCTTGCACTCAGAGGCTTAATTTTACCCATTATATTGAGACATTCGAGAATAACAAGACAAAACAAATGACCTGAACATAGGGCAAAAATATTAGAATATTTATGATATTTTCTAATGTTTGTCTTGCTAAATGAGAAATTCTCAAATGTGAGAAAGTATGTATTATTCTTATACTGTGAAGAAGAAAATGCTTTAAAGGGGATACATACATTTAAAGCATACAGAACGAACAGAAAATCCTTAGTAACAGAAGTATCAGTACTTCCTTACCAGTATTTCTAACCTCCGGATAGCCTGACTCCTCTCCCAGCGATTCCTATACTCTTGCTAACCACAGTCTCCTTTCCAATGTTGGTCTCACACAGCTGCTGTAAGTATTAAATTATATATATTTCACTGTACAGTGTTTGGAAATAATACAAAACACACAAATGTATGTTAGCAGTATGTTTTTGTTTCACTAACTCCATGGTTATTCTAAAAAAAATTAAAAACCCAAAACAAAAACAAAGAAACCCCACCAACGTTGTAAACTCAAATCTTACTGGAGATCACATAAATAAGCAATCCTCTAACAAGGGCAGGCTTGAGGCAGCCTCCACCTGCCTCCACATCAAACATTCTCTTCTTCTCCCCATGTCTCCACAGCACTCCAGAGAACCCCCCTTTCGTTTATATTCCCAAGCAGTTCTGCTAGAAGTCCATGTTTCGTACATTCATTTATATTATTATTTTAGGACTTTTTATTATATTATTTTCAATTTTGTATGCACCTACACAGGGGGCCGCAGGTAGGGGCAGCTTTCAATGCTGACCTTTCCTCCCACCATTAATAGCCAGTAAGATGGGGCATCAGGCAAAAGCCTGTGCCAAGTCTGTCAGCCTAGCTCTATCCCTGGATTCCACGTGATACAAGAACACTAACTCCACCGTGTTATTCTCTTCTATTTTGGTTTTGAGCCTAGACTTTAACAGCTGTGTCATCCCACCAGCCTCATGTTATTCTCTTAAGCCAAACACACACACACACACACACACACACACACACCATATACAGACAAAGACAGAAAGACAGACAGACTTACGCACAAAAACCACTGAATTAATAAATATAACACATTAACATTAAGTTTCTATTCTTTCACAATCTTTGTCTTTAAGTTAACATGAACTAAAGCTATCATTTCAAATTTTATATCAGTGAACCAGTTTTCTCTTGGGTACTTTTTAATAAAGCAGTTGCTTTGTGGCTTTGGGGTTCTAAACCTCAATCATCAACTATTGGCTCCACTAAGCAACAGTAAATTTAGACATACCACCCCATACCAGTCTCCTTGGTCTCCATAATACCCACAGCTGATTGACTATGTCAGATTATCGATAAATATAGTTTACTTCGAGGTATGACATTTGTATAATTATGTACATGTTACTCAGAGTAAACCAAGGCAGTTAATAAAATAGCTGAATAAATGTATTTGTTCTTTTTGTCTGTTTTCCCTCACATTATTAATGGTTTTATATTACAATATGTTTAATGATTGATGTACTTACCATTAAAGTCTACCTAACTTATCTAAAGATCTTCTTCAAGGGTTCTACTTTATCTTCTGGCAGAAGTTACTTATACTGTGTTGATTTTCTTCAATCCAAAGTAGTGAAGTAAGGATCCCCTGCTTCTCTCTTCTCTGTCACCATTCCATTTATACCTATGTGTCCCCTGCATTAATTTTCCTATATCCCATATAATTTCTCTCTTGTGTGATTTTGAGCTTTTCACAAATGGTTTTGTTCTACCCTCCAATTATAATGCTAGTAATCAATTAAGGTAGGAGATCTAATTTCCTCCATCCGAGGGCACATTCATTGTCAGATAGCCTGTGCAGTTGCTATGGGAACTTTATTAGAGTGTAGTTCTTGACTCTATGACACTTGTTGATCTCCTTCTTTCTTTGTTCCTGGAAGCATGCCACATTTCATCATAGTGATACATCTTTTCGTGAACCTCGTGTTGGACACCAGAGAACATTTTAATCTCAAAACACTGTGTTCCCATTTTCGGTTCTCAATTCCCTGATTATCTTCTTTTTTCTCTCTCTATCCTTTCTTTCCAGTATGAACTGAGCATTTACATGGTCCTCAGCTTCTCAGGTCCTCAGCTGTGCAGACCGCCATCCTTGAGCTACCCAGTCTATAGCATAAAAGCAAATCTAATAAATAGCATTGTAACATATGCTCATATTATCACTCTGTTCCTCCAGAGAATTCTAATATAGTCACTAGCTAGGTAACCTGAATGAAATTTGAACATCCAAAAGGCAGAACTTTAGCATCACTAACACTAAGTACTAATTAATTTTAGCTCATATTTCTCCACGTTTCTACAAATTCTATGATCATCAGGATTGAGTGTGCTTTATTCCATTCTGCACTTGCAGCTTCCAGTGGACTCTTAATAGCCACTGTATGAATAAGCGAGGAGATGAATTAATTAACACCTCATACATCTTCATTTCAAGCATAGCAGAGAAAAAGAATAAATAAGTGTGCATCATCACCTCTCTCTCTCTCTCTTCCTTAGCTTTTTTCAAACGTGAACTTTTCAAACTTGTATGCTTTTTCTTTTTCTCTCCAAATCTCCGTTCTCATGTCTTATTCTTTTTTAATTTCTGCATTCTCCTGTCTTTCTCAAGCCTCATCCCTATATTCTTTTTTCTTTGTACCTCTTAACATAATAAACCCCTCATCTGTTATTCCCATCTACTACAAATTAACTCTTCTATAAAGTGTCAAAATAATAAAATATTAATACAATATCGCAATAGGAAAAATAAAGACAATCTAGATTTGGGAATGTTATTTTTACTAGCTATAGATGAACAAAACTTGATTCACTTCTTTTAGGTTTTAGACCAGCTTGTATGGTACTGCCTTGAACATGTTTTGGTCTAGTGTACGTGTGCTGACAGAATATAAGTTTAATCAATAAAGTTATTTTGATTTTAATTTCTGAAAATAAAAAACACCACATCCTTAAAATATAGGATGGTTACTCATTTAAGCTTCTTCTTTTATATATTGAAATTAGCAAAGCATCAACTCAAGACCAATCCAAACCACTCTATGAATTTATTTATTCTATACAGCAATTCCATCAGCTAGATGTGAATCTACTTGTGGTGAACAATGAGAAAAAAATTGAAATCTGCCGAACTTAAAAGTTGTTTGTACCATATCTCAGGACTAAACTTTGAATCAATATGCAAATTCAGCATTATCTACAAATCTCACGTTCGTTCCTCCACACTAGGATCTCTCTTGACAGATTCTCTTGACAAAAGCAATCTGGCTTCCTTGACTGAACTTCTCGTCTACTCTTGCTTTGGCATAATTATGGTCAGAGTTTCTCAAACACCTGGACAGAAATGTGTTGCCAAGTAATGAAAAAAAAGTTCTTGATAATTTTCATGCTACAGCAATGCAGTCAGCAGCTGCTGCTTTACATGGGGCATGCAGAATAAAGCCAACAGTAAGGAAGCTGAGCCAAGTATGGGCGGCTCTCTGAGAGTTTAAGTCCTTCACAAATCCATGAGCAAAGAGGGCCCTTAGTCCCTGTTCTTCTTTTAAAGCATTGTAGGATGCCATGTATATGTTTTTGAGAATCATTTCCACAAGAGTAACGCTCCTTGTTTTAAAAAAACTGTGGAGTATTTTCTTTTGCTTAAACTCACTTTTTATTGCATTTCTGCCATTTCTGGTTTCCTCATATTTCCCATCTATTTCTTTTCTCTTTTCCATTCCCAATTCCCACTGTTAACTTCAGGCCAATTTTACCTCAACTGTTTTTTCTTTTTTTTAGGGGGGGGGGGTTGTTGTTGTTATTGATTTGTTTTGTTTTCTTCGAACTAAAGCAGCCAATAAGGAGTCTAAAAAGGGTCTTTAAGGGATCTAAAGTCAACAATGGGTTTCAATGAGTAAAGTAAAAGATGTTTGTCCATTGCTGTGAAGAGACACCATGACCAAGGCAACTCTTATAAAGGAAACAATCAATTGAGACTGGCTTACAGTTTCAGAGGTTTAGTCCATTATCATCATAGCAGGAAGCGTGGCAGCATCCAGGCAGACATGGTGCTGCAGACGGAGCTGAGAGTTCTGTGTCTTCATTCCATAGCAATCAGGAGAGAGTGGCTTCCAGGCAGCTAAGGAAAGCTCTCATTGGCAATGGCTGGAACCTGAGCATAGGAGGAGACCTCCAAAGCCCACCCCCACAGTGACATACCTCCTCCCACAAGGCCACACATTCTATCAGTACCACTCAATATGGGTCAAGCCTATTCAAACCACCACAACATTGATGGGGCTATATTCACTTTGAGGATCCTGGGAAACAATCTCTCTTTCCCACTCCTTCATGATTCTGGAGGCTACTCAAAATTCCTCATTAGGAAAGCCAATGACAAAAGGAGGCATCTCCCTCATATGATCATCTCTCAGTTTATCTTCTATTACTTATGAAACCCTTGTGTACCTGGGCTGTCCATCCAACTCATCAGTCATGTCTTAATCAAGTCTAAAAAGTTTCTGTTGACAAATGAGTTAATATTTACCTGCTGTGACAATTTAAATGCTGAAACATTTGTCTCTTGTTTTGTCCCTAATGAATGACCCCTGCTGATTACATTCATATGTCTCACTTAGCCATATACATTGTTTCTTTAGTCAATTTGCAAGGAAATGGAAACAAACTCAATGTTCTTCATATTATCAACAAATAAAGTATATGCTGTTTATACACAATGGAATATTAATCAGCAATAAACAAAATTAAAACCATGAAAATTTCCACTAAATGGATAGATTGAGAAAATACACTTAGTGGAGTACCAAAGACCCAGAAATATGATGCCATATGTTTTATTTGTGGATCCTAGCTACAAACTTTAGAGGTTGATTATATAACTAGAGTACCAAGAAACTAGGAAAGTGAAAAGGAGCCAATGGATGCTGGATGTGAGCTCAGATGAGGGGGCTGGCAGGTTACAGTGGTTATGAACCAGAAAATAGAAAAATAGGAGAATCACAGTTAACTTGGGGAGGACAAAAGAAGAACTACAAAGTGGAAGAGGTAGAGATAGAGATAGATATTACTGAGGATGACTTAAAATCCATGGAGAATTGTATTTCATGTCTTTAAAATTATATGTTTGGGTATAAATTATATATATATATATGTACACATATATATGATATATGTGTACATATATATACACATATACACACACACTACATACATATACACATACACATACACATACACATACATGCATATATATATATATATATATTTATGGGGGTCATGGTTGGAGAGCATTATTGATTTATCTTCTCTCTTGGAAGTTTACATAGATTTAAAAAACAAGACAAAACAAAACAAAACCCTAAGATCTGGTCCACAGGAAGGAGGTTTCCAGATTACTTCCAACTCAATTCCTCCAAGCCTTCTGTTCAAAGTGTGTGGTATCTTCAGCGGTAGAGTCTTACCTTTACTCTCTTGGAAGTAACCAAGGTAAATACTGTTTTGGGAATCTCTTAGATTGTACTGATTAACAACTCAAAAGGAGACTCCCCATTTCTGGCATTGGAGTTTTTGTTAAATTGTCTATGGCTCTTGTCACCCCAAATGGCATAAGTTCATTTAATATATATTAATATAAACATTTGTGGGATGGTAAACCATGCCAGGAAGTGAGACATGGTGGGTACACACCTGAGACTTAAGCAACTCCCCGCTCCCTGCCAAATCCCTGGACTGGAACACATACTATATTCCCCACATAAGGAAATGTCATCTGTGGTCATGTAGGCCCAGAACAGAGTTCTTAACGCTAATGAGGTACCTAGAGGCCCTGAGGTAACCCACTACTGATGGTAATTAGTCCATAGACCCTAGAAGAGAGCCTACTATTGTCACTCACCTTAACCAGCATAATTTCTAACTATATTCTGGATACTTATTTTTTGCAACAAATGGACATCACTGCAGAAATCCATAGCAGTCAAAACACAGAGTCAACTGATGGTGGAGTGCCTAGCTCTAGTTGATAACATAGCTTCTACACAAAACTCTCAGGAACCATCACAGAAAATGAGGTGGAAATATTGTAAAAGCCAAATGTGGAGGGTGTCTTCTATGAGTGTGTCTTCTATGACAAAAAAACTGCACTCAGAACATCCCAACAATATGGTTGTCTCAGCAAGATTTTTTTTAATGGCAATGCCAATATATATGCTTAAATGCATGAGTAAATTCTCACAAGTTTCTACTCCTAGATGTAAAGCTGCTGGCAAATAAGTTACTGAAGAAGGAGAATCAGTCTTTTTCAGTGATGAGCCTCTGTTAAGTTATCTTGTCCTAAGAGATTGGCTCTAAATAACCAGAAACAACACTAAATGAATTTGGCTTTTGGCATGTATAAATGTGTACAGATAAACATATGTAACAGTAACAAATAATGAGAGGACATAAATTTGAGAAAAAATTAGAGGCACAGAAAAAGTTGGAAGAAGAGAAAGGGGGTGATATAACTACATTACTCATGGAAGAAACTTGAAAGTAATAAAAAGTAAGCATCCCTTCATCTACAAAATAAAGTTATTTTTCCCGTTGGCTATAAGTAAGATTAATATAAATTGTTCTACGTCAGTGGTTCTCAACTTTCCTAATGCTATGACTCTTTAGTAGACTTTCTCATAAAACATAAACCCCAAACATAAAAGTATTTTCATTGCTACTTTATAACTGTAATTTGGCTACTCTTATGAATCATAATGTAAATGTTTGTAAATCATATAAATAATGTTTTCTGATAGTCTCAGGGGACTGCTGTGAAAGAGTTTGACCTCCAAAGGAGTCCTGATCCAGAGGTTGAAAACCACTGTTCTACATGAATCTGAAATTCAACAGTTAAGAGCAATGTTACCAACTTCAGCAAACTGCTTGGGAAAAACAATCCAATTAGAGAGCTGGTAAGACAAAACAAAACAAAACAAAAAAATGATTACATAAAACTAAGTCTTCTAAGTCTTCCTCAGCTAGGTTCTTCAGTATTCATAGTGTGACTATGATTATAACTTACCCCCTTCTTTTTTATATCTGTACATAATTCTATTTTGTCATTGTCAATTCATGGACAGTTTCCTCTCTATTTTGGATCATTCACTAAAATCTTCACCATGTCCCTGATAATTAACTTACATAATACAACCATATTTTAAACCAGCTATTGCCTTCAAGTATTTTTTCAGGTGTTTAGGCTTCTTTTTATCCTCAGCTTAAAATTAAGCCTTAGAAGATGTGTGCATTTTATGTAAATAAGTAATTTTGCTGTTTTGAATTCGACAAGAGAAACTCAAGAAAATAGAGGTAAGTTTTGCAATTACATCACAGACTTCCTTTCTTAAGGTTCATAAAGTACAAAGATTACTTGGAATTTTGGTTCTTGATACCAAAATATCATTATATAATGAACAACTTCAAATTACAGAACAGTATGGCTTTGACTTCCATATGTCTATGTAGCTACCAAGATGGTTCTTTTGATCACTGTTAGGTTCATTTTAATGCTAGCGAACTGTTGGGCGGTGGCTGATCAAGTTTGTTGTTGGTTGGGATGATAGTGGTGATTTACTGCCCCATCACATAAGAGTTATTTGAAACATTGGATATATCTGCTGGGCAATAACAGGTTATAAGTCTGAACATTGGCAAAATAGGGAAAGCTGTTGGCCCGAAGAATACAACAACTATAAGGTGACCTAGTCCAAAGAAGGATGAATCACTGAGAAACCCTCTAGAATCTACCACACTCACCATACAAAAATCAAATGAAAACCCTAGAGGCATCTACTTACTAATGAAACTTAGGTTAAACACTAACTTTATGGACTAGATGAGTAAGTTCAGTATAATATAAATATCAATTATGGGTTCTGTTTGAATTATATTTAAACATGTAATATGTGATGGTATCCTGAAGATAATTACAGCAGAGCTGTAAATAAGGATGAAAACGACAATATCCATAAATAGAGAGAGCGTGAATGCTTGCCAACATACTTAAGAACCACAGTTTGATCCCTAAAAGCATACAGGAAAAGGAGAAAACACATTTTTGTGTTCTTCTCTGACTGTGCACAAAGACACAAACTAATGGTGTAAAAACTACATATACTAATTTAAAGTTTTCTTTTTTTTAACATTTCAGTTACATTTAATTTTTTTATTTATGTTTTTATTGGCTATTTTCTTTATTTACATTTCAAATGTTTTCCCCTTTCCAGGTTTTCCCTTCAAAAACCCCCTATCCCATCTCCCTGCTCCCTGCCTCTATGAGGGTGCTCCCCCATCCACCCATCCCCTCACATATTCCTGCCTGGCATTCCTTTACACTAAAGCATCGAACACCCTCAGGCCCAAGTGCCTCTCCCCCCACCGATGTCCAACAAGACTTTCCTCTGCCACATATGTGACTAGCACCAGTATAGGGGAATGCCAGGGTGGTGAGGTGGGAGTGGGTGGGTGGAAGGAGGAGCATCCTGTTGGCATCAGGACCTCTGAAACCAGTGACATCACATCCAGGCGACAGCTCGACCTGCACACCTGTTGCCAAGGCAACAACCATCATTTTCTCAGAATCCACTTGGCCAACCTCCCACCTTTACCTGTGGCTATGCCACTATTCATATATAAACGGAAGACCCCTCTGATCTCTCTCTCTCTCTCTCTCTCTCTCTCTCTCTCTCTCTCTCTCTCTCTTCCCCCTTCACTTTTTGACGCCCCCCCCTTTCAATAAACCCCACATGGAACTGTTTGGCCTTGTGTGGTCTTTCTGGAGCTGGGAGACCATCACGGCACATTCTTATAGAAGCAGAGAGAAGGGTATGAGAGGGGGAGTTCTGGAGGGGAAACTGGGAAATAGGATAATATTTGAAATGTAAGTACATAAAATATCCAATAAAAACAAAGCAAAACACTGTTTCTAGTTGTGATGTGGCTTGGCCCGAGTGTACACCTTTAATCCAAGAGCTGTCTGTTTATTGTTTGTTTTTGTTTTTGTTTTCGAGACAGGGTTTCTCTGTGTAGCCCTGGCTGTCCTGGAACTCACTCTGTAGACCAGGCTGGCCTCGAACTCAGAAATCACCTGCCTCTGCCTCCCGAGTGCTGGGATTAAAGGCGTGTGCCACCACTGCCCGGCGCTGTCTGTTTATTGTAAATAGTAAAATCAACCATAGTTCAAGAGGTGGAGCAAGCAACCAGTTGACAGGAAGTGTAGTCAGGAGGATAGATAAAGAAGGTCATTCAATCTGAAGGATTTTTGAGACAGCATGGAGAAGGTGGGTGTCCTTTTCCTTGGGGGGACATTGGCTGTGGAGGCAGGTTAACTGGGTGCTTTCTTTGCCTAGCTGAACTAGCAGGCTTTATTTATTTCCTCTTAAAGTAAACAAGAAGCTCTTGTATTAATGGGATGTGCTATAAGTGAGCCACACCACAACTAGAAACAGGTTTTTCCAGTAAATACCACAATCTTACAGTTGATATTGTGATGACATACCTGCCACAGAACAAAGCCACTAGTGCTCCAACTATCCTGCTTCTTCCTTTGCATGAAAGTGAGCTAAACTAATAATCCCTTTCCCTAAGTCATCTATTATTTAGTACTTCTTCACAGTGAATGGCAAAGTAACCAGTGTAGTGAGTTTACATGTACTTCACTGCCCCATACACAAATTCTTATTTAAAAAAAAGAAGAAGAAAGAAAGAAAAACAAAACAAACAAACAAAAAAACTGTTCCTATACAAACTCTTACATTAAAAAATCAAAACATCAACCAACCAAACAACAACAACAACAAAACAAAAGAAAGAAACAAACAAAGCCAACACCATCTCTCCAATGCAAATGTCCCTGGGAAAACATTTCTCCTTCCCTTAAGGTTTAATCCCTCTTCTTTCCTCAGAGGTCTGGGTGAGGTGCTCTGTTGTGTATCTCCACATTCTCACTCCATCCCTTGCAATGAGCGAGCTTTGAAAACAGAAACAGCATATAGTCACTCTGTGTTGTATAACCATGCGTAGACAGATCCAGGCACACTTGCAGGTGATAGCTGACTGACAGGCTGAATGAAGAGTAATTCCAAAAACAGCCTCTCTATGCTTCTGAATCTTACATGGCTGTGTTACTGGTATAAGAAAGCTTTACATACCATGAACCTTTTCTCTTTTTCCTCAGGTACTAAGACCTCTTCAGATTTATCCGCAGCTACTTTTTCTCTTTCGTGCACATATCTCAACAGTCCTCTTGAGGTGCCATAAATTAGGCTTAAAATACCATTACATGGGTTCTGGGTGTATAATCAAGTAAGCAGTCCTAAGAAAATGTGGCTATGCCAAATTATGACAAACGTTAGTTTAAAAGAGCCATTTGATAGGTATGTTGTCCCAGTGACCCAGTGTAAGGAGATAGACTACAGTTTATACAATAGGCTTGATTTCACAGGGTTCAGAAATAGAAAATTCAGGGAAATGATCTTTGCATCAGTTTATTTTTCATAAAAGTTTATATTTGTGTAGAAGCAAGTTTTTTAAAGTTTCAAGATAAATTGCACCTGGAGAGCTAACCACTTAGGCATCTTGAAGATTAACACATTTACTACTATAAAAATCCCTCCATACAGGAGTCACTGTGCTGAGTATAGAAGTTTCTAACTAATTTTACCGTGACACTTTGTTTGTTGGGAGTTCTTAATCACTGTTACTGTGTTTTTCTCTGTACATACATAATGTATTATATGTTTGTGTGCCTCAGCATGAATACTATGGCATCATGTGGAGGTCAAAGGACAACCTTAAGTATCTCTCTTCACCTTTGACCATGGAAGGAACAGGGTCTTTTGCTTTTGCCACTGTATATGCCAAGAGATATGGCCTTTCAGTTTCTGGGGACTGTCTTATGTCTACTTCCCACCTAAGAGAAGAAACAGATTAGAGATGAACATCATTGAATCAGGCTTTGGAACTCTGGGGGTTTGAACTCAAAATCTCATGCATGGCAAGTGCTTTACTCACTATACTATCTTGATCTATTTTCAAAGACTGCCAAGAAACTTTTAACTGATTTAATGGCTTGTATTTTAGTTGCTTCCAAGTTTATTTTCATTTTACATAGTTAGTTATAGATTCAATGATATATATTCTATTAATACATATTAATAT
This sequence comes from Rhynchomys soricoides, assembly GCA_019843965.1. NCBI lineage: Eukaryota > Metazoa > Chordata > Mammalia > Rodentia > Muridae > Rhynchomys > Rhynchomys soricoides. Next base: position 5,359,245 of record JADRCH010000018.1, on the reverse strand, counting down.
ATTAGTTATATATATTAACTAATATATTACCATCTTATCTCTCTCAGTTGTTTTACTACATTTTTATTTACATATTAAAAACTTAAATTGGATGCTTAAATTTTTTCTTAAATATAGTATGATTTTTTTCAAAAAATATTTAAGACATGGATTGTATTTGGCCATTTAAGAGATACAGAATATTAAGTACTGAAGGGCCAACACAAGCCCTACAATAGTTTGGAGCTAGGGTCCACCTAAGATTTGTAGAGACAATTTTCAAGGATGACAAGAAAGATTTAAGGTTGAGTTGCTACTGAGGTTCAGAGGTGTCATGCAAGGTCCTGGAGAGTCTCTCTGCTAAGCCAACTCTCTTTATTGTCTATTCACTGTCTTTCCCTAAGACAATTCTCTTTCCATTGTTCTCTGCCCTATAAAGAAGAACAGTATTATGTCCTCAAAGAGTCTCTCTGTCCTTTGGCTTCTGCCTGGGCTCCCTATCCAGAGAAACAGACAGGAGACAAGAGATTTCAATGTGAGGAGACTGAAGACACAATTCCAAGCACAGCATTGGTCATGCAATTGCAAAAAGCATATTCAAATATCTCCCCATTCCCTCCTCCTATCCCTCTCTCTCTTTTTTCTTTTACACCATCAACTAAGACTTGAAATAATCCAAAGCTCTCTAATTCTTGAATTTTATTCTCTCCTTGGCTTACGCTAACTTTGGCTACGGTTTTGAAACTTTTCTTTATCACGCCTTTCTCTATCAGCGACTACATAAATAACTATATGAGTGGGGGAACAATTGAGTTAACTAAGACTAGACACCCCACCCTCCTTTCTTCTGTAGTCCTATGGTTGTTGGCCAGAGAGCTTTGTGTAACTTGCCTCAGCTTTCAGAAATGTCTTGTCAAGCCCTCCATGATTCTTAAAGCATATGGAATTTCTCTTTCCTTTTGTGACTATGACCAAAACAAATGCCTTGTTTAGGATCTCATGACTAAAGAGGAAAGGCTGAAAGCCAGAGGAAAGGACCATCTGGTCCTCATCCCATCATCTCTATTTTCATCAGCTCTCTCCTCATCTCCTCATTCTCATTCCTCATCATCGATCTCAGTTTTATCTTAGGTAGAGATATTTCAATATTGGCAAATACTGGAATTCATTTTATTTGAGTAATGATACATCAACATACAGAAGAGATACACAAAGTCATTAACAGTAAGAACTATTCAAAGCCATTAACAGTGAGAACTATTTACGATTATTAACAGCAAGAGATTCCTTTATCTCACCAAGTCTTTGTGGTAAATAGAGTTATTGACTCTCTTTTCCAGATGGAGACATTGGTCATTTTATGACCCCTAAAGTGTACTTGGAATCTGGGAATATCACACTATCACTGACTACTGCCAGGACTGTCACAATGAGAGATTCTTAGCAAACATGTGTTTCACTGGAAAAACCACTTGTCCCCTCCTCCAAGCTCTGCTGTGTCAGTTTCAATATTAATATCTTCAGACAGTATTAGGTACCTTTCCCTATGAGGAACATATGAACAGTAAAGTATAAATTTCCCTTGCTCACTAGGAAACTTAGACCCCTTAAGAAGAAATATGATACACAGGATAAGCTAGAATACAAGAATCAGTATATTTATGCTAATTTTAAAATTAATAAAAGATGCACTGAGCTGAATTTTACCCTTCATTTTAGATAAAAGTGTCAACGAGAATCATTACCAAGTGACATTTATGCACTTGACTATTTTTGCTGTCAACGCATTTCCTCTTACCTGTACAAATGGCATTAATCTCTGTTGACATCCTGATAATAATGTTATCACTGCTTCTCAGCTTTTCCTACCAATCCATGACAGGGTTCTTTATTTGCATGCCTCTCATTTGACATTTATTTGATTTCCTTAATTTGTTTAAATATGAATTTTTAAATTCTGCTTTGATGGAATGTTGCCACTTAGATGCTATTACTCATCACTCTGATATTTGCAATAGAAAGTAGGTAATGATTGTCATTCCTTACTGAAAGTGAAGGTGTGTGTGGACAGTGCACACTGTCCTGGGTAATGGTTTCAGATCTGAATTATCATGATTATCAGAATCAGTGGCTCATCTCCTACCCCAAACATACCATGCCTTTGAGTATTCTGTAATTTAGGAGAAGCATAACATCTAGCTTATCTTGAGACAAAAGCATTCTATATTATCTGATGGTCCACAGTGAATGTCAGCTTGACTAGGCTATACAAAATCCAGACAACTGGTTTTATATTATTTCCAGTGTGTCTATGAAAGTGTTTCTGAATGGGCTTAGTATTCAGTCAGTAGACTGAGTAAATCAGACTGGTTTTTTCAATGTGAGTGGACATCATCCAGTCCTTTCAAAGCTAAAATAACACAGAAGTAGGAAAGGTTGAATCCAGTCTATATCTGGCTAAAGACTTAAGAATGTGGACATTAGGGTTATTGGTTATCTGGCCTTCATAACCAGATAGGACTGGACACCAATAATGTTCTATCTTCCTGGGATTTTAGATTCCAATACTTAATTTCTTGTGTCTCTGGTTTGCTGGTGACAGACCGTAGGACTTCTCAGTCTGTAAAACTTGAAGAGGCAGTACTATATAATAAATCTTATCGCATAGTTAAATACAATGAGTACTCTATAATATTTCTGCTACTGTTTCCATGGAGAGTATTTATGCGGTGTGAATTTAAATTAACTTTCAAAAAATCTGCACCTGCACTCAGGGTACTATGACGGGAGAACAATGTGCCAGAAGGAAAGAGGGAAAGGCTGGTCAGGGTCAGAGGGAGAGCAATGTAACACAGAGAACAGAAGTGAACCCAAAAGTGAACGACCCAGGGGAAAATAGATGCTATGCTGAGTCCTGAACAGAAGCTGAAGCCAGGCCCTCCCCACAGATATAGTTAGCTCTTATAAATTATACATGAGAAAGTTTATTGAATAGTCTTTCTGCAATAGACCACATGCCCATTCATCCTATTAATAATCATTATTAAAATTAGGCAATAACCATATAAAGTATAATGCTAGATTTGATGTTATAACAAAATATAAGTGTTAAATTTGATGATAAGGACTTAGCTATATTTAAATGGAAAATATCCAATCATAATCAGTCCCGTGTGGTTCATGAATATTTGCTATGACTTCCATGTGCATTGTTAATTGATCATTTAATTATCTGACTAATTATAAAATATATAATTAAGTAATTGATCATAAAATAACAATTCATATTTCACAATTATGCTGCTATTTGAGCTAAGGTCAGAGAGTGCGAAGACTGTATATATCTTGGAAAGAAAAAACAGTAGAGTTCCCTAAGAGTGCTTGATTTTCTTTGCTTCAGAAAAAAATACATAAACATACACTTGCTAGAGAAGATAAATCCAGTTCCATGCTGGAGAAAATCTGAGTAAGCATTACTCCCATGAAAACAACAAGAAAATTATCTCAATTATAATATATATGTTTTGTAATGTTTGTTTGTTTCCCCCCAAACATATAGAAGTCACATTGTAAACTCTTTGTAGTGTTCTTGCTTTATACCATATTATCAGTCTTCTAGGCAAGTGACTTTACCTTCTGATTCATACTTCCCAGTGTGTTTGTGTGTGTGTGTGTGTGTGTGTGTGTGTGTGTGTATGTATGTGCATATATATGTGTGTATGTTAAAAGCAAAGCCTAGAAATATATTTATAGAAAGAAAACTATTAGCATGAAAGAATATATACAAAGAAGCAGATCATAACATAATGAATTATAATAAATAATACACATTCTATTACTGAGACATTACATAAATGTGTCATGGTACATCTATTTTATGACATATTAGTACTATATGGACATTCAAAGAAATGAATCAGGAACATGTAAGCTAAGAGGAAAGGATTCCCAAACTAGTATTACATAAACATACAAAATCTGAAATTAAATTTGCAGCATTGGAGCATCTTTATAAAATAAAGAAAAATATTTATGAAATACTTGCTTCCTATAAATGTATGTTTAGGCATACACACACACACAGACACACACACACACATACACACACACACATATATGGACCAGGAAGTATGACTCAGAATGTAAAATCATTTTCAGTAAAGCTTGATAACATGGCACGAGGACAGAGCCATATAAAGGGTTTACAAAGTGGCTTCCACATATTTGCTGTGTTACTTGCAACATTCCTCTGAAACAGACAAACATATTAAAATATATGTAATGTAGTTCAGATGATTTTCTTGTTATTATTCAAAAGGAGTAACACATTTATATGTGATTACAGTTACCTCATATAAGAGCATGAAAGAATGGATGTATACAGGGATATATTAAGGTCGTTTATATTGTCATAGTACATTGTAGTTACAGGAGGGCAGAGGGAAATCAAGAAATCAAAGAATCTCAACAATATGGTTGCCTAAACAAGACCTAAAAAAAATAACGACTGCACTGACATCTGACATGCCTTAGTGGATGAGAAAACTTTCACCAGGTCTCAGTACTAGTTGAAGAACTACTGGCAATTAATGGATGCTGAAGGAGGGAGAAGTAGACTTCTACAGACACAGGGACCCTAATAAATTACCTATTTCCATGCAGTCAACCTTAAACACATGCAGATATGAGCAATACTAAATGGACTGAGCATATTACATTTGTAAATTTATTCTCGATTTCATTAATTTAATATGAACACTAAATGTAAAATATATTTAAATAACATATATATTTAAAAAGGAAGAAAAGGTGAATTAAAGAGTAGGGGAGTTGTGGAAGGAGTCGAAAGGAGCAAGGGAAGTAGGAAAATGCTAAATATACATTATAAAATACATGAATAAAAATGTTTAAAACCTTCCAATAATCCTGAATAGCAATATTCTGATGATCTTGATTCTCTAATTGATTCATATATTCACTAAATAATGCACTAGATTTTCCTTTTTTGAATTTAATATTTATAAAAATAAGAGCTGAAGAGTACACACCGAAAGAACCAAGGTAGTCTTGTTTCACTAGACCACAGTAAAGAACATTCGAAGGTATTGAGACACTGATCCTCTCACCATTTAAAAGTATTTCAAAATTAGTGGAACATATCACCAACTCTGAAGACATTTTCCCAATTAACTCCAGACTTTCAAATCAACTTTCCAAATAGTGTGATTGTCTGCCCTCTATTTCATGTGGACACTTAAGTTACTATTTTTCTATAATAAATGGTCAAAAAATACTAGTCTAGGTAATGCATCATCTCTGATGAACTGAAATAAGCTAAGGTTTATGACTCACTATGAAAAGTTAATTTCATTTCTCCAGTGTTGAATTACTATTCATTCAAAAGTGCCATTAAATAAAAGCTGTCTGCAAAAATAATTTCTATCGACTCATAGTCATATTTGTCTAAATAAATTATCCAGCTTAATTTTGAGTGGTTAATGATTTTCCCCAAATAGCATCTGAATTCTTCCTTGAATTTTGAAGAAAGTTAAATTCAACTACAAAGGATTACACTAACTTTCATTCTTCACACTGCAGAGGTTTCCCATAAGTTTTGTTTTCAAAAGTTGATTCCATTCCATCCAAAAATGCAGATGTAATCTAATGATTTATGCATGGATTATGAAGCTGGGTGCCATACTTACTTGACTCTTTCAGCCTATAGTAAAGATAAATGGTGACATTCATCAAAAATTAATTGCACAAAGGTTTTGTTGCAGAGCAATGGAAAATCATGCCTTGGCAAATGCAATATATATTTAAAGTAAAAAGAAAAAAATTACTACTTATGAGTAGTTAATGGAATCTTCTGGTATGAGCTTGGCTGAAAGTTTCTTTCCTTTGTAAGGTGGAAAATCTCTGCCTCTGCCACTCCAGAGAAAATGTTGCCACAACAAATGAGGGGATCCTTAATGCTTCATCAAGATAGGAAGTATGCTGTTCAGAAACCTACCCGATTTTTTTTTCCCAAGTAAACATTGGGAAGTAGATAAATCCAATCTGTAATAAACTCCTTAACTTAGTGGGTGGTGATAGATATGTTCACCTAATATGTAGTTCCATCTAGATGTTATACTCATCTGAGTAAAAACAAAATAAACTATGACTAATCGCTTTTCTTATAAACATTCCTATGTCTTAAAACATGCCTGAACAGCCCCCCAGCTTGTTAACTAATGCATCAAGGATCAAGTTATCTTACACATTTCTGATTAGCTTCTTTGTATGAACATATAGTAATATGCTATAAAATAAATGTACCATAGTTTATTCATGCAATATGGCATATGTAATTTTTACATGTGTCTATTATGCTATTATCTGTCCTACCAATACCTTATTGTGAATATATTCTAGGCTTTGTTTTTATCATAATATATTTGTACATATGCATATAAATTTATCTTGTTATATATACGGACTGAGAAGTATGGCTCAGTTTTCATCACAATGATCAAGACAATGGTCAAAATACTGATTGTTAGGTGTCATATTCCTGAAGTATGGTTAGTGATGACAGAGATAAGGTCTTCCTCTGGAGCAAAGAACCAACACAATAGTGCAACACATGGAGCAGGATAGGCCTTACTTCTGAACACTGGCAAAAAAGCTTTCTGCTCATTATAAAAGACTGTGCTTACCTGAACTCAGAATCCCTTCCCTAAAATCCAGCCCACAGCATATGCAGACATCATTTGGTCCTCTTTGCATGTTACAATGGGTAGGAGCATCAGGGGAGTGAGCATACATGTGCAATATTATTGTTGATCCTGTTGAGTCATAAGCTCTCTTTACATGAGCACAAATCTGAGAAGAGTAAAAATCTTAGACACCTCTCCATTTTTTTCAGATTGATGCTGTTCTTTCCATCAATAATAATCCATGTAAATGCATTATTTATCTCTGTAAAGTGACTTAAAGAGCCTACATGCTCTTCTGCAGGTTAGAGTTTATGTGGTGACTTCCTCCTTCATTCACTCTCAAATTTAGGACTTCCCAAATTTTAGATATCGATTCAACTATAATCACAATGATTAAAACTAGCAGTTTCTTTGCTTTAAAAAAAGGATTTATGATTTATTTCACTGAAATGTATTTATTTTAAGGTAATTTATGTCTAGAAATATCACTTCATATTTTGAAAAGGTAGTGCCAACATAAATAGCAGTTATGAAAAGAAATGAAATTGCATCATAAAACTACAAAGTACTACCTGAAGTGATTTGAATTATCATTTATGAAATTCTACTCTTGATAACCATTATGCTTCCTGGAGAGAACCTCAATCTAATAGAAGTCCAGAAGTGCCCCAGGCAAGGACCTGGGAAAAAGGATAGCACTTAGCTCTGAGAGGGGGCACAGCTAGAATACCCCTTTCCTCTCATGTGACAGAGTGGAAGTGAAATACTTTCCTGAATAAAGAGGCTTTGCTATTGGAAACAGTGGTTGACTTTCCCTGGTATGGTCTAATAATATAAGACATGTCAGGGAGAAATGAGTCCTAGAGAGGAAATTAGTACCTTGTTCTGCTGTGCCATGAGTGTTGGGTTCACAAGAATTGACACATCTGAGTAAAGGATGAATGAGTCAATATGAACAAACCAAACCACCAAAAAGTGTAGGACAAGCTAGAGGCAAAGTAACAGTACCTACAACTGTGGCTGTTAGAAGAGACAAAGGAGGAGGGTATCCAGTGTGTCTTTTGAGGCAGAAAGGGAGGCTTAGCACAGACCAGTCAGAACACAATAGGAGCCACAGAGAGCTCTTCTGCCTTCCATCCTTTCTTGGGCTCTGTAGCAACATTCAACACTCTGTGTTGAGGCTCCTTGGGCAAGTATTTCTTCTTTAGCCTTCCCTGAGTATTGGACTGTTTATTTTAATGAGTCTCTTGGGTTAGCGTCTGTTCTTTGTATGGAAGAAAGCAGAACAGTTTCTCAGTTCATATTTTCAATGCGTGCATTGCTTGCTAAAGTCTTTTAGAGAATTCTTCAACACGTCAACACATTGGCACCCTTTTGTCGGTATTTTCCAGGTAAAGAATCTCCAACACCAAGTCCCCATTGGTGAGGATATCCCTTTTCTAATTGTAAGGTTAGTTTTGTGTACACTTAACACTAATGTGTCATTTTGGGAACAGAAACATCAAATTGCCTGTAGGCAAGCCTGTGGCATACTTTTCTAATCAGTGACTTTCTGAAATGCCACCCCTGCCCAGGTGCTCCTGGGTTCTATAAGGAATCAGGCTGAGCAAGCCATGAGGAGCAAGCCAGTGAGCAGTTTGCTTCTGTGCCTTCTGCCTCCACATTTCTCTGTTGTCTTCATTAGATGACAGACCTTGAAGTGGAAGTGAAAGTGAAATAATTCCTTTCCTTTCCAAGTTGCTGGGGTCTTGATGTTTTACCACAGCAGTAGAAGTCACTAGGACACTAAGCATCTTTCTACAGGACTCCTGGTATTGCACCTGTAGAGTTGAACTTTTCTTCTCTGGTCTCCAAACCCTTGAAATTGCTCATATTTCTACCAAATGAGGACTTTATCCTCAATGTACCACATTCAGCATGGTTTACAATGAATCATTTTTTTCTTTTGGAGAAAGGGTATGACATGTATCCCCATCTGCACTAGAACTTACTATGTAGACCTGTCTGAAAGTGAACTCCAGCAAATCCACCTTACTTTGCTGGCTAGGGCTAAAGACATGTGCCTCCACAACTGGGCCCCATCTCGTTTTTCTTAACAAATAGCAAGGATTAATGAATAATGTTTTGTAGTTTTTACACCTATCCAGTTTACCTTCAAAGCTGATAAGTCTGTAGACCTGCACTGTCCAGGGAAACAAGTGACCTCTGAATACTTCAAATATAGAAAATAGACTGACAATCTTTTTGTGTTTTTAATTTTTTAATTTTTAATTTTTTTTATTTTTCCTACTTTATTTACATTTCAAATGTTTTCCCCTTTCCAGCTCTCCCCTTTGGAACCTCCCCATTTCCTTCCCCCTCCCCCTGCCACTATGGGAGGTATTCTTCCACCCACTCACTCACTCACTCACTCACTCTCATATTCCCTCTTTGGCATTCTCCTATACTGGGGGATCTAACACCCTCAGGTCTAAGGGCCTCTGCTCCCCCTGATGTCTAACAAGACCTTCTTCTGCCACATATGTGGCCAGCACCATGGGCCCTTCCATGTGTATTCTTTGGTTGGTGGATCAGTCTCCAAGAGTATGGGGGTGTCAGGCCAGTTGCCACTATTGCTGCCTCCCTGGGGATGCAAACTCCCTCAGCTCGTTCAGTCCCTTCTCCAAGTCTTCCATCTGGGACCTCACACTCAGCCTTACTGTTGCTGTGATGTGACTCTTGGGTATTTCGAACTTTTGGGCTAATAACCACTTAACAGTGAGTACATACCATGTTCATTCATTTGTGACTGTGTTACCTCGCTTAGGATGATATTTTCAAGATCCATCCATTTGTCTGCGAATTTCATGAAGTCATTGTTTTTAATAGCTGAGTAGTATTCCATTGTGTAAATGTACCACATTTTCTGTATCCATTCTTCTGTTGAAGGACATCTGCGTTGTTTGCAGTTTCTGGCTATTATAAATATGGCTGCTATGAACATAGTGGAACATGGGTCTTTATTACATGTTGGAGCATCTTCTGGGTATATGACCATAGACTGACAATCTAAAATTTTATTGTTTCATTTAGATGCTCCAGGATAGGAAAATGTCAAGGAGGGAAGACGAGAGTGGGTGGGTGGGTGGGTGGGTGGAGGAATATCCCCATAGAGGCAGGGGGAGGGGGAGTGGATAGGGAGGTTCCAAAGGGGAGATCTGAAAAGGGGGACACATTTGAAATGTAAATAAAGAATCAAAAAATACTTGAAAATAAAAAAATCTATATGTAAATATAAATGCGAGATATTTTATTAATTTTATATGAATTTCTTATTAAATATTCATATATTGTATGTTTCATAAAATATTTATAAAAACCAAAGTTATCTTTTATTTTTAGTTTTAATTACGTGACTATGAGAAATGTTTTCATTGTTTTCCATTTGTGTATGTGTATGTGTTCTGTGCACACATTTCTATGTGTTTGCTTGTGTGGGGGTACACATATGTGCAGATGTGTGCATGCATGTGGAGGCTGATGTATAGAATCATCGTCTACTATTTTTTGTCTACCTTCTTGAAGCAGGAGTTCTAAATCAAATGCAGATATAGATGGTCTCATGAGCAGCCAACTTGCTCTGAGGATCCCTATCTATATTTTCTAAGGCTAGAAATGCAGGTAGACCCTCACACCCAACCAAAATTTAATTGGATTCTGGAGATCTAAACTTCTATTTAGTAAGCACTTTAGCCTCTTAGTTATCTCCCAGCCAGTGAAAAGAAATGCATTAACTTTAATACTCCTACTAAACAGAATTGGTTTCAACCAAAGCAATGGAAAACAAAATGGGACTAACTCGTTTTAAATACTTGGTATATACCAAATGGCAGATAATATAGTTTATAACTCAGCCTACACAAACTTCATAATATTTTTAATAACTATGTAATAATATCTTCTGATTTTTCCTATGGGAAAAGCTGAAGGGGTCAAGGAGAGAAAGCATATTACACAAGGTAGTAATGCAAATAAGGGTAGAGCAAGAATACAGGCATTTTCTGATCCATGTGCTCACAAGTTCAAGTATATACACAGAGATCCATAGCATTTCCCCTTGACCCAGCTGTATATTACTGTAGGAACTGTGTAAAGAATAAAGGATGATGAAGGCGCTAAGAGAGATGCCATTGCTAACTGTATCTTGTAAAGCTTTTGGCTATGCTGTGTGATTTGGCTGGTCAGCCTGCAGCAGATGCTTTGGCATCTGTGTTCATGATACATACCATGACACCCCATTCTCATGATACTCTAAGGCAGCTTGGTCAACCACAGCTGTACCAATCCAGAGCTGCCTACCATCTGGGCTGGGAAGTTACCCAATACTACATCACAGATGAGTGCCCAGAGTTCTGGCTGAGGAAGCCCTGGCTGACATGTCTATGTGGTCAGGTATCACTGCTTTCAAGCTCTATCCATATTCTACCTAGACAGAAACAGGTAACAGGGGTTGCCAAGGTTCTCCTGAAATAGGACCCTCTATCTTTGTACCTATGAAGGTAAAAGCCACTTGAAAATACTCATGACCTAGACCAAGGAGAAGGCAGTGTTTATGACTTGGGAAAAGATATTAAGATTTCTTCCCAAAATTTATTTTCAAACTACAAAATGAGGTGAGTCTGACAAATGAGATTTTGTGGAGTTTCATAGAACCTTCTTTGGAGACTTGTCCCTACCAAGTTTTTATGGAAGAATCAAAACTATTCTATGTAAGGTGCAATATTTTTTCCATGTAATAATGCAAATTAAAATTTAAGAACTCTAATGATCATTTTTAGATAATATCTAATAAGATTACTATAAAAATTATTGTGGTAGAAATGGGGCATTTTCTGATCCATGTTCTCACAAACAGCACAAAATAAATACGTCTGTAAGACTTAGTATTTGCATTTCACATAGCTTTCTACATATGCTCCTGGATTTCAGTACAAACATCCACAACAGTATGTGAATTGTTTTTATCTCAGTTTTAAAGATATAAAATAATCAACTTTAATGTATTTGCCCAAAATGCCACAGCTTGATCATATCACAAGTCTTACTACGCATTATATGTTAAAGTGAATTAGAGTAAATTTTCATCTTCTAAATATTCTATAAGTATTGATAACTATTCTCATATTTATTGCTTGCTTATTTGTTTATTGGTTAATTATTTTGTTCTGCTTTTCCTAACTAAAATTGATAGCCCCCAAAAAACCTATTTTTCTTTTCTTAATTCATTTATTGTCAATATACTTAATAAATATTTATGTTACCAGAAATACTTCTGAAGCTTCTGAAGGAAGGAAGCAATTCACAAACATACCAACCTGTGACATCTATGAACCAGAACAATGGCCAATATGAAAAAAAATAGCCATAAAGATTCAATGAATGGCACTCACATTTTGGTTGCAACCAACAACGCTCTAATTGGACTTAAGGTCCACTCAATGTGGGCAAGAGGAGGGGCTTATATTTAATACTAGAACCATCTCAACCTCCAGAGTCTATTGAAGTCATGCGCCTTAGGAAACAGTCTATTAATTGCCACATTTATAACAGTATAATTCCCAACAATGTTATCAATCTTACTCTTATGCCCATATACAAGTGTAGCTAATACTTTTCATCAGAGAAGCAACTGTTTATAGCAAATTGAGATCACCACAGAAATCCACAAAGGTATACAATGCAGAGATCAACCAATCATGGGAAACTCTGCCACAAGGAATACATCTACAGTTTCTGTATCTATGACTCAAGAAATATCAGGAAAGAGGGACAAATAGTAAGAGCCAGAGTACAAAGAAGGCTACTGTGAAAGTCTGCACTATAAATGGCCTCATAACACAGAGGGAAAGAATAGCAATATCATTAGATATACTAATACAACTGGGTTAAACTTCACAGGTTCTCATCCCTACACAGATATTTAGGCTACTAATGATTTCTCAGAAAGGGTGAATTAATGTCCCCTAGGGATTAATCTGTTATTGGTTATGTGTCACGAATGTAGAGACAATTGTACCTATGACAACGGAGCCTATGAATAAGACTGTCAAAAACAGTGTTTTTCAACATGTGGGCTGACACAACCTTTACAGGGATCATGTAAGACCATCAGAAAACACAGATATTTACCTTATGATTCCTAACAGTTGAGGAATTACAGCTATGAAGTATCAACAAAAATAATTTTATGTATGGTGATCACCACAACATGAGGAACTGCATTAAAGAGTTACAGCATTACAAAACTTGAGATCTACTGGTCTAATGTCTTAGAAATCACCACTTTTACTCAGAGTATCAGACAATTTATACTCTGAGGGTTAAGAAAAACCATGTGTGTGAGGATCTCATGAGTTCAAGTTGTATACAATCAAAAGGACAAGCCACACATGGCAAAGCAATGTTTTGTTTTTCATAGGGGCATGTAAAGGATAGTTTAAACATTTAATAACACCAGCAAGTAGTATGAGTAATCTGAAGTAAACTCTGTCACATTTGCTACACCTAGGACGAGCATGAAAACACATTCCAATAACAATACTGTGTTTTAAAGAAACTGAACTCATAAGACTCTTCTCTTGTTTTCTTGGAGCACTCAGAATTCTCGTCATAAGACTCTATTCCTGAACTGTGCTCCAACAGTTTTCCAATGACAAATAGGCATCCAGGGAAATCATAAAGACTCAAAAACTGAAAATGGATTCAGCTGGTTGTATTTGTTTTTGTGCATATAACTCTGTGTGTGTGTGTGTGAGAGAGAGAGAGAAAGAGAGAGAGAGAGAGAGAGAGAGAGAGAGAGGTGGTGGGGGACAGAGGGAGGGAGGGAGGGAGAGGAGAGGAGAGGAGAGGAGAGGAGAGGAGAGGAGAGGAGAGGAGAGGAGAGGAGAGGAGAGACAAGGAAAAAGAGGCTTTCAGTTTGAGACCCTGTGGAGTATGCAAGGGGATAGAAGGAAGGTATCTAAAAGGGGCAGGTAAGGAAGAACGTGGGAGAGTGTTGTAACTCTAAAATTCATTTTTAAAGATCTTCACAAGAAATGTGAGAAGAATGGAAACACCATCACTAGATTCAGAGAATTTTAATCCAGCCACAGATTATGTAGCCAAAGAAACACATGCTTCTACTATGTGATATATGCATGGTAAGTTCATTTTCAAAGGTCAGTGGTTTTAAATTCAATCTTCTTACTAATGATTCCAAATAAAAATAGAAAACATTGGACTCTATACTCAATACTAGAGCAAACAAGGCCTTCTTGGTAGCTTTGATTGTACCAGAATTACAAAGGTTTTAGAAACATCAGAGGAGCAAACAGAGCTCTGGGCCCATCAGACCCACTGGCTCTGCAACACTGCCTTCACAGTTTCTGAATTAGTAATGTCATTTGCCTACTCACCATTCCCCAAGCCAAATGTCCTTGAATCCTTCTTATCTCTTACCTCTGTAGCCAAACACATCAGCAGTTTCTGCCAAGTTCACCTCCAAAGTATATCCCCCAAATCTAGCTGCCACCCAGGTCTGAATATTAACATCCAGCACTGAATTACCATCGCCTCCTGACAGGACAGCTAAGGTGGTCTCCAAATCTCTAGAGCTTTCAAATGTTCCCACAAATCACTAAGGCTGAAGTCTAATTTATACATCATCATCACACAATGATTTCAAATGTATATTACAAAATTATTAATGAATAAACTCATACTAATCAAGATGTCAAGATCCTAGTATTTGTATTATATCGTCTATCATTCCTTCAAGTCCCTCCCTGAGCCTCATACAAACAAGAGAATTTTGAATATGACTGATGTATCCTTTTTCACAAGTCTCAGTTCAAATGACTAATTCTTTTTTTCAGTACTAGACAGTACACCTAAGATCTCACATGTTAGGTAAGTGCTTTAGCACTGACCTACAGCCGCAGACACAATTTGCTTAATTTTTATGTTTCTATCTATTCTTTGACCATTCATACACTATATTTTGATCATATTTTCCCTCCCCCAACTCCTCCTACATCCTCCTGTATCTCCCTACCCACCTAACTTCATGATCTCTTTTTACCTTTTTTTAAATTTTATTTTACTTTTTAATATTTTCTTTATTTACATTTCAAATGTTATCCCCTTTCCTGGTTTCCCCTTTGAAAACCCCCTATCCCATCCCCCTCCACCTGATCTCCCATCCACCCACTCCTGCCTCCCCACCCTGGCATTCCTCTACACTGGGGCATCAAGCCTTCATAGGACCAAGGGCCTCTCTTCCCATTGATGTCCAACAAGGCCATCCTCTGCTACATATGCGGCTGGAGCCCTGGATCCCTCCATGTGTAACCTTTGGTTGGTGGTTTAGTCCCTGGGAGCTGTGGGGTACAAAAACATGATCTCTTTTTAAATGGCAAAACAAACAAAATAAAACACATGAAAACATGAAAGAGAGAGAGAGAGAGAGAGAGAGAGAGAGAGAGAGAGAGAGAAAACACAGAAAAAGATGGAATCTGATTTGTATTGCCTATCTTCTCTTAAGCATAGAACCTACCTTAGGGATCGAGTTGTGCACAGACAAACGTTCAAACATGTTACCAATGATTTCTATTATCTTATAATGTTCTTCAAAATGTTTCTCATCCAGGTTATTCTAGTTTTATGAAACATGTTGAAAGGGTTTTTGTATTTTTTACCTCTTTTAATAAATAATTTTTGTAAGATGGTGTGATGGCTAACCTTGGCTATCAACTTGACTATACCTGGAATTAACTAAACCAAAACTTTTAGGGTTTACTACTGCAAAGGATACTCTTCATTAGATTATTTGAAGCAGGAAGACCCACTCTAGATACAGAGTACCACATTCTGGTGACAGCCCAGATTTAAAGACATGACTAAGAAAAATTTTTTTTTCTGTTTGTTTTGTATTTCCCCTTACGTAGTCTTTTGCTGGAAAATTCATCTATACCGTTGCTATAATGTCTTTTCGCCAATACTAAAAGGAATTGTTTTTGAATCCCAATGTAGACTGTGATGGCTTGTACATGCTTGGCCCAGGGAGTGGCACTATTTGGAGGTATGGCCTTGTTGGAGTATGTGTGTCACTGAGGGAGTGGGCTTTAATACCCTCACCCTACCTGCCTGGAAGCCAATCCTCTCCTAGCAGCCTTCAGATGAAGATGTAGAACTCTCAGCTCCTCCTGAACCATGCCTTCCTGGATGCTACCATGTTCCAGCCTTGATGATAATATACTGAACCTCTGAACCTGTAAACAAGCCCCAGTTAAATGTTGCTTTGAGTTGCTTTGGCCATGTTGTCTGTTCACAGCCAGAAAACCCTAACCAAGACACAGACTGAAGACCAGCAACACTCTAAGGAACTTCCAGGCCTCCAACATCAGATTGGGACTGCTGAGACACCCAACCATGTGTACTAAGTGATTACTGGCTTGCTGTCCTCTTCAGTGTGAGACAGCCCATTTTATTATATTTTGATATCAATATAACCATTGTAATATCATATTTTTCTTATCAAACAATATCCTTGGTTCTGATGGTAACTATTTCTGACTGAATTTTGAAATGTTTGTCATTTATCATAATAAATAATCTCTATACCTAATTCTTTATTTCTTCTGATTTAGAAATCCCAATTAGATGTATTTTAGTGTACTGAAAGGTCATTAGCTTCTCTGTTCTTTAAGCAGTTAATTTTTTGTTGACCTGGCTACAAAGCCACTTTCTGTTGAATGTGTGCAATAAAACTTTAGTGTAGAGATTGTAAATATGCTTTAGGGTTTACGCTTCTTTCTCTTAATAGTTTGCATTTCTTTTTAAATTTCCCAGTTTTCCCAAAGCTTATAGTCATCTTTTCATTTACATCCTGATCATACTGATACAAGATGCTTTAAAATTCTTATCTGTTGGAGGGTCTTGTTACCCGTCAGGGAGAGGAGAGGCCCTTGGGCCTGAGGGTGTTATATCCCCCAGTATAGGAGAATGTCAAGGAGGGAAGACAAGAGTGGGGGGGGGGGGTTGGAGAATATCCCCATAGTGGCAGGGAGAGGGCGGAGGGAATGGGGAGGCTCCAAAGGGGAGATCTGGAAAGGGCGAAACATTTGAAATGTAAATAAAATATGAAAATAAATTAAAAAAATAAATAAATAAAATTCTCATCTGTTGATCCCAGTTGCTGATCCTTTAGGCTTCTGTAGCAATGTTTGTTTCTCTTTTTGTTTGTTTCTTTGTTTGTTTTCATTAAGACTATGTGTTAGTATTCTCTGTTTCTTTAGAGGTTTGTAACATAGATTTTATACTAGATATCAGAGGTGATACATTTATCAAAAGAAAATGTGTATCAAACCTTGAAGTGCATATATTTTTATTATTGCTAGAAGTTAAATTTATTGCTTACTTGTTGACTTTTGCTTTATGTTTTTCTAGGAAACATATATGCTCTTTTTGCTCTGTATTACATGGATTCCTTGTGCATCTAAGACTTTATTTGGAGCTTTATGTCAGTATTTCACATGGGGTAAGGTATCTTAAAGAAAGCTCAGAAGCCCTCTCTTTAGTCTGCATCATGCTCTAAAAGTGGAGTCTTACAGAATCCTTATTTATGTATCTAGTTTACAACTGAGGGATGGTTTTCCATGACCCCTCTCATTCTGTAGTTGTTATCTGTGACTGTTGATTTTTTCCAACTCCAACTCTCTGTCATCTCCAAGTTTCCACTCTCTTTCATATCGAAACAATAAAATTCTAAAAATGCAAGAGGTTTACTGGGGGAGAAGGGAAGAGCCATCTCAGAGTGGGAACATCTCAGAGAGATGGAAGGAGACAGAGACAGGGAGACAGAGAGAATGAGATGGAGTCAGCTTGAGTTCTTGCCAAACCTGTACTCCATATGCCAGAAAGCTCCCTTAGGGAGCCCATTTCTGTGTCTATGTGCTTTCCTTTTATAACAGTCAAATTCCACTTTTTCTAGTGACTTTGTTATGCTTTCCTATGACTTTGGTTTTCAATATCTTGTCTTGACTTAGAATCCCTATAAAGAAAGAATGCTCTGTCATTACTGGGACCAGAATTTAGCTGTAATTATTTTTATTTAAGGTAGAACATACCTTACTATTTTAAGTCTTAAATTCTGACAGTAGCATCTTTATTCATTTGGAATAAAACCTCCAGAAAAAGTCTATTTTAGAGCTTCTCAACATTAGTTGCACAGAAAATCAACTTATCTCGTAGGTATATGTAATTCAACTTTTTTTTTCCTTTTGTAATTCTAGACATCAGGGTTAAAATGACCATCTTACATAAACTGTCCTTGTCTAGATATTCTCTATTTAATCACTCCCTACTCACTAGCCTTCATATCTTAAGTTAGAGAGAGTTAATTTTATGTGGCAATTTGTGACTATTTCAGTATGCTAAAATATTTATTTAATCAAACACAATTAAGAATGCTTCTATATGTGTGTTTTGGGGTGCAATTTATCTTTAAATTCATGTCATGGCCATTGTGTAAAGAACATGTCACTATATATTGTGCTTGGACACCACATATTCCTTTGAAGACTTTAAGATTAGAGTGACTTTCTTTCACCAAAAAAAAAAAAAAAAGAAAGAAAGAAAGAAAGAAAGAAAGAAAGAAATTACACAACTGGGCAGTGCTTTGTCTTGAACTGTGGTGTCTTTAAGTTCTTGCCTCTAGATTGTCATTTTCTAACTTGAGCCTCAACATCAGACTTTCCCTGGGGGACCTAACAGTTTGATGGACTCTGGATTTGAACCATAATATCTTTCTGGGATCTCCAGCTTGGGATTCTGAAGGTTTTAGACTTGCCAATGCCCATTATTATATAAAACATTAATTTAAACACACTTTCTGCTACATCTACAACATTTATCATATACGTGAAATTGTTTGTTCAATAAATGACATAAGGTATAAACTAATGGAACATGAAATGGTTGGCAATATGCTCTATGAAAGAAATACCAAAAATCAAAAATAAGTGATTTTATCCCTGAAACAGATGCTCAGATATTCATAAAACATTTTTTATTTTGAAGAATTCTCTTTCAGATATCCTGTCTTGCTTTTCTTTTTCAGTGTCTGAAAAAAGCAATGGCAATTCTCAAATTAATGGAAATTGATATCACTCTGCATCACATATTTTTTCTTCTAAATGCCAGACCTGGAATCAGTCAAAATTTCAATATCAATTTTATTAAAATAAACTTTGAATCACATGGCATCATAGTTTGCACTGAATCTTCTAGAATGGGTACCTGTGTCTTTACTCCTCATTTCATGGCCAAATTGTCTTTGAAGCAAACAGATGTCAAAGATTCCCCACAGTGCCTCACATGGGTTCCCACACAAGTGGAACAAATCAGATGTCAAAACTCGAAAGATGAGAAAGTGCGTTCTTTTCATTTTTTAATTCTGAGAAATTATTGAATCTATGTTTCATGACTAAATCGAAGAGCATTGGTTCATTTCCTCATTGAGTAGGTCAACTTTAGACTACAAGGAACTTCTTAATTAAGTTGATGTACAAATCACTTATCTCTGATATTAAGCCAGTGGATCTAGGTGGAGCAGCACATAGATGTGAATGAGGCATCTCTTCATCCTCATGATTGTCTTCTTCAACTAAACAAAGGCACCAATATTCTTAAGATGTCTAGCCCAGGTCTTTTTCTTCATCAACTATAAGTTCACCAAAAATGTTCAACAGTTCTTGATCACAGTCATCAAGGGACACTATTAAATATGTTCAATGTGACAGTAATAAAGATTGTTTATATATTTGATGGTTCATACCAATGGTCCTTGACAACAAGACAGAGAATCACCTAGAAGACCTACCTGTGAATAAGCTACAAGGGAGTTTCTAGATACTGTTGAAGGATGGGTCGACCCATTCTAAACATGAATATGTGGACTGGAGTCCTAAACTGAATGAGAAAAAGAAAACAGCCTGGGCATCAACATTCTTGGGTTTCTGATTCATCATATAAAAACAATATGATCAATTATCTCAAGGTCCTGTCACCGTACCTTCCATGTCACAATTGATGGCACCTTCACACCGTAAGCCAAATTTTATACATTTTCTTCTTTAAATTACTTTTAAATGATATTTTGTTTCAGCCATTAGAAACATATCTAATATAATGGGTGACCCCCTTGAGGTCTTTTCTCAAATCAGAATTCATATATACCTCAATTGATCATGGAAGTAAGCCATTTTATTATTCACAATGAAAGGTAAAGTTTCTTTATATTACACACAAGTATCCTTGGCTACACAGCTCTCTTGCTGAAAATATTAGAGATGAGCCTTGGAGTCTAACTTGTTCTTCATTATATTATCCTTCAGAAAGAATATAACCCAAGAGAGAAAGAAAATCACTCTTGAAAAAAAGCTTTCAAGTTGGCTCTGAGGAGCTGCTGGCATACTGATATCTAAGATGCATATTTAATGTGGAGGATAAAAGTAAAAGCATCAACGGTTTGAAATTGACCAACTGCATATATAGAGAAAACATATCTTCCCCTTAGAGGTCTTTTAATGTATATTTATTTTACTAGTTTTAATAGGGACATGGGACAAATCAATGTTTCCATCAGAGAGAAAGTGCCTTTTAAGCAGAAAACATTTTTCAGAAACTCCTTCCAACAGCAGTGCAGATGACATCTCCAGAAGAAGAATTGGTTAACCAAAGGGGATCATTATCTGTCATTGGGATTCCTCTTCACTGAACAAGCAATTAGTCTGTCAAAGGTAGACTGAGTTCTTTAAATGAATGCCTGAAAGATGCTCACAACGCTGCCCAGTGTTTCTGACAAACAGAAAGATTGGTTTTCATGCAGAAGTAAGGGTTGGCTGTCTGTATTCATAACAATTAACTAGCCTTTAGCAAACCCTTGTATATCTCTATGGTTTGCCCCAGTCTCCAATTTTACATTTTAAGTTTAAAATGTGCTTTCTGCCACCTCTAGCCTCAATACCTAGCTTTGAGGCAGAACTGAAACAATTTGCCTATTTTCTATCTTTGCTCAGGTCCATGACAAACTAGAAAGAGCCATAAATAAATAGCAAAATAATAGTTATACAAGGAGAAGCGAGCTAGTCTGTAATATAGGTTCTGGCCATCCTTGCCATTCATTTTGAGCCCAATTGCATTAAAATGATTATATTTGCAACTGAATTTGTAAAAAAATGACTGAACGAAGTATAAAGTAGAGAAACAATTCTGTCTTCTCAGTGAGAAGCAAAGATTTTCTCCATTAGAATTGAATTTAACTTTGGGTAGAATTAATCAGATTTCTTTCAGATTATCAGTTTATAGGGTAAACAAACAAAAGGTTTCATTTTAAGATAAATGTTCCTAATATCAAGCCCATAACACAGTAAACTTGATCTACTGCATTCATCTCCTCTAAAACCATCTCAAATTGCCAATGGACATTTTTAAGTAAGAAAAATGAGGCCTTTGAAAGTGTATTACATCTGAACTATAACTTGAAAAAATTAAACTCTTTAAAACTTTGTATATCAATGGGAAATAGTGCTATAACCATGTACATAGAAATAGCATGCATTTCTATTCTTGTTTCACATTTTTAAAAAAAAAATTATGAAGAAGTGTTTTGCTTCAACTTTTGACTTAGAACACACATATCAAATTACAAGTTCATAGCTTGTTTTCATTTGAAGTGTTTATGATAGAAATATTTTTGCATGTTTCAATTTTTGCATGTTTCAATTTTGGATTTCGTCATTTTCCTTTTCTTCTCCTGGCCAGTTAAACTCAAACCTGTAGATATAATTTAGTCTCTGCCCTTTACGTGTGTCACATCACAGAGTCGCACATTTTATACAAAGATATTTGCATATGCAAACATATATACACATACATATATAGTCATAAATACACACTAGGTACAGTATTATTTGGTATGCAGTAAAACTTTTATAGAAACATTAAGTTATTTTGGATTTTCTAAAGAATTTTACTTTTATTTGTGTTTTGAGACTGAATTTAATCATGTAGCTAAAAGTGTCCTTAAACTTAGAATCTTCCTGCCTTGCCTTTCAAGGGCTGAGATTACAGGTGTGTGCTGTCAAGCACAGATCAATCTCTCTCTCTCTCTCTCTCTCTCTCTCTCTCTCTCTCTCTCTCTCTCTCTCTGTGTGTGTTTAAGTGCTTCAGTGTTTCATATAATTCCAATTTGAATGGAACCAGGACGAGCTCATTCCTATATTGATGAGCATTGTTCTTTCAAATTCCTCTTTCCTTAAACAATTTGCCAATGCCACCCTTGGCAAGCAGTTTGATGCACACCTTTATTTTATTTCTATGTTACTAGATAGAAAAGTACAAATAACCCTTGGGCTCCGAGGTCCTCTCAGGATACCTACAAGATCAAACTCTTCCCATAATCATGGGACAATATTTTTAAAGAATATATTTAGTTCCCTTAAAAATCTATAAGAGTTCAGAATGTTTTTGTCAGAAAAAAGAAGTGTGCAAACTATTGTGAGAAAAAATATTTATATATAAAAATACCTAGAAATAAAAATTGTATAATATTGATAAAATAATCTACAAGAAAATGTTTATGCTGTTTAGCATTTCCATAAGGAATTTTCCTCAACTTCATGCCTTACTTAGCTGTTTTTGTGTTCTGTTTTTTAATTGTTACTTTATTTATTTACGTTCAAATGTTGTTCCTCTTCCTCATCTCCCCTCCACAACCCCCCATTTCATCCCCCACTCCACTGCCTAACGTGTACTCCCCCCCCCCCCCCCCCCCCTGGCATCCCCTTACTCTGAGGTATCAAGCCTCCACAGGACCAAGGGCCATCCCTCCTATTGATGCCAGATAAGGCAGTCCTCTACTACATATGTAGCTGGAGCCATGGACCCATTCATGTATGCTCTTTGGTTGGTGGTTTAGTCCCTGGGAGTTCTGGGGCATTGTCCAGTTAGTTAATATTGTTGTTCATCCTATGGGGTTGCAATCCCCTTCAGCCCCTTCGGCCCCTTAAGTTCTTCCTGTAACACTTCCATTGGGGTCCCCGGGATCAGTCTGACGGTTGGCTATATCTGCTTTATAAAATTGATTAACTTTTGTAGAAACAATAAAAGAAAATAAGTACAGATTGTCTCTCCCCTTTTTCTTATGATTCTTATACAATAAGGAATAAAAGAAAGTAATAAAATAGCTACACATTTATGCCCACATTTTTCCACATTTATTTTATTTTCCAAAAAATATTTTAAAGACCTTAAAGAAGATAGAGATGGTATTTGAAAAATCTACTGTCTTTTTCAACAGTTTTTTCATACTTAAGAATTGAAAATAAAATGTTCCCTAATATCTGAAATGCTCCCCAGAATTCTTTGAGCATGACAATTTGAATTTCCCTGAATATTTTCTTTCTTATAAAAAATTTTAGAGATAAAAGTAGAAATTTGAATTCTTATGCTGCTTCTTCAAAGCATTTCTCTGGAAGGACTTCCAAATATTGGCAGCAATTGCATTATGATTTGGAGGTGAAGTATTCCTTCATAGGCTCTTGTGTTTGCAAATTTGGACCCACGTGACAACACTGTATTCAGAGATGGTGAGTTTTTTACCTGGTTGAAGAAGGTCACTATTCATGAGCAGTGAGAGGTATATGCCTGCTCTCCTTCTACTCCTAGATCTAAGCTTCCTAACAGCCACTAACCTATGGATAGCTACAGTGTCCTATTACCATGAACAGAAGCAATTCCATTACCATGCCCTCACTACTGTAGTGAATAGAGATCCATGAGCCAAAAGAAAACCTTTCTCCCTTAAGTTACCTCTGTCAGGTATATGATGGCAACATTGAGAAACACAATATAGACTGTACCTTCAAGAGGAAGTAAAAAAATCCCAAGCATCAAGCTAAGAGTTACAGTAAATAACAGCTTTTCCTTAAGAAAACTTGCTGGCTGTAAAATATGCCTTAAAAAAAGAAAAAAAAAAACATTTCTGAGATTGTGCTATGCATTAAATTAAAGCATTATAAAAGGCAATGTCTTAAATTTTCAAATATGTTCTCAAATGTTAAAATCATAGAAGAATATATATACATATATATATGATTCTGAGAAATGATGGGCAGCTCACAAACACAAGTGCACAGAGCACAGTCCAGCCTGTTATTTATGAAATGTCATATTTTTCAGTTTTGTAAAAAATACTCCTTTTCTTATTTATCCTTACCTCCTATAGAATACTTATCCTTCTTTTTTGTCATGATGTTTGAACAGTCTTTAAATATCACTTTCAAAACATGCCAAACATTACTTCAAAATCATGTTATTACCCAACTTTACCTTTGCTTTACCAACTACTGGGCCCAACTTTTCTTCACATTCAGAAATCCTAAAAATTGTATTACTCTGTTCTCTTTGAAACCTGAAAGCAAACATTTCCAAAAACACTTAGCTATTATTAGAATTACATCACATCAACCCCTATCTTTGTTTCTTTTGTGTAGATAATTAGTCTACATAGCAAAAAAAAATCATAAAGGGGATGTCAAAGAGAAATATCCCTACTTAAATGCAAAATAAAATGTATGACCACATTCATATAAACAATGGCAGAAGTTCCTCACCTCCCATCTTACCACATTCACTTCTTTCAACGAAAACCTGTACATCATAATAATTTAATGGAAGACCAGTGCCATTTTCTGAGAGAGAAGGCAATAAAAATAACAGTGCAGGATAACTTATAGAAGTTCAATTTCTATTCTGTTCATGTGGTAATGGTAACTGTAATGAAATGTACAAAATAAGTTTTGCTCTATATGCCTTAGTAAGTAGCTCATCCCACAATTTGTTTATAGGTTTAGGTTTCTACTTTTACATGTCTCCTTTAAGGAATTAAGCACCAGCAGACTTGTAAACTCATGAATGAAGCTTCTGCCCATTTGGAGGGGAAAAAAATTCCTCACAGAACAAGACATTATGATACACATAGAGGATGAGAACCTTGAAGTGATCGAGTTAGCTTCACTACATAAGAAGAGGTTCTGAAAACCTAGAACTTCATTGTTGAAACTTTGTATCGAAAATCGAAACAAAAAAGTGAAATTTTGAGAGACAATGATTACTATGGATCAGAATCAATAATCAAAGTAGCCAAAGGCAAAGAAAATAAAACATCCATTTTCAGACAGTGATGTTTGTCCAAACTGGTGATGGCATCCCAATAAAAATTAATTTGATTTAGTTTGCTCATTTATTTTAACATGGCATATATTTTGTGTGCAAACTCTCCCATTTACACCCTGCTCTGGAGGATGACATCACCAGTCTCAAAATGAGAAAACACCATAATACTCAAAAAAGGTTGGGGGGGGGGGTATGGGAGAGCATCATGGCCAGAGCAACTGTGTTTGCTTCAGTATGTGTTTAAACTGTAGAAAACATAGTTAATGATCAGTCATTGCTTAGGTCTTCAAGGTCTTTCTTTTACATTCTCATTCTGGAACTGACCTTGATTGAAGCAGCCTTAGGATTGCCTTGTGCATAGTGGAGTTTTCTTCCTGACTGAACTTCACTGAGCTCCTTTATTCATACTACTGACTTTGGAAAACTGTTAGTTTTATGTTATTTTTTCTTTCCCTCTGAGAACCTTGAAGAACAGAAATGTTCACACACCTTCTTGCCTTCCTTTCAAAATTCAATCATTTCAACCAATAAAGAGAGTCTCTATCTTTTAGGCCCCCTGGGAGAGTAAAATCTTACTTTCTTCAAATGCCAATTAGCACCGTAGATGATCTAATCTCATTGATCAGGCTTCCTATTAATGTTCTCCATTGCTTTCTTCTTCCTTGCCTCATCACTTGAAACCTCCACTGCCCTTTATTTTAGAAGACTGAACTGAAATTCCTCTGCCCTGTTAAGATAATCTTGAATAAATTGTTGCCTGCTTAACTCCTGCTCCAATTTTTCTTTGAAATTCCCTTTCCAATTTCAGCTTACAGTCATTGAGTTGAGCTATGTCAAAGGAGACTGGAAAAAGGAAGAACCAATGTGGGTACTGGTGATATTAAGCAGGCCTTTCTAACAAGCCATAGCTGGGTGAAAAGCAATTGATTTTGTGTTACACTAAATCTAGTTGTACTTAAGATTGTTTGTGTTTAAGTTCACTTTGGTTTGTTATTTTTATCATATTTAGGACTAAACGCTTCCAAATTATGACAACTGCTCAACAAGGAAATGAACCAGGAGAATCAGAATTCTCATTTATAAGTATATTAAATAAACAATTGTTCTGGAAAAATCAACATGAATCTTGTTTACGGTCTACCACACATCCTCTGCATCATGCTCCAGAACCCTCTCAGGTCTCCTATAAGGATGAACCAGAAACCATTACCGGTGGGTGGATGCTGTTTAAGACCTTTTGTAAATTATTTTAACTTGTTTACTATCCAGTATTTTATGTCAATGAAGTGTGGATAAAGGGGTATATGCCACAAGATGCAGGAGGCTAGAAGACAACTTTGTAGAGTTGACTCTTCCCTTCCACTTTGATATAGGTTCCCGGACATAACTCAGGTTGCCAGACTTCCACAGCCGGTGTTTTGACCTGTTAAGTCACCTGCAGGTCATTAAGACACTTCTCAGTTCTAGGTGACCTGTTAGTAACTAAGAGCGAAAACACTTCTAGAATAAGAAAAGGAATTGTCCACAAAGGAGGGCTGAGTCTCAGACCTTGAGACCTGTAAGAACTTGAGAGGAAGGAGGAATAATCAGAAGGGACGAGGAAATTCCAGAAGGTTCTTCTACTAAAATCCTCAGAATCTACACTACATTGATGAGAAAGGTCATGCCCTCTTGTTCATGATTTCTCTCATGTGATTCTGAGCAATTCTAGGAGGTTTGCAAAACTTGTATTGCACATACAATCTCACATTGTAGGAGGTGAGGAAAAATTGATAAAAAAGATGTTTTTCCTCATGGAGAACAGAGGTAAGATCAGTGTTGTCTATAGTGAGTCGTCCCTAAGAATGTATAGACTATGAAAAAACACCTGGGAGAGGCTAAAGAAAAGTTGGTAATGAAACCAAGCCACCTGGGTCTCCCATAAGGTACCAACTGAGGGACAGGCCGAAAGGGTTCTAGCTTTTAGGATGATAACAATCTGGAAGTATAAAGAGATCAGAGAAAAATCAAAACAGCAACAAAATAAACTATGAAGTTATTTTAGCCATGAAATTCTAGCCTAAGTGTGCAATATAAATACTTCAGGGGAAAAAAAGAAACGAAACTTCATTGTTTATAACCGTTACAGAATGGATAATTTTGCTTTTTGTTGCCTTACCCACTTTATGTGTCTTCAGAACACAGGGACACTGTTTTCTGAGGTTTCTTTGCATCCCAATGTAAACTGCAATTTAAAAGGCAAGCGGTACTGCAGTTTTGTACATCCCATAAGCATATTCTAATTTAATTGTCCAATTTTTGTTAATTATCTTCAAGCCTTTAACTGCAGTGTAAGACTCTTTTTATTCACATTGGATTAAAAATATTAATGTGAGGAAGAAGACCTTCTGCCGCTCTGCTCCTTCACTAAACCCCTCTTTTAAAGATACCTTTAAATTAGCAAACAGCAAAACATGTCACTGAAGTTAAAACTACAAATTTAAAAAGCCAGCCTAAGAATGCTCATATTTAATTATGGCTCCATGTAATTAAGTATGGCAATCTGGTGATAAAACCTTTAAGTAATGACTCATAAAGAGATAAAAATGGAGCATGTGGTTAATCAGTTCACAGCCTTCCTGAGAAGCTGGCACAGCTTAGGTGCTAATGAGACACCTGTTGTTGGGGACACCAGAGAGAGCATGCAAATCAGTCAGGGACAGACAAGAGGAACTAGCTGCTGCTGAAGGCAGGTGGCTTCCCCAAGATGACTGTCAGGAAGCCTGAGCTCTGAGAAGATACTTACATAAACACACACAAGCTACCCTGTATATTTGTTGTGACATATAGTTAAAGGCAAAGAAGAAGATGATGAAGAAAAATGTAGCTTCATTCATTTCACTGAGAAACAATCTTTCAATCTGTAGGTTAAAGTATATCTAGGCCTTCAGTTGCTAGCATGTACAAAACTTATTGTCTTCCAAGTTTTTCAATTGTGTGCATTCAATAGAACTTATACTATGAATTGTGTTTCTCTTCTTTCTGCTATGTTCAGGATTTATTTTCTCCATCCTTCCAGGATCAATAGTGAATCATTCACAAGGGGTATGCTGCTAGAAAAAGAAATTTGCTTTCATGTGTAACTTGTGTTCTGTGTTTCAGATGAGGTTGTCTGTCAACTCAAGAGTAGAGATGTGACAATGTGCATTCCTTCCATTGCAGCAAGGAGAAATGGGACATTAGCATTGGGTTTCCCATAGAACCCTAAAAATGTATTACAATTTGACAAGTCGAATGGCCTGGTGATGAGAAACGATGACAGGCCTCTTAGTCATGAAAGGTGAAGGCTATGTTCACTATGCTTCCTTCCCAAGAGGGCTTTAGGCTTGGCACAGGACAGCTTCCTTCACTCTTAGAATTATCCTCCATGGCCTCTTCAACCTTTAGCCCCAAGCAGAAACCACCACCGAGGAGCGATTTGGCAGTGAGTTTAAATAAACACACGCTATATTAAAATGGGTTTTAACCACATCTCAGAAGGATGCCTTGCTATTTCTGGAAATGGGAATTTCTCAAAAGCTTCATAGGGTATCAGAAGTTTTAAAACTATGAAGTAAAAGGAACACATATAGATTTTCATGTAGAGAGAAAATAAAGAGCAATGAATAATCGGTTTTGAGGCAAGACAAGTAATATCCTTGGAATGAAAGGCTACACTGCCTCTATTCAAGCAGGGGCTGCAATGCTGACAATAACTCCATACTGCTCATTTGCCATGTAATTTGGGCATGTGTAAATGGGCATGTGTAAATGGGCATGTGTGCAAGCCCAGTGTGAGGAATTCCAGAGGCTTCACCAAAGAATGCCTGTTTTAAATGCAGTGCCAAAGTAAATGGTCAGCTTTCAAAGGCCACATCTGATATCCTTAGTCCCAACCCCTCAGAAATCTGGAAGAAAAAAAATTCAGGCAAGTAGATGAATTATCTCAGTGATCAATAACTAGGGAACCTGCAAGATAATTTCTCAACCACCTCTTTAATTTGAACTTTCGAAGGGTGTGCTGCTTTATAAAAATAATTTAAATGTCTACATTATAGAAAAGCAAATGAGTGTCCTCATAAGCCTTGAGTATTGACTTCACAAAATAATTAATTTCATATTCTACATCACTAGAATATGTCATATAAGAAATGTTTCAAGTTTATGTAGAATGCTAATAAAAGCATATGAAAAATTTCAAGAAAAATATTCATGTAAAATAACATAGACATCATATTCTAAACTTGTCTTATTTATCTCAAATTTTTATTGTATGAATTATACTGATTGCTATATTCTTGTAATAAGCAATGTATTTTCTACAGAACTAGATCCTTTTAGTGACTGACTGTGTCTGCCAATGCCACTTTAAGGGAAAGAGGAGGAGCAGCAATACACATAAACTTTATCGCCATTACCTCTTTGGGCAGATCTTGAAGGAGGAAGCATTGAGGGTAGAGGGAGAAACAAGTAGATATCTGGCCTCCTGTTTCCTATACAATTTCTGCTCCTTTTCAGGAAGTTATATCTGGATTGTGTCAAGGAAAGTTTCAGGAAACTCAGATTCATAGAATTACAGAGCTCAATTTGTAGCTTCATTTTAAATGAATGTTATTTGAGAGTATCAGTGTGGGGAAATTTTCAGCTGACTTATTTGTTAAGATGTGGAAAGCTGACCAGGGAACTTCTAGTCTAGGGCAGCTCTACTCATTACAAATTGAGTCTCACTGATCCCCACACAGCAGGAAGAGGATCTGTAGAAGGAGCCAGTTCCCTAAAGCTGAATGTTCTCTGGAGTGTGTTGGGTAAAGATGTGTGTAGGCAGATGTTAAAAGGCTTGCTTTTACCAGCTTTCTTATTTTATTTTTCATTGCATGTCAGATTTTCATGTTAGGATTTGTACGTTTTCAAAGTCTACTTACATAAGTCTTTTGTCATTTGGTTGGAGATCCTCACACAAGCACCCTCAGGAAAGGTTATCAAATTAATGGTTTTCTGGACACACTTTCAAAACAGCATTTGTCCTTAGTAAAATGTACGTACTTGAATTTCACAGTAATATTTTTCTAGATGAGCTGTGTTTTGGACTCTTTTAATAGTTGATATAAATTAATGTGCTTCTAAAGAATGAAAGGGCTCAGGAACCCCAAGACCAAGTTCTCAGTACAAAGGAGATTTATCTGTCACAGAGAGACAGAAGGAAGGGAATAAGAAACAAGACAGGAGATAGAGGATTTGGGAGAAGGGTAAGGGAAAGGGATAGAGGGAGAAAGTTTGTTTATTTCCGAGAAGGAAAAAGGACTGCTCTGGATAAAGAAGGGAGAGACATGGCCTCTCCTCCCCCTGGCAGCCAACAAAGGCCTCCTCTGCCACATATGTGGCCCTAACCATGGGTCCCTCCATGTGTATTCTTTGGTTGGTGGTCCAGTCTCCAGGAGTATGGGGGGGGGGAGACCAGTTGACACTCTTGCTCCCTCCATAGGGCTGCCAACTCCCGTAGCTAATTCACTCCCTTCTCTAACACTTCCATCTGGGACCTCATGCTCAGTTCAATGGTTACTGTGAAGTGAATCGTGGGTATTCCGAACATTTGGGCTAATATCCACTTATCAGTGAGTACATACCATGTTCATTCTTTTGTGAGTGAGTTACCTCACTCAGGATGATATTTTCAAGTTCCATCCATTTGCCTAAGAATTTCATGAAGTCATTGTTTTTAATAGCTGAGTAGTATTCCATTGTGTAAATGTACCACATTTTCTGTATCCATTCCTCTGTTGAGGGACATCTGGGTTGTTTCCAGCTTCTGGCTATTATAAATATGGCTGTTATGAACATAGTGGAGCATGTGCCTTTATTACATGTTGGAGCATCTTCTGAGCATATGCCCACGAATGGTATAGCTGGGTCCTCAGGTAGTATTATGCCCATTTTTCTGAGGGTCTGCCAAACTGATTTCCAGAGTGGTTGTACCAGCGTGCAATCCCACCAGCAATGGAGGAGTGTTCCTCTTTCTCCACATCCTTGTCAGCATCTGCTGTCACCTGAGATTTTGATCTTAGCCATTTTGACTGGTGGGAGGTGGAATCTCAGGGTTGTTTTGATTTGCATTTCCCTGATGACTAAGGATGCTGAACATTTCTTTAGGTGCTTCTCAGCCCTATGAGTTTTCTCAGTTGAGAATTCTCTGTTTAGCTCTCTTCCCCATTTTTTGATAAGGTTATTTGGTTCTCTTGAGTCTAACTTCTTGAGTTCTTTGTATACATTGGATATTAGTCCACTATCAGTCGTAGGATTGGTAAAGATCTTTTCCCAACCTGCTGGTTTCCGTTTGTCCTATTGGCAGTTTATAAACGTACAAGGGAAATCCCACACTGTGCTAGGATGAGGTGTTTAATTTTAAATAGGAATATTAACTAGGTGAGCCAAAGAGGGCTTTTGATTGCTGGACTTCGATACCCTAATAGCTGGACCTTGATGATCTGTCTCAGAAGGAGGAAGTGACCAAATAAGGGAATAGATCTTGGTGGCTAGCTTTAAGAATGCAATCTATTGTATCAAGGCAGAGGGAACTGGGGAGAAGGGTAAGGACTGCCAGAGTCCCTTGAAACATAATATAAAGTTTAAAAAAACCCTTATTTTTTTAAACATAACTTAACACCTTTGGAGATATTTGTATGTGATATATATATATATATATATGATGTATATGTATATGTACAAGAAAATAGCTCGGTATACTCATGGAAGCCAGAACGGGGTGTTTGTTTGATCAGAGCCGCAGTTATGGGTCTGCCCTGCTTGTTAGCTGAAGGCACAACAGGTACTTTTACTGCTGGGCAGTCTCTCCAACACCACACTTCTTATCTTTCAATTGGTACACAAAAATAAGATGTAATTAAAAATAACCTTTTACTGAAATCTCTAGCTATGAGAACAGTTAGCTGGTACCTACTGAGACGTTAGAATTATTATGCATTCTTATGCAAAGAGAGCCATGGAAATGGATACAGCATTATCTTTATTATTGGTACCTTTTGAGTCTCTCTCATTCTTTTGACTATTATTAAAATCAAAAGTATAAATATTGGTACTGACCTGAGACATGACTAAGAATATTTTTTCACATGCTTTCTGATTTTTTTTTTAATTTTAAAATCTTTTATTCATGCTTACTCTTGAATAGCCTCTGCTGTTATTTTCTTAGTAGACTAAGAATTAAAATCATTGTTTAGTATTGTGGTTCTTATAGAATTAAGTTCCTTTTCTTCAAGAATTCTGCTTCACAAAATTAATTGCTTAATCGAATAATGTTTTGACTACTTTACACTTTAGCAGCAAACGGAAAAACTGATTTAGAATTTCATTTGGCACATGAGTGGGTTTCATTTCTATGAACACTGTAAAACAATCATCCCTTGGCTATTATCAGCCCAAGCTGAGAGACCAGTTTTCCACTCTGGTCAGTCTACTACATAGTAGGTTGGTTGGTTTTGGCTTTTGAGTCATTATATAATGAACTACATATTTAATACAGATTCCCAGTGTATATGCCAAGCTGTTCTAGAATGTGCTATACATCCCAGTCTGGCCTCAATTCACAATCCTCTTACCATTACCGCTCGATTCCTGAAGTCACAATGGTCTGCCACCTACCTGATCAGATCTAGTCAGTATTTCTTAGTCACTGGGAATTTTGTTGCGTGATTGTAACAATAGTTCGTGGCCTGAGATCTGCCTTCCACCTTTATGACTAAATACATGAGTGCCTCTCGGTCTTCAATTCTTCTGATGTTTAAGGAGAATAAGTAAAGTAAGACAGCGACCGTCCCTCCTTGCTTGTGTGTGCCTACATATATGTGTACAATTGCTGTACTGATTCCCTATGATTCAAAAACCACAAGAGGATTGATTCCTCTTTGCTTGTGAGGGAGTAATATTTTGAGGGGTTTCTTTGCTTTTGTTTTTGGTTTTGGTTTTGGGATAGCTAGTCACTAGATAGAGGCACAGCCCTTTTTGTGTGTAACTGTATGCTGATTTTTTAACCATTAAGATAACTTAGCACCTGAAGTGGGCAGAAGGATGGGACAATGCATGTTTTGGTTTTATTAGTGTATGCTCTGTGCTTCCCTCAGTATGTGATACAAAGGCAGAGATATTAGGAAAATCTCTACTGTCTTGAGCTTCTGAATGTTACCTGATTGGTATCATATGAGCAAAATTATTTTACTATCCTTTCTTAAGGAATTTTCAGAAATGACAGGATCTGTTTATTGTATGCATGGCTGAGCTGTATCTAGAAGAATCAACACAAGAAACCTGCTCATGATAAGAAAAACAAAAAAAAATATCTGTTTCAGAATTTAAAGGCTTAATTATTAAACAACAAGAATAATTCCTTATGATCAGTCTAAGACTATATTAAAAGCTAAGAAGGGAGATGGATGGTGGAGGAACAACTTGCATGTCCTCCTGTCCTTTGCTGATGTGATATGTATTGTTTTCATATTCAACAAAAAAACCAGCTTCAGTGTCATTAGGAAAGAAAAGAAATCCAAGATTTTAAACAAAGAGCAATAACTATACAGTAAAAGAAAGTTTAAAAATGAGACACATGCTTGAACACCAAGGACCTGGAATGCTGAGACAGGAGAATAACGACTGTGACCGTAGTCTAAGTAGCCCAGTAACAGAGAAAGAAAAGAAAATCAGGAAGATACAAGATGCTGAACTAGTCACTTGACTACCTTCCTTCTGCCCATCCATTCTATTTTCTCTTACTTTTTCTCATTTCCAATGTTATAAAAGAAAAATTATCAGATTTTGTTTAGAAGACCCAGAAATAAATCAACACACCTATGGGCACCTGATTTTTTTCTTTTTCTTTTTTTTTTTGTAAAGAAGCTAAGAGCTAAGAATACACACTGGAAAGAAGACAGCTTCTTTAACAAATGGTTTTGTTCAAACTGGATGGCTCCATATAGAAGAGTGAAAATAGATCATCCTGCCCAGAACTCAACTCCAAATGGTTTAAAAACCTCAACATAAGGCTAGACATGCTAATTCTTACAGAATAGAAAGTGAAGAATAACCTTGAACTCAATGGCAGGAGAAAAGAGTTTCTGAATAGAACACCAATAAAATAGGCCCTAAGGTCAACAATTAATAAACTGAGAAGCTTCTGGATGGCAAAAAACACCATCATTCGGACAAAGCAGCAGGTACAGAATGAAAAAAAAATATTTTTAACAACTGCATATATTCTAGGGGGATAATATCCAAAGTATGTAAAGAACTCAAAAAACTGGACATAAAGAAAACATACAACTCAGGTTATTTAAAAATATGGTACAGATCTAAACAGAATTTTCAAAAGAAGAAGCACAAATGGCTGAGTTCTTTAAAATGCCAATGTACATAGTTATCAAAGAAATGCAAATTAAAACTATTTTGAGATTTCCTTTCATCCAATTAGAATGGCCAAGATAAATTTAAAAAAAAAAAAAAAAAAACTGACTGCCCCTGCTGGAGAGCATGTAGAGTAAGGGGAACACTTATACATTACTTTTGGAGTGCAAACTTGTACAGCCACTGTGGAAGTCAAAAAGACAGTAGTTAATACACCTCAAGGTCCATCCATTCCTCTTTTGGGCATATACCCAAAGGATGCTTCATTTTACTACAGAGAAACTTGATCAATCATGTTCCTTGCCGCTCTATTCATAATAGCCAGAAATTAAAAACAATCTAGTTGTCCTTCAATAAAAAAGAAGATTAAAAAAATATAGAAAATAGATGAATTGGGAAAGAATGGAAACAGAATTGTGTGAATTCCATTTACACATTGCCATATTACTACTTAGCCATTAAAAATGAAGTCATGAAATTCACAGATAAATGAACTAGAAGAAAGAACACTCTGAATGAGGCAACCCACAAAGAGAAATATGGTTTGTATTCACTTACATTTGGATGTTAGCTGTTAAGTCACTGATAAGCAAGCTATATTCTGTATAACCACAGAGGTCAACTAGAGAATAAAGAACTTTGGGGGAGGAATAGAAAGATGGAATAGAATAGAATAGAATAGAATGTTAAGGATGGACAAAATTAAAATGAGAGACGAATGTAAAGAAGGAAGGAAGTGAAGGAAAAAGGAGAGAATATGAGAAGAAATAACTAAAACTGAGGGCCATTTGAGGGGTTACATTAAAACCTAATATAGTGGAAGCTTCCTAAAATTTATGCATATATGAAGGTAATCTATATATAAAATCACCAAATATTTGGGAGACCAATGCCCAGTAGGACATTTCTTGTCATCAGTTGAAGCTTTCAGTATCAGAAATAGATTACATCTAATCAAATTCCTGCCCAAGGCAGGTCCGTGGGAATCGTCAACCAACCCAGGCTATTGCCAAGTCTATTGGTAGCTCTCCACAAATACACAGTAAGGTCCTATTGCTGAAGACAGCTGAGCACAACTCATTGAACAATAAGAAGTCAAGCCTTCACACCTACGCACTAGTATTCATTGTACTGGAAGATATAATGCATTGTGCCAGAGAGAAAAACAAACACCAAATTAGGCACAAACCTTTCCATCTACAAGGGAGACCTGACTGCAAGATATGTTGGTACAACAGTGACACAAAGCTTATTGGAGCAACCAACCAATATCTGATTTGAGTTAAGGCCCACTCCATGACTAGGAACGAAATGTAGTGTTGCTTGACTGGCCAATAGCCTGAGAGTAGACAGGCCAGAGTCCTAGAAGCAAATCAAATGCTACTCTTTTGCTAAAGGTATATAGCAAAAAAAGACTCCTAACGATATTCTGAGATACTCATAGGTCTATGCCTTGCTCCATCATCATCAGAGAAGCTTCTTCCTACAGCAAATGGGAACAAATAAAGAGACCCACAGCCAGATCATATGCAAAAAGTGAAAGACCTTGAAACCATCATCCCTAACTGGGGCATCTCCATCAAATCTCTCCCTTAAGGACTCAGGAAACTCTGAAAAAGAGGGGGCACAAAGTATGTAAGAACCAGAGAAGATTAAGGACACCTAAGGAACCATGCCCTTTTAGAAACAACTCAACTAACACACATATGAACTCATAGAGACTGTGCTAGTATGCATAGAGCCTTGGAGCCTTACATGGGTCTTTACCAGATGGGGTCCTAGACCTTAAAGGACAAAAATCCCTATCCCTAACCCTCTTCGAGTCCTTGTCCCTGTCCCTGTGCCTAGCCCTAGCCCTAGCCCTAGCCCTATCACTGAAGCTATCTCCAATTTATAGTTACTTGGAAATGAAAAAATGGATTTCTTCAGAAAAGTCTTCTTTGAAGGAAACAATAGACTCCTAAAGGTAGACCCCATGCACAGCAGTAGATGACCAACAGAAAATGTATTCTTCTGCTCATAAAACTGTGTCTGAAGTCTTACAGAGCTGCCAAACTGTTCCCAGTGGATCGTAACCATATATCCCACCACAGATGCAAAGTGGTCCCTGTTCTCCAGTCCTCACAAAACTCCTTTTTCCTCTTTGTTAGAGTGATCTTAGGTGATACATGTATTATCTTGTGGTGGTTGTAACATTTTTAAGCTTACAAAAACTGGTGTTCCCAGACAGTATCCTATGAAAGGTCTAGCCCTGCTTAGCTTCTGGACCTGGGTATATTAAGGGTGGTATGTCCTAATACTTGGTGGTTTTACAATGTATAGTTAGCTAATAACATTGAAAAACTTTTCATGCATTCATTGAGTATTTTTATAACTTCTTAGGGGTGTATTATTCAAGTCCTTTGTTGACTTTCAAATTTGGGGTTTGGTTTGGTTTGGTTTGATTTTTGTTTTCTTGTGCTTGGTTTTTGTTTTTAGGGTTTGTTTTTTTGTTTGTTTGGTTGGTTTGTTGGTTGGTTGGTTTTGCTTTTTCTTGTTTTTTATTTTGATTTTGGTTTGTTTGTCTATTTGTTCTGCTTTGCACTGTTGAGTTGTAATGTTCTTTATTTACATATTAACCAGTATCAGATGTACAGTTTGATGATATTTCCACTCATTCTGCAAGTATTTTTTTCACTTGCTTAATAATATATTTTAATGAACAAACTTCTTTGATGCAGTGCAATTGTTTTGTTTACCATTTTCTGCTGTCCTTCTGCTGTAATGTATAGAAAGTCAATGACTAACCCAACTTCAGAAGATTTGAAATTATTTCATTCTAGTAGCTGTACGGGTTCTTCACTCTTATGATTAGTTATTTGGTATTTATATATGTGTTATATGGGGAATGCGTATGTGTATGCATGTGCACGTGTGTGTGTGTGTAAATGCATGCGTGTGTGTGTGTGTGTGTGTGTGTGTATGTGTGTGTGTGTGTGTGTAACTGGGTACTGAGTCCAGGACATTGTCCCTCCTATGTTGATGAGTGATCTACAACAGAATGACCTGGTCAGCTTTCAACCCATTTTGAGTTAACTACATATTATGGGACTCAAGATTCTAAACTCACTCTTCTGCATGGAGATCGCCAGTTTTCCAGATTCGTTGGTTGAAATCATTATTATTTACTAATTAATTAACATTGACACCTGGCCTAACACAAAAAACCAGTACCAAAACTTCTTTGGCAAACATCGGGTGATCTTTAGCTGTATGGAAACTTAAGGAAGAGGAATATTCTCTAACCATGGACTTTGGAGGGGGAGAGCTGAGAACATTTTTACATAAGTTAGATT
This sequence comes from Rhynchomys soricoides, assembly GCA_019843965.1. Taxonomy (NCBI): domain Eukaryota; kingdom Metazoa; phylum Chordata; class Mammalia; order Rodentia; family Muridae; genus Rhynchomys; species Rhynchomys soricoides. The sequence goes on along the minus strand of JADRCH010000018.1, from coordinate 5,321,549 downwards.
TGATATTGTGGTGGCTTAGTTTTAAAAATTACACTCTCAAATTCATCTGAGATTTATTTTCACCTTTATTCTCCTTCTTTTTCTGCTGGAAATAATATCAGTCTGGAAAAATAATGATATTTGCCTTTGCCAAGACATGGAAGGGTTATAGTACAATTTAAGGAAGAAGGGGGCGGGGAGTCCAATAAGCCATAGAACTAGGTGTATTGTTATTCAGTTTGTTGGGTTCGAAGTATGAAGGGATTTTTTTTTGTGGGATTATTTATGAAAAGAGAATCCTTAAAATCATTTTACTAAGAATATCTACATCTATGAGTTTGAAGTTCTTCATGGCTGAGAAGAGTCAACCCTTTTGAGTAGTAGAATGGGCCTCTTGGGACTGGTACAGATGATGGCTTCATAAAGTGGCTTGGATGATGGCGCAGGTAGAAGACTGCTTCCAATTCTATGCCCATTATGGCTCAAGGGTAATGATAATGTGCACATAAAATCTGCAGATTGGTCCAGAATGGTACTATAAAGACAGGCTTTTCCTAATCATGTCACCATTTTGTGTCTGCTGGCATGGATTGCAGCCTGGATGTTCAAGGGCAAGACTATAAATGGAAAATGTTGAAAAGCATGTCACCATAAGCCAGAGCGATCTTTGTAAAACATGTTAATCGTATCACCTCAATCAATCCCCCAGTATAAAAAACTTAATGGCTTCCTAGGTGTTTAAGAAAATGTCCTTCTTAAAAGATGCTTATACACATTGCTTGGCTTTTCATGCAGCTTCACAGACCTCATTTTCCAAGTCTCAGACCTCATGGTTTTTCCATAGGATTGCTAAGCTCATTCCTACTTTATGGCCTTGTGATGCTTTCCTCTGCCTGGAATGCTCTTGTAAATGGGATTTCCATGGCGAGTTGGTTTTATCATTAGTGTCTCTGCTGGTTTTATTATCTGCTTAGTGCTTATAAATCTCTCTTTTGTCTCTCCATCTCTGTCTGTCTCTGTCTCTCTGTCTCTCTGTCTCTCTCTTCTCTCTTCTCATACAGCTTTATTGATCCACTTACCACTTCAACCAGCCCTTAATGTATCTCATTATCAAAAAATATCCAAATAAAGCAGCAGTACTCTAGGAATACAGACCATTTTTATTCATTTTTACATGAGTCCGAGTGTGTGCAAAACTGAGCAAGCAAGATATTTCAGTGTTCTCTGTACATAGGCCTTCTGGGCCATATATAGTTTTATCTTGTTCTCCCTGGAGCAGTACAACAAAGCTGATCCAAGAAGTGAATTTCCTGGCCTGACCATGACATTTTTTTCTAAACCTCTGTTTTCTCGGAGTTTTGAACGTAAACTACACAGATGCCCTCCCTGCAAGATAGCTGGAGCAAGGGCTGAGTTCAGTCCCAGAGGCTGGCTCCAAGAAAGGTTTAATTCTCAGGTGCACTTGCTGGTGTTTTGTTAGGTGTGTCTTCTGATGGATGTGACAGTTTTTCTCTCACTGAGGGAGCATCTGGCTATTTGTTGAAGAGACGATGTGAGAGAAATTAGTGTTGGCCTCATTTTAAATCTTCCTTCATCTCAATTTACAAGGAAGGCACACCGATGAGTAGAGGGACTCTCTGAGGATCAAACACAGGATGAAGGCACACATATATGAGGATAAGAGTTAATTTCATAATATGCCTGCTGTCTTGTTTATATTTTAATTAACGTGTTCTATAGCATGCAGTCAATTTGATAGATAATACCCTCAACACATAAAGCCACACAATAATCAATAGACAATACAGAAATTAGGAAAAAAGGGGGTAAAAAATCACTTATTGATTGTTTTGAACTAACCTATCTATTATTAGCACATTTTTAAAGTAATTCTTTTTATTTTTTGAGATTATAATATAATCACACCTCACCTTTTCCTTTACCTCCCCCTTAACACTGTCACGGACCACCCCCTTGCTCTTTTCAAATTCATGGTCTCTTTTTGTAAGTGATAGAATTAAAATGTAGCGCCCCTCCCCCCATCAAGGAGGCTGTTCTTTGCAACAGACAGAGACTGTCACAGAAAACCACAACCAATCAAATTGCAGAGTTATGGAGCCCAGCTCCAAGTGACACATGTATAACACAGTTTCTGCAACTAAGGCTCAGGAATCATTGCAGAAGGGGCAGGGGGTGAGAGGAGAAAGATTGAAAAACCAGAGGAACAGGGAATTAGCTGTGAGATCGTGTCTTCTAGAAATGTAAGAATCTATACCTAGAAAGTCTCACCCACATGGCTCCCTAAACATGGCCTGAACCAAAATGATACGAACAGACATACTAATATGAAAGGGAAAAGCTTTTGAGACCACAACCCTGACAAAGAACTACAGGCAACTAAGAGATGGCGAGAACAGGAGAAATAGCCATTCCCAGGCAAAAGCATGTTAATTGGTGTTTTGACATCAAATGGTCAGCCTTGAAAATATATGCATATAGGTAACATTATACAGAGTGAGCAGGTGGTATTTATGTCTAAACTGATTTTTTTGTGTATTGTCAGTCAATATATTTTATTTTTTCCATTGCTGGTGATAAAATTTCATTGTCTTATGCATGCTAGGCATGTATTTCACCACTGAGCTGTATACCTCAGCCCTGTTATTAATATACTTAATTGAACAACATTGGGTTTACATGTGTTTCAATTTTTAAAAAAAGTCCAGTCACAATGATGCAAGCTTGAAAATACAATAGAAGTTGAAATAAGTGAAAGAGAGATTGTTTGGGGGGAAAAAAACTGTTCGTAGGGAAAAGTAGACTTTTCAATATTTTTGGGAAATTTTAAAAAATAAGTTGAAAGTGTATAAGAAGAAACAGAGGCAAATTTATTCACTGATAGAAAGCAACCTGACCACAGGGAAAACAAGGTTAATGCAGAAAGGCAGAAAGAGCTAAGTTAGCAGCTGCTTAAGTGACCTGGAGATCTCAGTACCTCCAAGCCCCAAGCCCATGAAGATGCTCATTTTATTTGCCTGTCTAAAGACCCAAGTATCAGTCATAGTCAGTTTTAATTTTCCTTCTTAGCCAGTCTTTTATATATGCTATCAAACAGTGATTCTCAGATAAAAACATGCCTTCCATCAAAACAAGACTTGTTAAAATAGAGATTTCAGGGTCTACATGGAGGATAAAGGTGAAGATCAGTTTGAAGTCCCAAGTGGTTAATGAATACATGTTTGGAAGCTACATTTTCAGAACCACTAGCTAGAAAAAACATTTTCTCCCTTTCCTACATCAGTTAGACATACTGTAAATTATTTTTGTTTAATTTTTGATATTATTTATTTATTTAAGACAGATTCTCATTATGTACCTGAGGCCTGCTGGATATTACTATGTAGATCAGACTGCCATTGAACTTGTTGATAGCTACCTGGCCTTGTCCATCTGCAAGTATTGGAATTAAAAATCTGTGCCATAACACTTGGCCTTGTATTGCAATTTACAAGTCATAATAAAATTAATATTTATTTAATTAAATCATTTTATAAAAAATTCATAATTAAATATGAGGCAATATAGACTTCACAGTGTTTTGATCATATGTTTCTCAGGAAAATCAGTCATCTTTTGTGTTCAGCTCATTAAGAATCAGTCAAGTCAATTATGGATTACATAAGGCTTCTATAAGTTAGAAAGCATTCCCCAGTCCTTTGCTTTCTCTTAAAGATCTAGAGAGGTTAAGACAAATAATGAAGTAGTGTTGATCATCTTCTCTTGCACTGATTATCTGATATTTACATTGTGTGCCTACATACCCTTTCTATCTCCAACCATATTGTTGCAAGTAGTCCATACCAACCATGAAAAAATACCTCCAAGTACACAGAAAAGTTGTTAATATCTTCATGCCTGTCTACCAGGTAGCTGTCCCACAGCCTTAAGTTAGTGACCCTTAAAAAAATTTCACAATCACCATGACTCCACATTACATTATCCCTGTGCTAAGTAGAGAAACTAAATCAACTAACATTACATAACAGAGGACAGAGATGAATGTGTTCATGAATCACCAACTCTCTTTACAATAACCGGATCACAATTATGAAATAAATGAGTGACGCAGAGTTCATTTTTGTCTCAGAGTAATATGTACGGTCCTCCTCTAAGCACTTATAGATGACAATCAGAAAGTAGTCCTGATGTCAGTAAAAATTAGTCAAATTGCTTTATCTATTCAAATGAATTGCTTAATGTCATTGAGAGTACACCCACAGTTCAGTCCAGCATCCTTACTAAAACTTTCTAAAGTTTGGCTACTATTTTCACATTAAGGTACAGATTTAATTCTTATGTAAGTTTCTGGTTTGCATCACAAACTTCTCCCATCTAGCCTCCCCCAGACATTTTATCGCTTAGAATTGTATTTTTTGAGAGTTTTAAGAGACAAAAAAGGTGGGTCTCTAAGCTTGGTGCACATCCAGTGGACATGGCAGCATCTTGTTGGCAGCCTGAAACAAGAATTAATAAGCGGAGAGCCTTCTATCCAGCAGCCGACTGAGACACAGAGACGTAGCCAAGCATTGGACTGAGGTCCTGGACACTGTGGAAAGGTACAGGAAGGACTGAAAGAAATGAAGGGAGAGCAAACCCATAGGAAGATCAAGTGTCAACTAACCTGGAGCTCCCAGACACTGAGCCACCAACCAAAGGACATATGGCTGGTCCATGGTCCCTAGCACATAGGCAGCAGAGGTCTGCCTTGTCTGGGCTCAGTAGGAAAAGATGCATCTAATTTTGTAAAGACATGATGCCCCCTGGGGGTAAGGTTATGGGGGGTCACCCTCTCAGAAGGAAAGGGGAAGCAGGATAGGGGCAAGAACTCTGTGAGAAGGGACCAGGAAGGGGCAATATTTGGGATATAAATAAGTAAAATAATTAATTAGTGAGAGAGAGAGAGAGAGAGAGAGAGAGAGAGAGAGAGAGAGAGAGATTGCCTCCAGATGCTACCTGTGAAGAAACATCATACAGAAGAGCTCTTGACCTTAGTTTCAACTGGGCCTCGTTATTCTTCCTGCATTTCCTGTTGATTCTGTGCATCGCCTCCTACATGATTTAACCTCAATATAACATTCAATTGCTTATCTATTTAGATTCTACAGGATGTCAGCATTAGTCCATTTGATTAAAAAAAAAAAGTGTTCATTGAACATCTTGTAATTACCAGGCATAATTATCATTCAATTTCTAATCAAGCGAAGGGACAATTAATGTCCATACACATAAAAATATGCAGGTTCGAAAGTCTATAACTTCAGTATTGACATGCACAGTGAATGAGGACAGAGTAGGGAGAAAACAAAAGGCTCAGTAACAGAGATGCTTACAACCAGGCTACTTAGATTGTGGGAACAACAATGACCTCCAGTAAAAGTAACTTTGGACCTGTAAAGTAAATGTTAAGAAGATATTCAACATGCAGGAATCAAGAATGGACATTACAGAGAAAGAAAAGTGAACAAATGTAAAATCACCCAGGAAATCACGAGAGATTACAATGAGCTCTAATATAACCATTGAATTTCTAAGAAAATGCATTTTTTAATCAAGATTAAAAATAATTACTTTTGGGAGGAAAAGAAAAGAAGCAAGAGGCTGAACATTGAAGAATATAGCAACAGGAGTGTGTGTGTGTGTGTGTGTGTGTGTGTGTGTGTGTTAAAGAATTCCAATAATGAAGATTCTTCTTAATCTCTAGCAAGCATAACACTCAAAATATTTAACACCCACACAAAATGGACAGTGGCAGGGATGATGCTTAAAGTCAGCTCAAGAGCATTGCTGTAAACAGAACATCAATAACTAATATATCACTGGCAGGAAATCGTGCTGCAACTGGATAATAGGCTTTTCTCCCTTATCAGCATCAGAGAGCTATTGCAATCAGCACCACAGTTTTCAGAGTTCTTTGTCACTTGTATCGGCCATTACTATACAGAGAAATGCCATCCAAGATAGAGTTCAATTCAAATCTGTCCATTTTACCATCCATATGTCCCTATCTCAATGTTGGTTCTAAATAAGAAATCGAATAGCCACCTGAATATTTCACACTGCATTATCTACATAATCAATTACATTATTAGCAATTTTGTTAGTTAAATTTATTACTTATTCATCTGATATTTTACTCCCAATTATGAAGTAAACATTTTTGGAAGCCAAGAATAAAGGAATGAATAAAATATACTAAAATCCTGCCTGTATGAAGAGTTTATATTGCAATGAGAGGACCAGCAATTTAAAAGGTAGATGAAGGAAATTCAAGGTCTTTAATGTTGTGATAAGCAAAACAAGTACAGTCTGGAATGCTGACAGGAGATTTAAATTGTAGTCAGTATGGCATCTCTGAAAGGGTGATTCTCTAGCCTTGACTCACAAGCAGACCCAGGCACTAACTTTACCCTTGTTTGAATGTAGAAAGATCCAAGCCAATCAAATATCAAGTGGCGTTGCACCAAGACAAGAGTTACAAAAGCTTGCAGTACAGAGAGAGAGAGAGAGAGAGAGAGAGAGAGAGAGAGAGAGAGAGAGATCAAAGGAAAAACAGGGTGAACGGGGAAACATAAGTACAGCGAAAACACACTGTCCGTGTCTTGGATGCTATAACAAAGCTCAGAGCTTGAACTCTGTGTAAACCAGAAAGCCAGTGGAAGTTCAGAGTAGAGCATCAGCCAGGGAAGGTTATGGTATGATAAGAAAACTATGGGTGTTTTTTAGTGCACTTTGTAAGCATCAGTGGATCTTTATAGCACCCTTTTGCTTTGAAAAGATAAAATCAGGGTGGAAAAACTGATACTACATGTGGTCAGTAATGTGTCTTCTCTACTCCGTAAATATAGTACTTGGGTTGGCTGTTTTCGAGACGGTTATCTAAAGGATGTTATTTGAATAACCTCTTGCTAGTATCCTCGTCTCCTTTGTGATGTAAGTATTTCTCATTCACTACACATTATATCAGATTTTTAAGGAAACTCTATCCACACAAGAATTCGGAGCAACTAGGGCTGGAGAGATAGCTCAGTGGTTAAGAACGCTGAGTTCTTCCAGAGGACTAAACTTAGATTCTGTATGCCAACCTGGCCACTCAAAACTGTCTGTATCTCCAATTCCATGGTACCTGTTGCCCTCTTCTGGCCTCATTGTAGGTCAGGCATGCAAGTGAAGCAAAACAGGTAAAATAAATATACACATGCAGTTTAGGAAGAAAGAAAGAAAGGAAAGAAAGAAAGAAAGAAAGAAAGAAAGAAAGAAAGAAAGAAAGAAAGAAAAGTGAAAGAAAGAAGTGGAAGAAAGAGAATCGAGTGAAACTAAAATTATAACTCAAAATAACAATGCCTAGGCTTCCCACATCTCCTTCAGGATATAAAATTTAGATAAATATAAAGATGAAAAGTGAAAATGTTGTTCTCTATATATTGTGTATATCAATAAATTCCTTCTGCAGTTGTTGTACATGACAAAGATAATATTGATTTTCTAGGCCCAGCCTACAGAGCTCCTTGGAAGTACCTTGAAAAGACCTGGCCAAGCATCAGTCCACTTAAAGTAGAGAAGCAGAAGCAGTACAATCCATTTGTGAGAGCCTCAGCAAACAAATGGAGATAACAAAAGCTGCTGTAAGATTACAGCTATGAAGAAAAACAGGAACATCTAATTCACCAAGGAAGCTAGCTAGACATGTCCTGAAATTTCACAGATAGAGAGAAATTTACAAGTACATTTAGGGGAGCTGCGTAGTGGCTCAGTGGGTTAGAACGCTTGGTTCATAAGCCCTCCATGGTGTTAGGATTACAGGCACACTACACTGTTTTTCTCATTGGTGTTGGGAGTTTGAACTCGAGTCCTTATTCTGGTCTCTGGGTCTTGCTAGAAAGCCTATCTCCAGATTCAATGAAGAACATTGCATTAAAGGAAATAAAACCAAGAGTAAGAGAGAAGGACACTCAGTGTGTCATGTGGCCTTCATGTGACACATGGCCCTGAACAGCTAGCTATACACACATGTACAATTTCAACATGCATACACACAAAGACACTTAGACACAAATACACACAGAAAGAGAGAGAAAGAGAGAGATACTATGAGTAAAATCGCATTTTGCTTCTAAATTGATAAAATTATAGACTTGCAAAATCATAATTTATGAAGGATTTTATCTTCCACTTTCAAGGGTCATATAACCTGATGCTGATACCTAACTAATCGGGTACACATACACAAACACACACACACACACACACACATACACTCACATTCACACACATACAAACACACACACACACACACACATACTCATATTAACACACATACAAACACAGAAAACTCTCACTTTTGAGTTTAGATGTAACATCTAAATGAAATACTAGCAAATTGAGTTCAGCATGCTAGTTTAAAAATAATACATTGCAAATAAATGCTGTTTGTTCCAGAAATGCAAGAGTTGTATGACATTAGCAATTCTAATAATATATGGCTTAAATCATCAAATCAAAAATAAAAATGTTGCTTCAAGAGATGCTACAATGTATAATAAATCTAAAATCTCAGGTTCAGGGAAACTTTTGAAAATGGAATATGAAGGAAAATGATTTCTAATGATATGTAGTTATATAATTGTTACATTTTTTTTAAGAAGCTGTTGAAATGTTTAAGTAAGTAAATAGAATGCCAAAACTAAACATTTCTGCATGTAAGTGCCACAACGGTTATGTGGCTGTCAGAAGACAAGCTTGAGTGCCAGTCCTTACCTTCCATCTTGTTTTAATCAGAGTCTATGTTGGTCAGAAGAGCAAGCTCAAGAACTTCCAGGGATCTCTTCCCTTCATTCCGCATCTCAATTTAGAATCATTATGATTACAGATGCACACTAGATCTGCATTTGTGTGAGCTCTGGGGGTTCAAACTCAGGGCTATTCCACTTGTAAAACAGACACTTTCCCCACCTAGACATCTCTCTCCCCAGTCCCACAAAATTTTAAAAGTCAGTATTTTGTATACATTAGTTATTTTCTCCACCCCAAAACACAAATGTGTAATTACACTATGAATATTAAATGAATTATGACACATAAAGTGAATAAACTTAAGATGAAACCTATTTTGAAAAAAATCTAGCATTAGTGAAGAACATAGGGAAAATCTTTTTTTTTTTATTTTCATATTTTATTTACATTTCAAATGTTTCAGATCTTCCCTTTGGAACCTCCCCATTCCCTCCGCCCTCCCCCTGCCTATATGGGGATATTCTCCAACACACTCTCCCACCCACCCACCCTCTCTCATCATTCCTCCTTGTCATTCTCCAATACTGGGGGATCTAACACCCTCAGGCCCAAGGGCCTCTCCTCCCCCTGACGGATAACAAGACCCTCCTCTGCCACATTTTTGGCCAGCACCATGGGTCTCTCCATGTGGATTCTTTAGTTGGTGGATCAGTCTCCAGAAGTATCGGGGGTCAGGCCAGCTGCCATTGTTGCTACCTCCCTGGGGCTGCACACTCCCTCAGCTCGTTCAGTCCGTTCTCCAAGCTCTCCATTTGTGACGTCACACTCAGAACTACTTTTGCTGTGAAGCGACTCTTGGATATTTCAAACTTTTGGGCTAATAACCTCTTAACAGTGAGTACATACCATGTTCATTCTTTTGTGACTGCGTCACCTCGCTCAGGATGATATTTTCAAGATCCATCCATTTGTCTACGAATTTCATGAAGTCATTGTTTTTAATAGCTGAGTAGTACTCCATTGTGTAAATGTACATTTTCTGTATCCATTCCTCTGTGGAGGGATATCTGGGTTGTTTCCAGCTTCTGGCTATTATAAATATGGCTGCTATGAACATAGTGGAACATGTGTTCTTATTACATGTTGGAGCATCTTCTGGGTATATGCCCAGGAGTGGAATAGCTGGGTCCTCAGGTAGTATTATGTTCATTTTTCTGAGGGTCCGGAAAACTGATTTCCAGAGAGGTTGTATCAACTTGCATTCCCACCAGCAATGGAGGAGTGTTTCTCTTTCTCCACATCCTCGCCAACATCTGCTATCACCTGAGTTTTTGATCTTAGCCATTCTGACTGGTGTGAGGTGAAATCTCAGGGTTGCTTTGATTTGCATTTCCCTGATGACTAAGGATGTGGAACAGTTCTTTAGGTGCTTCTCGGCCATTCGAGTTTCCTCAGTTGAAAATTCTCTGTTTAGCTCACTTCCCCATTTTTTGATAGGGTTATTTGGATCTCTGGCGTCTAGCTTCTTGAGTTCTTTGTATATATTGGATATTAGCCCTCTATCAGATGTAGAATTAGTAAAGATCTTTTCCCAATCTGTAGGTTGCCATTTTGCACTATTCACAGTGTCCTTTGCCTTACAGAAGCTTTGTAATTTTATGAGGTCCCATCTGTCAATTCTTGATCTTAGAGCACAAGCCATTGGTGTTCTGTTCAAGAACAATTCCCCTGTGCCCAAGTGTTCAAGATTCTTCCCCACTTTCTCTTCTATCAGATTCAGTGTATCTGGTTTTATGTGAAGGTCCTTGATCCACTTGGACTTGAGCTTTGTACAGGGAGATAGGAATGGATCAATTTGCAATCTTCTACATGTAGACCACCAGTTGATCCAGCACCATTTGTTGAAGATGCTGTTTTATTTCCACTGTATGGTTTTAGCTCCTTTGTCGAAGATCAAGTGACCATATGTGTGTGGGTTCATTTCTGGGTCTTCGATTCTATTCCATTGATCTACCTGCCTGTCATTGTACCAATACCATGCAGTTTTTATCACTACTGCTCTGTAGTACAGCTTGAGGTCAGGGAGGCTGATTCCCCCAGAAAACCTTTTATTGTTGAGAATAGTTTTTGCTATCCTGGGATTTTTGTTATTCCATATGAATTTGAGAATTGTTCTTTCTAGGTCTATGAAGAATTGAGTTGGGATTTTGATGGGGATAGCATTGAATCTCTATATTGCTTTCGGCAGGATGGCCATTTTAACTATGTTAATCCTGCCAATCCATGAGCATGGGAGATCTTTCCATCTTCTGAGGTCTTCTTCAATTTCTTTCTTCAGAGACTTGAAGTTCTTGTCATACAGATCTTTCACTTGTTTGGTTAGAATCACACCAAGATATTTTATATTGTTTGTGACAATTGTGAAGGGTGTCATTTCCCTAATTTGTTTCTCAAACTGTTTATCCTTCGAGTATAGGAAGGCTACTGATTTGCTTGAGTGAATTTTGTATCCAGCCACTTTGCTAAAGTTGTTCATCAGCTGTAGCAGATCTCTGGTGGAGTTTTTTGGGTCACTTAAGTATACCATCATATCATCTGCAAATAGTGATATTTTGATTTCTTCCTTTCCAGTTTTTATCCCCTTGATTTCCTTTTGTAGCCTGATTACTCTAGCTAGAACTTCAAGTACTATATTGAATAGGTAGGGAGAGAGAGGGCATCCTTGTCTAGTCCATGATTTTAGTGGGATTGCTTCGAGTTTCTCTCCATTTAGTTTGATGTTGGCCAATGGTTTGCTCAATATTGCTTTTACTAAGTTTAGGTATGCTCCTTGAATTCCTGATCTTTCCAAGACTTTTATCATGAAGGGATGTTGAATTTTGTCAAAGGCTTTTTCAGCATCTAACGAAATGACTGTGTGGTTTTTTTCTTTGAGTTTGTTTATGTAGTGGATTACATTGATGAATTTCCAGGTATTAAACCATCCCTGCATCGCTGGGATGAAGCCTACTTGATCATGGTGAATGATTGTTTTGATGTGTTCTTGGATTCGGTTTGCAAGAATTTTATTGAGTATTTTTGCATCAATATTCATAAGGGAAATTGGTCTGAAGTTTTCTTTCTTTGTTAAGTCTTTGTGGGGCTTTGGTATCAGTGTAACTGTGGCCTCATAGAATGAATTGGGTAGTGTTCCTTCCGTTTCTATTTTATGGAATAGCTTGAAGAGTATTGGTATTAGGTCTTCCTTGAAGGTCTGATAGAATTCTGCACTGAACCCATCTGGTCCTGGGCTTTTCTTGGTTGGGAGACTTTTAATGACTGCTTCTATTTCTTTAGGAGTTATGGGACTGTTTAGATGGTTTATCTGATCCTGATTTAACTATGGTAATTGGTATCTGTCTAGAAACTTGTCCATTTCCTCCAGATTTTCCATTTTTGCTGCATATAGGCTTTTGTAGTAGGATCTGGTGATTTTTTAAATTTCCTCAGAGTCTGTTGTTATATCTCCGCTTTCATTTCTAATTTTGTTAATTTGGATACTGGGAAAATTTTAACAATAAAGAAAAAAATGAAGATTTGTAAAGTAAAGGACTCATGTTGTGAATTTAAATCAGATATTAAAGAAACCAGAATAACATTGCTCATGGTATTTTGAAAAGTAGGATATGATGAATTCTAAGCTTAAGTGAAAAGACAAATTAAGGGTATTTCTTTCAAAGATTCTGGAAAATCGGAGTTGGAGAGATTTTAAGTATCAGATAACAGTGTACAATGTTCAAAATCAGGTGGGACTGAATTACAGCAAAAAAACAAAAGAATAATCAAAATCTTGTCTCATCTTACCAAGCTTTAGAGGTGGAGACAAGACATCTTATATTCAGGATTTAGATGTACAAAAAGACAGGGAAGAAATCTATAAAAAAGATTTATAACATTTAAAAAATTAAAAATCGATTTAATTTTAAAATGTATTAACACATCTTGGAAGCATGAAGAGACAATTTTCTGAGCACCAAAATCTTTCCCATTTTAAAGCAATAAAAGTAAATAAATCCATTCATTCCTATAGTGGTCAGAATTATTTAGGGTATGTTCTCATTTCTTTCTGTTGCTGTGATATAACATAAGTCATTTGGACTCAGGATTATTTGGCTTACATTTTCCACATTGGGGTCCACCATTGAGGGTATTTAGCGGAGAAATACAGGTAGAATGCGGAGACAGAAACTCAGTTAGCTTTCAAAAGCAGCCCTGGTCTATTGGCATAGGGATCACCTTTATGAATCAGCATTCAAGAAAACTTTCTCGCAGACATTTTCACAAACAAAGCTGAAGAAGGCAGTTCCTCCGCTGATAGTCTTTCTTCCCAGGTTTGTGACATGTTGACAAAAAAATGACCTGATACAGTGTACAAATCTTTATTTCCTGGCTTTTTAAAGGGAAGAAAGACACCATGTATGAAAAGGAGATTTTAAAAAAAAATGTAAACTGTAGTCTTAAATACAACATTTGGCACATAAGTAATCTTAGGAAATTTAACATTTTCTAACTCCAATTTTTTATTAGCATAATTATGCTAATTATGTCTATTTTGAGTGTATAAAACATGAAATCCATCTGAAAAGCTAGAAGAACCATGAGCTTCAATTTGCCTCCCATGACTGTCTATTTCCAGTCCAACTATTAGCCGACTACTACTTTGATTCAGAGCCTTGAACACTATTGTCTGTGACTGTCCAAATAAGTCTTTGTGGACAGTCAGGATTCTCTTTCTGCTCCTTATTTCTGAGCCATAGCAGCTAAAACCTTCAGAAAAGACCTAGTTTTTTTTTTTTTTTTTTATCATAGTTTCATTTAAATGAGGGGTGGTGGGCAGGGGAGGAGAGACCTATGGAGTTATGAAGATTGGAAAGAGAAAGACTTTGCCCTCACCACAGATAGGCTGAGGATCAGGGGCACTGTTGCAATTTATTTTAGTCCTAGCTAGGCGACTTTATGGGCAGCCGAGAACCAACAATAAGCAGCTTCCTGTGGTTTCAGTTTCCTGAAAACTGGAAGCAATTTTCTATGACATTTACCAGATCAAATACTCAATGTATTGGGTAAGTCCCTAGTAGCATGGCTCCCTCTCTATTAGTAGCCAATTCCCAATTGCAATTGTTCAATATTTTCATCCTGTTATTTCTTTTAAACATCCTATCCTATGATCCCAAGCTCCGATGCCTCTGAGAGACACAATTCAATCTTTTCTAGACTTTCCCCCTTGATTTGCTGAATTCTGACACCGAGACCAGTCCAGGCTTTCTGGTGGCAATTTCCACATCATCATCTCCCCCAAATCTTAGTCCCCCTTTAAAAACTATCATACAAATTTCAGTGGGTTTTGTCCTTCTCCCAAAGAAGCAATTGTACTCAACCTGAACTGCTTGCTGCCAAGTGTAGTGACGCCTCCGGACTCACTGATTTTAAGCAATTAAGGCGGATGCAAATATCCACATCTGCCAATCAATTGATTTTTCTCCATTCTAGCAGATTTGATGGGTACAGTGTTTCTCTCCCCTACAGACTGCAGCTGTGAATTTGCAACTTTTAGATTTCTGTTCATTTACCATTTGAAAATTTTGTTTGGCAAAAATAAAACTTTTCTGCTGGGAAAAATATATATACATGAATGTATCAGTCAGCATTTTCCATGAAGACTGTATAAGGAAGTGATACCAGAGGAAAGATTAGGGATGCAGTCAATAAGAATAAATAGAGACTTTAAATCACTCAGAGCTCAATTGTTTCAATGCCCTGATGCCTGAATGGAGGAGTTAGGCAACAGATCTGAAGTACCCCGAGGCCTTGAAATGTAAACACAAGAAAGACATACATTTTTGTGCTTAGTTGCATACTGAGGTTCATAAGTATACCTACAAATGAATATTTCCTCACACAGTTATTTGGCAAATAATTGAGGATTATTTTTGTAGTTTGTAGAAGCATTTCTACAGAATTTTCCATAGGTCATTTATAGGCCTCTCAAGTTTGAGGACAACGTTTCATTAGAACCTTTTTCTTGTTTAAAATCACCAGTAATCAAGTGGTTTAGAAACAAGATACAGTCTTGACTCAAATTTCTAATATAAATAAATACTTACTTTATTCATCATATGTTTGTGGTACAAAGTCATTGCTTTCTACCTGAGTAGACAATATTTTAGAAGTCATGTTAGCTTGAAAGTATCAAGGAAGTTACAAATATTGAGATGGGAGTTCTCAATATTTTGTGTAGAAATGATGTGGCCTTAGGGAATAAAGTTAATAGATAACTTATGAGTTTAACTATTCAAATACTAGAAGATGAATAAATAATAGCTTGAAAGAGAACACAAATAGTAAAACACATGGAAAATTAGTAAACTGAATATGTTTCCAGAAATTTCTATAATGAGCATAGAATTTAATAGTAGGGTGCTGCCACTCTTTATTTTATTCAACTATAATGCAGCATTGAAGAATTTTTATAGTGGGATATTAAATGTTCAGAAGACTTATCAACTTTCAGCATCTTTTTATTCTGCATCAGAGAGATTGAAATCTGGGCATCTTCATTTGACTGTTCAGTTCATATCCACAGTTCTGTAGAAGTGAGGCACCCAGGGCTAGAGAACGCCAGCAGTGAAGCAAACTGACTGAGTCAGGAAAAGTGATAAGGTACTTTCTCAGAAAATCCACACCGGCCCAACCCTGATAGAGCAACTGGCAATAATCAGGTAAAGCAACACATTTCCAAGAAATAGAAGAAGACGAGAGAGTAATGAACATCAAGAGGGGAAATGCGACTAGCCCTGATGGCTCAGAGAGGAAGCAATAACAGAAGGCACAGAAGCAGCTATTAACCTTGATGACTGCAGAGAGAAAGTAATGGGCTTAGATGTTTGGGCACAGAGCTCAACTCTTGATCCACAGGAAGAATAAATTCTTTCCAACACAGAATTGCTGGTTTGATTTGTTTTGGTAGCTTGCAAATAAAACATCCCATATGTTTCAGATTGAGAGTGAAATGGAGGGGAAAATAAGACATAGCATTTTCAAAGGGAGACCCAAATGTTCTTAAACATCTCCTTCAAGAAAGGGTCTCCTAGGATGGTCTCCAGAAATGCGAGGATGGACAAGGAGCACAATTCATAAAGAATACGTTCAGGTGTCTGCACAGTGAAATTATTTTGAAGAATCTCTAAATTATTCTATTAAATGGCTGGGGAAATATAAGTTTAAATTCTTTGGATATTGATTCATTGCATATAATACCAGATTAAAACTTTTGGTGATGAAAATTTAACACTATTATCTGAAAGAACAAATTCCCGCTCACATCAACAGTCAGTGCCTCCTTCATGCTAAGGATGTAAAGATAATAGAAAAATATAAAGAAATATGAAAATGAAAAAACGCCTTTCACAGCTATTTTTTTTACTTTTATTTAAAAGCATGTAATACTGTTGGGGGGGGTGAAAATCACATCGTGTTATGTCTGTTTTTTTAAACACTCTATTTAAACTAATAATTTTGCTAGATACATTCTTTGCCCAGTTTTCAAAATATTAACCCACAATTCTCATTTCTATGAACTATGTTCACATTTTTAAATAACTCACATTAAAATTTCTCTCATGAGTGGCATGTGAGAAAACTTTTAAGTATTTTTTTTCCTAACTAGTAAATGTTCCCCAAACACTTTAACAGTGAGTCTAGCCCATTCTTCATCATTTTCTATTGGTTCTGTAATGATCAGGTATTTGTTAATCTATTCCCAACATATTTTGAGAGTGCCACTGTGAGTGTAATAATTCAGTTGTTCATTTTATGTCTTTCCTATATATCCTATTCAATGTCATCTTTTGTGTGTGTCAGCTTGTTGAAGTCTCACTTTATTGTCTTTTTGAGATTTCTTTCTCATAGAATCTCATAGAGATGTGTTAGAAAAAATTTACAGGATCAACAACATGGTTCAGAGGGTATGGTCTCACACCATAAAATGACTACTTTCTCTGTAGATATATAAAGGGAGCTGTAATCTCAACTCCTCCATTCCACTCGTCTCTTTTGGCATCCTCCAGAGTCTGTATCTGAAGTGACCATATTAAAAAATGAATATTGTCACCCACTTACTTCCACAGATATTTGTCAGATTTCAAATGATAGAGAAATGTTTATAAAATACTCACCAAGAGCTAGATGTTATGATTGGGATGGTTTCTAACTACATGCTCCCTTCCTTTGATTCAGTAATCCTGCCAGACATCATGTAGTTGAAATCAGTGTGGAAGGTGACCTACTCAACATGTTCGTACAGCCTCAAAACCTTGAAAACTGAGTGATCTGACAACCTCTTCTCCGTTCTTTTATTCCCCAGTAAAAGCTATCTGAAAAGTTTAGGATAAAGTTGTGTAAACCATGCTAATTTGACTCTGGCTCAAGTTGAGGGAGGTCCCAAATGAATTTTGATTTCAGTAATTCTCTGGAAGAGGCCACAGAACTCCCGAGAGCTAACATATGCACTGTTTAAGTTTATCACAGGGAAAGGAATGCAGATCAAACTCAGCCAGAGAAACACTTAGGGCCGAAAGCAAGAAATTTTCAAATACATATATTCTCTCCTCTGTGGAGTCAGGCCAGCTTGTTCTTCTAGGCCTGATGCAAGACATGATTCATAGAATATTTTCAACTAGGGCAACACACCCAGATTCCATAGCCAGTGAAATTAATGGGGATGTCATGACATAGATATGATTGGCTAACTGCACGTCCATGTGTTTGATCTCAGTCTTAAGATCAATTCATGCCTTATGATGCAAACTTTCTACTCCAAATAAACATCATGTTTGTTCCCTTTTATGAGGTCAGGCCCCCACCCTTACATGATCAGATATGGCCACCACCAGCGTAAACCCTATCTACCATTCTCTTTGTGCACAAGGCACTCCTGTAGCAGATGTAACTACCTCCCAGAAGCTGACGCCAATGCCAGACTTGGATCACTTGTGTACCATTCAACATCTTGTTAAGGCAATCTAGACCATTTATCATGGCCAGGATGCTTTGCCAACAAACAAACTGAACTTGTGAACTGAAAAAAGTCCTGCCACAGATAGGTTCTCTCTCTCTCTCTCTCTCTCTCTCTCACACACACACACACACACACACACACACACCAGACTTGATCATCACATCAGCTGCTCTGAGTGCTGTGCTTCATCACTAGAAGCTTGTTATAGGCTTGGCAGGTTTTCATAGTACTAAGCTGAGAAAAAGCTCACATGACAGCTGAGTGAAACATCAGGACTGTAAACTGCTAATTGCCAATTCCATATGTTTGCAAGGCAAACAACAGAGAGGAATGTGAGTCGTGAGAAATCACTGAAGCTTGTACTTACATAGTGAGTGGGACCAAAATGATATAAACTCATATCTCTCCCGAGTTCTATCTCCATTTTCAAATCATGAATTGTAAAGATTAAGGACCCTAAATGTAAAGCCTTAGTCTTCCAGGTATTCACTGTGTACCGTTATACAGCCTTTAAACCCTGTTCATTTGCTTTGGGGACTGATGAGCAAAGGTAACACTATACACTATAAAAAGGATTAATTGATGCTCTGAACTCAGATTCTCAGATTTCCTTTACAAATTCTGATCTTTACCAGCTGTGGGTTCCTAAGCATGCCACTCAATATTCCTGCGTGTATCCCTGGGTAATATATTTCAGTTCTATGGGGTCTTCTGTCATTACGTGTTGAGTGAATGTTATCTAGGATAATCATCAGAAAGACATTGGGAGGAAATGAAAACCTGGGAGCTAAAATAGTTTCATTGTTAAGGGCAACTAATCCAAATGATAACTATCTCTTGATTAAATGTACACTTTCATGGAGAGTCACAGAGACCTGAACTTCAGCATATCATTATCATCACCTCCCAAGCACACAGAGGGAGAAAACATACTAGTTTGACTATTGCTAACTAAAGGGGAAAAATTACACATACATATTGATTCATTAAAACTCTAGTGTAACGCAGAACAGCATTGACTTTCCCTAGAGTACTAAGTGATTTCTAGGACAGCAAGTCTCAACTAAGAAGAATGCCGTTTTTCCACTTCCATGGAGACTGGAGAGGGGAACTGATGTGTTTATAAAAAGATAAAGAGATATAAAATATGTTCTATAGGGGTGTGGTGAGGTATGGGGTAAGAGAGTGCCTTGCCGGGCCCATGCTGAGGCATTCCTTCCCCCTGAGGGACCCAGCCACAGGAGAGTATGACAGTATAGTATAGAATAGAGTTTATTTAGGGCACGGGGAGGGGAGTTAAGAGGGTCATTAGGATTTATTTCAGTACAGAAAGAAGAAAGAATTAAGAGCACAATATGGTTACAAAGGAAAACTCCTAACGAAATCCTTTTCTTTCCCTTTCACCTCTCAGGTTATTGGTCATAAGTTTTTAATATCTTCCTAATTTTATCTTTTTCTGATAAAGACTTTGTTTTCTTGGTATAATCAATCATTTCATTGGTTTCTCTACAGTTTATATTAAGAATAGGACTAATTGTTGGGAGATAAGCATAAGCAAATGTATACAGTCACAAACAAAGACAATGAAGAGCCCAATAATAAATAAAATAGTCAGTATATATGTAACACAGTTTATTCATTATTATGTATACCGTATATATAGTGCATATTAATAAAAACATGTATTAATAAACATATCATATACTTACATAATATATTAATATATTAATAACACATTGATAAACATATATTTATAAGTGTATGCTTTTAATAAATATTATGTAGCTTCCACCATTGTGGAATTTTTGTTTGTTCATTTTCTTTTATTTTTTAAAATTATATTCTTTAGCAATTTTATATGTTGAAACTAAACATTGTCATACTCTGTACACTGTGATCCATTTGTTAGCGTTCTGTCTAAACTCCGCCCCACACTTACCTGGCAACAGCCAGGTGGGCCTGGCTGGCTGTAAAAGGGGCTGCTTGCCTCCTCTTCCCTCTTTTGCTTCCTCTCTTGCTTCCTCTCTTGCTTCCTCTCTTGCTCTCTTGCTCTCTTGCTCCTCCTCTCTCTCCATTTGCTTTCCCCCTCTCTCTCCATGTGGTCATGGCCGGCCTCTACTTCTCTACTTCTCTACTCTCTCCCTCTCTCTGCCTTTGTCTGCCTCTACTACCCTCTTAGCTCCCCTCCCCATGCCCTGAATAAACTCTATTCTATGCTATACCTTGCTGTGGCTGGTCCCTCACGGGGAAGTGATGCCTGGGCTTGGGCCTGCTGGGGCACCCCCCTTCCTCCCCACCTCTCCCCCACCCCCATAGAACACTTACTTTATTTCTTTATCTTTTTATAAACACATCACTGTTCTCCTTCTCAAAAGTATGTCTCCCGCTATCATGTCTTTTCCTTTTGTTTGTGTCTATGTTTTGGTTTTGAAACACAATGAGTTTAAGCAGGGACAACAGTATTGGTGTGGTACAAAGATATCTATCTAAACATCAAAATCATGGATGACTGATCAGCAGCCATACCACTGAGGAAACTGACACTTTCTCCAGGAGCCACTAACCACCATAACTCTCCTTGATGGGCCTGGCTCCATGAGCCCCAAGCCTCCCTACATACATGACAGAATTGTGAATGGTCCAGTCTTCTACTACCTCTATATAAGCAAATGCAAGTTCTATTAATTCATGAGCACAATGGTAATGTCCCAAATAGAAGAAAGCATTTTGCAGGCCTCCTCCTCCTTGTCATGGGGCTCTTTGTTTACCTTCTGCCCCTGGGGACATTCTCTAAGCCTTGGATAGATTGATAAGAATATCTTCCTGAGAATAATGCATTCCACAGTCATTTATTCTCAACATCTTAACCAGCTGTTTCCTGTACCAAACACTCACCGAGGCAGAAGATTTTAAGATTTCTACTCCTGTGAAAGATTCATGGACACAATTCTAAAAGGTTTTAGTTCTATAATTAATAAGCTTTGTCTGATTGCTGATCTGACATAGTTTGGAGCAGCCTTGAAGCCTAAATGAAATTATTTGGTTCTTTTATACTTGGGATTTGTTTTCAATAAATAAATATATTTGTGTTAGACCACATTTGTGAATGGCATTAAACATATTGCAATGTTGTTTAGAAGCTTCAGCTAAATCACACAGTGGATAACGTTACTGGTCAACTGCTTTACTTTGAGGAACAGCAGGGTGAGAGCAGAATCTTACCTTAGAACTGGAAAGGGCTAGGACCTAAAATTTGCCCTGACCTCATTTTGTGAAAAAATTAATTTGTTCTTATTTGAGTATGTAATTTGGTCCTCCACAGAAGCCTTATTAACATTGATTTCTTATCAATCTGTCCAATGTAGGCATTCATTTATAAATGTACTTGACATTTGTTCATCATAAAAAAATTAAAAAAAAAAAAAAAAAAGACGAATTGGCTGATAAGTGTCAACTTAAGGTTTGATCAAAATGCTCCATAATTTAATGGCAACGCAATGTTAACATTATGCATTTGATTCCAGTTCATGTACTCAATCTGCTAACATTTTAGAGCACTGACCCTCAAAATTCGAATGCATGTCAAATCGGTATGTAAATACCAGCAATTCTGCGGAGATTTGCAATGTAGAGCCTTATGCTAATGAGCAATATCCCAAGGAGCTGGAAGTTTTCCTTCCCCTCTGACACATGAACCAGAAAATTAGAAAGCAGACTCAAGTGCAAAGTAGCTTAGAGACCATTAAAAGAGAGACAGTGCCTAAATCATGGTCTAGAGCCATACGTACCACTGACAATGCATAACAGGTAATTAGTTCTTTTTAATGACTCTACACTTCTCTAATGATAAAAATAAAAATATCTCCTATCTATAGCCAAAAAAGCAGCCTTTTTAAAAATACGAACAATAGTCTTAAAAAACCAAGCCAAACTTAGTATTCAAACACAGGTCAAGTGTTTTTACTCAGTCTATTACGGAGATTTCCAAGTTTGACAATGAAAATGTCTTCCTTATGTATTTTCGAGTGGAGGCACTTAACTGTTGTGTGTGAGCAAGAGCATGTGTGGGGAATCTTTGATCAAAGACACATTTAAAGTCAACCTTTTTATTCATTGCCTTGCATTAAAAATACCTTCTTTGTTGAATGGCTATTTGTTACTCCTGCTTAAAGTACTGGCCAGTCTGGCACAGGTTGCAGAAAGACCCACCCTGTTCCAAATCCATGCTAACATGTCCTAGCCCAGCATGATTTATTATTTGTTAACTGTGTAAAGTTGGCTTAAGCTCTGTGTACTGTAAAACCATACTTCCTCTCTTGAATGGTATCAAAAGAACTAAACAGAAAATGCTTTAGCAAATAAAAGGTCCTGTGTGGACAGGAGTAATGCTATCAACTGCATTGTCCATTTGTCATTAGCTAAGGAATAAACAATGCTGTACCTTCAAGCAATAGAGGCATCTTGTCTTCAGGCAATATAAATATTCTGTAAATGGGAATCTTCCAAGTTAAATTATATTTTCAAAGCAGGTTTTTAGAGCATCTTTGAAAAGTTTACACTGCAATTTCTTTTGCATATATGGATCTTGGCTTCTTGTAAAATCCCAGGGCATTTTAAATAAGGAAAGGTCATTTAGCTCATCTGGTTGATTATAGCTATGATCCATTTCCCCCATTAGAAGCAAGGGATGCATTTCTCAATGTGTATCATGGAACAAAAACTCTAAGAGCATTAGTATTAACACACTGCATATGCTACAAGCTCTGGGCATCTAATTTCATCACAGACGATTGATGCCTCTGCCATCCAGGCTGAATCAGACCCAGGACACTGGGACTCAGTGATTTGGTCAGGTGACAGGTTCACTGCAGCCTTCATCTAGTTTAAGAAATATTTTATTGACACAGAGTATTCTGTGTCATAAAAATACATCATATTTATCACTGCTTCTATGGCATGCATAGATATAACATGGGGGCATTGAGCCACAGAGCATCAGAAGAGCATTTATTTCACCTGGTACAGCCACAAAGAATGCAGAGCTCAGCTTCTATCCTCCCAGCTGACCCAACAAGATAGATTTTTATCAGAAATAAGCACTGGAGTAAAACACAAAAATCAATGTAGATGCATGTATTAGCAAAATATCCTATTGGGTTTTGCACCCCCTTAAAAAAGCATATCAGTAATACCCTGTCACACCTTTCTGCCAAAGGCATCAGATGGCTAAACGGAAAATTTCTGAAAAAGTGATCATCATTTATGGAAATGGGCATGCAGCCAGAAAATTTGCCTCTAGGCATTTTAACTAACACCCATAGTTTATGATTATATTATCACCCAGATTCTAGTATATGTTTCCTGAAGAATTATGATCCAAGAACATTTGGCTTTTCAGTTACAGAGTAGACAAACAGTTAAGTACGGACCAAGATTTAACAGAAGCTCAACCTCCCCCTACTGTGGTCTGAAGTCAGGTTAGGAAGAAGTTTTAGAGGTACCAGGAGGCCAAAGAGGGGAGTAGCATTTGCATGTAAATGGCAATTGTAAGTAAGTGGAAAGGAAGCATTAAGAAATTTGCATCTGATTTAATCTTTGGCCATATTCAGCAGAATGCAGTTGTCACAGATTGTTGGGCAGAATTAGAAAGGTAGTCAAGGCTACAGATCTTCTTGAAAGAGATCCAGGGATATGTCTTTATGAATATGGATACAGAAGTGCATCCTATAGATACTCAGAGAAATCTGAAGACTTGTTGATAGATTGTTATACCAGGCTGTTTAAAACAAACAAACACCCAAAAAAACAAAACAAACAAACAAAAGAAAACAAAAGTGAAAACATAGAAAATTCCCCTTCCTTATCTCTCCCCAAGATCTTTCTTTGAAAAAAAAAATGTTGATTTTCTTATGAGACACTGATATTGAAAGCTACTGGGGTTCCATTGTCACCTGCCCAGGGGTCCTGAGTTCTTGTGGTTTTGAACAAGGAATTTGCAGAAGCAGAGCCGCTTTTAAAGAAAGACAGGAAGTCCTTGAGTGTGATGGAGACTTTCTTGCTTCAGGTGAGCATAGCTGAAAAGTGGTTTGCAGACAATCAACAGCCCCCAAAGCTACCCTCAGCCTGTGGCTTCTGTGTGCTTTTTCTCCCAGTTAGTTTATGGAAGAATGAGTTTCAGAAGGAATTTATTGTGGGTAACAGCTTAAAAGAAAGGAAGCAAACTTCTTTATATCAGGACTGGATACTAAGAAAGGGTTGCCAATAAGGCTCCCATTCTAGGGGTTACAAAGGCTTTCCTGGGTTGAGACATAAGGAGTAAGCTTGTCAGACTACTTGTCCCACTTATGTTTGTCTGCCTGTCTATCCTAGTGTCTGGGCTGAAGTGTGATACACCTTCACACAGCTTTTAAGCAGATGTAGGTTGCTATATAAAAGGAGAAGAAACGAAAGGATAAGAAACCAGAACATGAAACAGTGCACCTAAACATTTCTGGCACTTTTGGTCATGAGGCAGGACTCAACTGCAGATAAAACCAAGACTTGCAGCCTAGAAAGGACTTGTTGTCAAGGACAAGAAGCAGAATTACTCATTTTTGAGCTCTCTACACATAAACAGAGAGAGATTTGGTACTGTGGGATGTTAGTAATTTGTGTAGTGCAGGCTTTCATGAGCATACTTTATCTGCTACCATCATAATTTCCCATCGCTGTTGTAAGACTCCAGTGAGCCTTAACTTACCGGAGAACCCTGAGTGAACACATGAGTCAGGGATCAATGCAAAATGCAAGAAGAATTTATTTATCCAGCATGCTGGGGTCATCCTACATACCAAGACGGGAGAATGACCCTGCATAGCCCATTCAGAGACCTTATATATGGATTTTAGAGCAAGAGCAATTAAGCACAATGTGATTGGCAGAACAGTGAGACTTTTAAACTGATTGATTTTAGGGAATGAGGTAGCAGGGACTTAATCAGCCCTTCCCTTCCAGCCTATGTGCTCCCTAACCTGTTTCTTCCAGGAGAGGAGGGGTATCCATGTGCTTGGAGGCCCTGGTGGAATATCCCAAAGTTCCTGAGCTGACTTCTCATTCCCCCTTTTTTCTTGTGCATTCTTTAATCATGAAGCTATTGTTGATAGCTATGTAGTTCATACTCCTGGTCTTCTCTATCTAGTTCTTTGTATTTCTGCTTTAAGATCATTAGCTGTACTGCACCTATGTGTTCTTTAACAAAAGCAGCCAAGCGGTTCAAAATATAGGGGCCAAAAGTCAACAATAGCAGGAGAACAATTAAGGTCTTCACAGGGTAGATATGAGGGTGGACCACTAAGAGGTTAAACCAAGACTTGAACCAGCCCTGACTCTGTTCTCTCTCTCTCTCTTCCACTTGGCTAACCCTACTGTCACCTTGGCCATTGAATCTTTAACAATCCCAGAATGGTCCATATAAGAGAAACACTTTTCAGCTAAGGCAGCACATAGCCCTCCTCACTGGAGGAAAAGTTAAGTCTAATCTCCTCCTATTCTGTAATACTACTTCTGATAATGAAGTGAGTGATTCTTGAAAATGACTGATGGAAGCTTCTTTTTTCTCTATATCTAAATCAATGGCTGCTCTCAGACTGTCATAATTTTTCCCTTTATAAGACCAAAGTGGAGGTTTTGGTGGCTGCCCCAGCAACCCCCAACCACAACAGAAGGGAGACAGTGAGTGCTATCCAAAGTTACCATAAGCAGTCATGATCAAGGTCGAATGATCTTGAGCTTGAGCAGATTGTCCATCTGCAGTACCATCCAGTGGGGGTCTCTGGGGAAAGGAGCATCTGCAGGTTTCACATGGGAAGCATGCACCCAGGTCTCAATACTGTCTACCTTGAGGACTGTGGGAGTAGTTAGCAGCACCAGGAAGGGTCTCTTTCATCTGGGTTCCAGCGACTGTGCCCGATGCCTCTTTACATTGATCCTGTCACCAGTCTGGAAGCAGTGAGGGGGTCTCTGGCATCCTTGGAGCATTTAAGGCAGACAGTTTGGGCCAAATCTCATACTGTGGGATACCTCCTGGGAGGGCCCAGTGGACACCAAGGGAGTTGGGGTACCACACAAGATCTCAAAAAGAGTCAGGTTAAAATGGTCGGGGGGGGGGGTGTTCTGAGCTCAGAACAGAGCCGAGGAGGGGTACCACCCAGTCCAAGCCAGCTTTCAAGGTTAATTTAGTTAAGGTCTCTTTTGGGGGGTTCTATTCATTCTCTCTACCTGCCCTGAGCTTTGGGGACAGTACTCACAACAAAGTTTGTAATCTGTCCCCAGTACTTTTGCCAATCACTGGCTTACCTGAGAGACAAAAACAGGACAATTGTCTGATCCGATTACCTTGGGCACTCCAAACCTTGGGAAAATTTTTTCTAATATCTTCTTGGATACCATGGTAGCTGTTTTCTGCTTGGAGGGGAATGCCTCAACCCATTCATAGAAAGTATCTACAAACACCTGAAGGTATTTGTAACCACATTTTCCTGGCTTAACTTCTGTAAAATCTCTCAATATACTTTAGGCTGCTCTCCCCTAGGTCTTTTGCCCTGTTTATTCTTGGCTGCATAAACATTCACTTGCTGGCATAACTTACACTGTTCTACTACCTTTCTGACCCAAAATCTGCATCCTATTATATATACTTTAGATCCCTTAACTGCTTGGACAAGCTTTTTATCCATCTGTGCATTTGGCCTAGTAAGTCTTTTGCATGCTTTCTGGGGAGCATAGTTTTCTTTCATATGTGCCTTCTTTCTCTAGATAATAGTTGGTAGGGTGGCTAGCAATCTGAGTCCTTTCTTCAGTGTATTCTAAGTGAGGCCATCCCTTAGTCTAGTTCCATTTCCCAGCAGGTGTTTCTTGTAGGCCCATAACCAGGATAGGCTCCTGAATTACCACTTCTCAAGCCACTTGATCTGCCTGGTTATTGCCCCGGGCCACTGCCTTTCTGCCTTTCTGATGTCCTGGACAGTGAATAATACTCACCATTACTGGCTTCATGAGGGCATCCAAGAGATCCAGGATTTCTTGTTTGTTTCCTCTGGTGTGAGCAGTCTCTCTCTGGGCATATAACTCTGTGGACATGGGCTGTGACAAAGGCACACCTGCTATCCATGTAGATGTTGATCTTTTTGCCTGTCCCCAGGCCCAAAGCTTTGGTCAGAGCTATCAGCTCTGCCTTTTGGGCCGACATTCCTGGAGGAAGTAGTTTTGCCCAGACCATGTGGCGCCCATTCTCAATGGCAGTCCCAGCCTTGCGCTGTCCCTCCACCAGGTAGCTGCTGCCATCTGTGAACCAGGTCGCCTCGGCATTGGGGAGCGGCTGACCTGACAGGTCGTTTCGCCATCCCTGGTCCTCAGCTAAAGTCCGCTGACAATCATGAGCTGGTAGATGGAGGTTGGGGTCGGGTAGCAGGGTGGCCTGGTTGAGGGCCACTGGTGATGTAAAGGGTACCCAATCTGAATTTAGCAACAGAGTCTGATAATGAGTCATGCAGGCGTTGGTCAGCCATTGATCCAGGAGCTGGTGAACAACTATCTTTAAGACATGTCACAGTCAGGTTCTGCCCCAGAGTCAATTTATCTGCATCTTTAACTAGAATTGCCACCGTTGCCGCAAGCAGGCCATCCAGCAGTGACAGGGTCTAATTTCTTTAACAGATAGGCAACTGGGTACTTCTGGGGGCCCAGCCACTGGGTGAGCACCCCCTTGGCTATCCCCTTGTTCTTGGCCACATAAAGGTGATAAGTTCTACTGGCATCAGGTAGTCTTAGAGCAAGGGCCTTGATCAGAGCCTGCTTAATCCTGTCAAAAGCCTGTTGCTCTTCTTCCTCCCAGTGGAAAGGCTGTTCAGTTTTAGTCAGGGGGTAGAGGGGAGACAGCCAATTTAACAAGCAGTGAGATCCATAGCCGCAGTGCCCAGGAATTCCCAAACTTGCTTGGGGCTCTATGGAGGAGGAATGTGCAGGAAGGCTCCTTTCAAGCATTGGTGAGCCAGCACTGGCCGTCTTTCAGCAGGTAGCCCAAATAACTTACTTTTCTCTGACAGATTTGGGCCTTCTTGACTGAGGCTCTGTACCCCAATCCTCCCAGCTCCTCCAAGAGGCATTAAGTCCCCTCTAGACAGTCCTCCTTAGTCTTGGGTCCCTGGTTTCTTCACAGTCAGGAGGGGAGTATTCCAAGCCGATTGGCACATCCTCAGGATCCCTTGTTCTAAGGAGCCTGGTAATGTGGGGCCTGATTCTATCCTGAGCCTCCCTCAACATCGTATATTGGCACACAGACACTGGGGAGGCTTGGGCTCTGAGCTCCACATGGATGGGGGTCTGGTTGGTGGTTCTTCCCATCCCTGCCATCTCAGCCCAGGCCTGGGGAAAGGCCTAGAGCCATCAGTCTAGGTCCTGGGGTGCTGAGGTCTCAAACAACTTGTATTCACCCTCTAACCTGAGACTCAGGACTCTCTGTAGATTCCCTCCCTATTGCCTTTCTTCTTTTCTTCTCCTCCTTCTCCTTCTCCTTCTCCTTCTCCTACTTCTTCTTCTTCTTCTTCTTCTTCTTCTTTTTTTTCTGCTTCTTCTG
Organism: Rhynchomys soricoides; assembly: GCA_019843965.1. NCBI lineage: Eukaryota > Metazoa > Chordata > Mammalia > Rodentia > Muridae > Rhynchomys > Rhynchomys soricoides. The sequence goes on along the minus strand of JADRCH010000018.1, from coordinate 5,293,113 downwards.
CTCCTCTCTCTCCCTGTTATGGAGAACTCTCTGCACAAAGTCTCTCAACAGCCTATCCTGTCTTTATAGCCTCTGACACTTTTTCCTATTATCTCTACTAGCCTGGTCTATAAAAGCCATTGTCACAGTAGCTTTATCCTCCTTGCTGCTGAAGTCATAAGGTATATATTGGTGGAATGCCTCTATGAGCTGCTCTAGAAAGGCTGTGGGCGACTCATCCCTGCTAATCCTCACGTACCTTGGTCAGATTTGTGGGTCATTATGTGGCCCCTTTGAGACCTGCCAGTGGAATCTGGTGGTGGACCTTTAGGTGCCCCTTAACCATCTGCCATAGTCAGGGAAAGTCTGCTATCAGCAACAGCCTGGTCAATCGATGGTGTCTGAGGGGGCATTCTATCTTCATCCTAGGTGGGCTGATGAGTAAATAAGACAGTCTCAAAGAGATTAATTGGCCCCTTGGAAAGGCAGATTCGATCTCCTCCTGCTCCTCCCTCCAGTAAAGGAGAGTACAATGGTCCCGGTCCCATATGGGCTGAGGATCCAGGGACCAGTGCTGGTGCTAGTGGGGCCATAGGGGCCAGGGTAGGGGGATATGGAAGAGGAGGGTCTTGGAGTAACAGGTCCGATGTTGAAGGGTCTTGGAAGATTGACTACTAAGATCTGGATCTCTCCTCCCAGGATTCTTTTTTCCTGCTGGACCAAATGAGGAGGGTCTTGGGGGAAAGAAAGGCCTTTATCTATGATGGGGGGAGGGAGCCCTCAACTAGATTTTCTTCCTCTTAGTTTTCTCCTCTTTCCCTAACTTTTCTCCAGTAGATAACTAAGATGTTTAACAGGGCAAATTCAGTCTGTCCAATGTCCAAAAAATCCCGTCATCAGTCAGTTTAAGTCTAAGAACACAGAACAAGATACCAACACAGAGGAAAACAAGCAATACACAGACAGCTTGACTGTGCCAAGGGCAGCAAGTGTCTAGGTTCAAGAACATAGAAACAACAAACACACAGTTTGCCCCTTCCATGGGCACAGACAGTTTGTCCCTTCCACAGACACAGAACAGACTTTCTCAGCCAGTTCCAGCTGCGCTGATATAAACCAGCTGGCCCTGTCATATTGGCAGAAGCCAGATCCAGAAGGAGAGGAGCCTTTCCTACTCCTTGCAGGGAGGACCTGAAGTGTCCTCCAGAGCCCTCCGGTAGCAAAGAAGTTAAGGCACATTTGCCTGCAGCACTTGACCACCCCAAACACTGTGGGCTCTCTAAGCCCCTTGAAGCTTACAAGCAATCTGAAGGTTTAGACTTTCAAACAGACTTACAGATCCAGACTCTGACCAACAGTGAGACAAGACAACTGTGATACCTGCCCAAGCCATTCCTCTGATCCACCGCTCTCCAGGTGTGTCCCCATAGAGGGACTTTCCCGGCCAACTCACCATATGTAAGACTCTAGTGAGCCTTAACTTACCAGAGGCCCCTGAGTAAACACATGGAGTCAGGGATTGATGCAAAATGCAAGAGGAATTTGTTTATCCAGCATGCTGGTGTCATCCTTCATACCTAGGCAGGAGAATGACCCTGTGTAGCCCATTCAGAGACCTTATATACAGATTTTAGAGCAGCAACCATTAAGCACAATGTGATTGGCAGAACAGTGTGACTTTTAAACTGATTGTTCTTTATGGAATTATGTAGCTGGGGCTTAACCAGCCCCCCCTTTCAGCCTATGTGCTCCCTAACCTGTTTCTTCCAGGAGAGGAGGGGTGTCCATGTCCTCGGAGGCCCTGGTGGAATATCCCAAAGTTCCTGAGCTGACTTCTCACTGTGAAAAAGCATTATGGTCAAGACAACTTATAAAAGAAAGCATTTTATTGGAGTTCATGGTTTCAGAAGGTAATAGAGTCCATGACCATTTTAGCAGGGAACATGGCAGCAGGCAGGTAGACATGACAATGTAGCAGTAGCTCAGAGCTTACATCTGATCAACACATCTGCACCAGGCAGAGAAATTTAACTAGGAATACCTTAAGTCTTTTGAAACTCAGCGCCATCCCCCCAGTGATATAGCTCCACCAGCAAAGCCACATCTCCTAATCATTTGCAAAGTGTTCCATCAACTGAGGACTTTAGTATTCAAATATGTGAGCCTACAGGCGCAATTCTCATACAAATCACCATATTACTTATAGTTCTATATACAAGTCTGTGCCTTGCATGTCTCATTAGCATCTCCTCCTATGTGCATGTGTTTTAATTTTACGGTAAAGTACTTGTCATCTTCAGTCACTACCATGGCTTTGAACCTGTATCAGTAGATGAAGAATTCTACTGGGCCTTGGTCAGGGAGAAAAAGTTTCAGACTTTCTTGTTACCAACAGTTATTTTGACTAGGACAAATTTACAGTCTCTGTGTGAGGCCTTCTAGAACTCACTCTCAGCCTCAACACCACCATAGTTTTGTTTCTGTCTCACATACGAAATAGACATTTTAAAGCAGTATTGCTGATAAGGATCCACTTCTCATTTGAGTCCTCAGATGTGAATCACTATGCAAACCTGCCTGATGTCTCTACCTTCATTTTGTCTCTCCCTATCTCCTTTACTTTGACTGAAGGCACCTTGAATAATCATTGTCTTTAGTGTAACCCTTTCCCTTGAGTCACTTCAGCAGTCAGGACAGACTCTCACAAACCCAGAAAGGGCAGTCATATCTGTGATGGGTAAACCTTATCCTGAGAAGTGATTCTCTTGTGAGAACTAGAGTTCTCCTCTCACAGAGATAAGATATTCAACCAAGACCATACCAGAACCAGAAATGAGAGAATAATTAGCTGGATCATACCTTGATACTTTGATCTGTACTGCTGCATTTACACCTCTTGCCCCTTACATCAATTCTTCCCTTGTTTACACTTAAATCTCACACCAGTGCCCCAAAGATGAATTTAGAGTCACTGAATGCTTTCATCTGGTTTTCTTCCAACATTGCCACCATGAATAAATCTTCATTTTCACTATTACTTGACTCTTTAATTGGCACGGTGGGGGTTAGTTGGTAGAACCTACACTCCTGGGGCTGCCAGAGCCTCTTTGCCTTAAAACATCTGGCCACAGATACATTACTTTTCCTCCTTCAAGACAGAGTCCATCTCAAGGATGTTCTTATGATCCTGAGTGTGCAGTAAATTATTCTTATGGCATATATAAGGCCATAAGAATGAATGGTGAAAGAATAATGAATAAATTAAAACTGCTATACAGAATAACTCTGTTGTGATGCCTGGCTTGTGGGCATGTAGTTCAACGGCAAAACATTTGCTAAACATGTGTGAGACAGTAAGATTGTTCTCAAGCAACACACACACACACACACACACACACACACACACACACGACCCTGCTTATATTATGCAATAGTAAAAAATATGCATCATGTCTATAAAAACTATTTAAAATAAAAGTTATCACTGAGATAGGCAATAACATTTTCCTTAAGGAAATAAAAATGCAAAGTAAGTATTGCTTCTTTGTAAACATGTTGGGGATTGTTTCTTTATTCAGCCCCCCAAATCTCACAGAAATCTAGGTGTCCAGATTCTGAGCTTTTCTTCCCTAATTGGTTTTTGATTGATCAATAAAGAGCCAACAGTTAATGATTGAACAGGGTGAAAGAGGCAGGAATTTTAGGATTCCCCAGGTGAGAAATGCAGAGGAGAGAAGGAACAGAATCACCATGACATGGAAGCAGAAAGATCAAACTTAAAAGCCTGATGACATGTAAGAATCTAGGAAAGTGGCCCCAGGGGCCACTCTGCCATTGGTTCTGGGGTAGCAGAGATAAAATATAGATTTAGCAAGTATTAATTCAAGAATACTGGAGGGGAGTGTGTGCTAGCCACAGGAGGTTTAGAAGTGCCCAGCCATTGAGTTAGTTAAGGCATATCAAAATGTAAAGTTTGCATGGTGTGTGTGTGTGTGTGTGTGTGTGTGTGTGCGCGCGTGTGTGCGTGAGTGTGCGTGTATGTGTTTCTTTCATGAATTTACAACTTTTGGCAGATGCAGAGTGTCCACCACCCGCTGGAAGCTCAGAACAGATTAACTACTTACAGCTACATCAATATACCTGTTTCTTGTTGCAGTTTGTGAAATTTAATGTCTGATTTTCCTTGGATCCATGACAGGTATCTGTGACCAGTTTTGGTCTCACTCTCAGACAATTGCAATAGCAGACATATCTTCAGCGTAATGAAGTAGAGGCTTTCTTGTCACTAAAATATATTAGGCTGTCAGATATCTTATAATAAGCTAGACTTAAGCATGTCTTTGTAATAATCTTTTAAAATATACTGAACTCGTTTCTGTATTCCAAGGGTAGAATGTCCTGGAAGGAGTGTTAAAGCTCTGTTGTACTACAGAGCCCTACGCTTGTCTGGGATGGCTTGCTTTGGGACTGTAAAGAATTGCAGACATGTACTTTTATCTTGATAGAACAATTGCTCACTCTGATTTTAACTCCTCTCTCTAGCTTACAAGATACCCTAAAATGAATGTTATTTAGAGAAGGAAAAATAACTCTTCTTAAGAAATTTATTATTAAAGTACAAGATTTGCAGTGCCTTGATTATACAAACTATGATAACAGAAATTAAAGTTAACCAATAAAGCCAACAAGAAAGAAAACCGCTCCCTCAAATAACAGTAATTAAGACATCTTTGTCCCAACTGCAATTTTATAGAGAAAGTGTGCTAGTTTCACATTTTTTCCTTGCAGGTTCGATTCTCTTCATTCAGCTTTTAAAAACCATGACTGTTTTCTAAACCCTATAATACTAGTCTAATGTACCTCACTCTACTGAAAAAAAAAAAAAACTTTATTGATGAGACAAAACAATTGTAAAATGAGGGGATGTCTGCTCCACCCTTTCTAAGTGTCCCCATTTTAAACAGCATTTAAAAGAAGCACTGTCCCAACACTCCAAACCCTGTCTTCTGGAGAAAAAGCAGTGGAATCTTGCAACAGTTCAGTCCTTCATTGGCTGGGAAGCATTGGCTCAGTTACTTCTCCATTTTCTCAGGTTCTCCTTCGTTATAGAACAGGATAATAAAATAGGCATTTCTGAGGAAGAGCTGACATGTTTAAAGCTCAGAGAGCAGAGCCTGTCTCCCTGAGAGTGCTCTTTGTCTTAAATGTCTCTCTCAATGCCAAAAGGTACTTTAAGGTCTTGGACTAAATTTGCCTTTTCTGACTTTCTTTTGTATCTAGTTGGCTCTGTGTGAAAACCTTTCCCATGTGAGCTCTTTGTTTCAACTCAACTGCTGTCCTTGTTTTTCAAGTCCCACCTGTGCTATCATTTATTTTGTTTATTGATGAATGTCTGAGACTTTGTTGTGTTTTAAGTCTGCACTACTTCTCATTGACTTCGAAAGAGTGCTGAAATACCTTTTATGATTCTTTTTGGTCAGCTGTTACTTCCTAAGGCTCAAATTCCCAAGGTCACAACCTTGAATATGTGGTCCTTTCCCTTCCCAGATACTGTGTCCTGCTGCCTCCAACCACTTCCTTTGAACTCCTGTAGTACTGTGAATAATAATGTACCTCATATTTACATAATCAGACCATAGTTGATAAACAGTTTGAGATGAGTTATGGCTGTGGCCTTGTTGGAAGAGGTGTTGCCTTATTGAAGGAGGTATGTCACTGGAGATGGGCTTTGAGATTTCAAAAGTTCATTCTCAGTTCAGGTGTTTTCTCTTTCTTTGTGTCTATCTGTCTGTCTGTCTGTCTGTCTGTCTGTCTCTCTCTCTCTCTCTCTCTCTCCCTCTATGCTTGCTGTCTAAAAATGATAAAGATGATGATATAAATCTCTCAGCTGCTTTTCCAGCTCAACCTGGCTACATGCCACCATGCTTCTATCCATGATGATCATTGATTAATTCTCAGAAACTATAAGCAAGTCCCCTATCAAATGCTTCTTTTTATAAGAATTGCCTTCATCATGGTATCTCGTCACAGCAATAGAATTTAACAAGACAGCTACTATCAATGCAAGCTACTAACCATCTTCTTTTACATACAGTGCCTTCTTCACTATCCCTATTAGGTCAAATCTTGCCTTTTCTCCAATGGAGAACTTGTATAAGTTGTTTGTTTTAGGGGTTTTCCAGTGATTCACCCCTGGAAGAAAAGCTCACTTTTCCTCTGTCAGATTTTAGTGTCATTTTCTCACTTCCTCTTAGCATATGGTTTTCATTTTAGACTCATTCATTATGGAAAACATATCTATTGATTAGCTACATACTTCCACAAAACCTAAGCAGAAGCTACTGTCACTAACCTTTCCCTTAACAGACATTGATGAACACATTGCAACCCAGTACATCTGCCTATTTATGGCCTGGAAACATGAGCATAGTGTAACCTAGATGTTGTATAGGAAATAGAGATAACTCACAATATTCATTCATTGAGTATTTAGCAACAAATATTGACATGATTTGTAATAGAAAAATCTTTGAACATAAGATCCTCATGACATTTGCAAGATCCTTTGAGGAATATACTAAAGCACAGATTTTATGGTCCAGCCATAATCAAAGACATAAATAACCAAGTCTTAAAGGGCATTTACTTTTGCTTCCCAGGATAGATACTGTTCTAACTGAATTGAGTCCAGTAAAAAGTTTTCAGTGAAATGACTGTTAAGAGTAACTGAATGAGAAAATTCACCATCAAAGACAGCAAATGATCAAAGGACAGATAAAAAGTTCAAAGAATAATGAAAATGTACTGTGACCTTGTTATATGTTAGGTACTATATTAGGTTCCTCAATGGTTATCTAAATTAGATAAAATTATTATCTTCAGCTTATCAAAAAAGTATTATTTTGTATTTTTAAAGTTCTACAAAAAAACCACTAAGATATGTGTGAATTTTTGTTTATATGTTATATGTCTATGCTTATATTATGTAAACATCTACATATGTATGCATGCATGCAACTGGTAGAGGAAAGATAAAGACAAAGAGAGAGAGAGAGAGAGAGAGAGAGAGAGAGAGAGAGACTGAAGAAATTGGCTTAAATAATTACAAATGTGGTTTGAGAACCCCAAAATCATCCAGTTGTACTAGTAGACTCGAGATTCCAAGAAGACGTATGGTTACAGTTTGAAAACAGAATTGTCTGTGCTTTTGGGAAGTCAGTCTTCTATATTAGGCCTTCAGTTGAGTAGCTAAAGACTGTTCACGTGTTCAGGGTAATCTGTGTTTCTAAAAGGCGATTGATTTACATGGTAATTTTATCCAGAGATCTTTATTACAAATTAGCCAACATGATATTTGAGCAAATATCTGAGTACTGAAGCCTAGCTAAGGGTACAAAATTAGTTATCGTATCTGACCTACATAGAGATCAAATCACCTACTAAGAGTCATATAACAAATGTGGGTCAATGGTTGGACAGAAACTTCAACTTTATATCACGTAGTTCGCAAATCCAGAAAAATAATAATTTCTACGAAATAAAAAATAGTAGTGGGTCATATAAGTGCCAGATCTAAGGAAAAGCTGTAAGTCAGAACCTGAAAGATTGGTGGTGACTGCCAAATTCAAATCCCTAAGCCAAGAGTCTGTAGCCAAGCAGAACCAGAATCAATGTGGGAACAGACATTGAATAAGAATAGGCTTTGCAATGCCTAATCACCTTCTTGGGCAGCTGAGATAATGGATGTATTGGTATATGAACCTGGCTTATAAGGGAAGTAGTCTTGTTGCAGTCTTAGTAATGTTTAACCAATCAGGGTAGAATGTTGTGAAATTCCCAGTCCCAAGTGATGGAAATCTAAGCTAAAGATAATAGTTAAATAGCTCATGTAGATAGAAAGAAGACAGATTCACATAGCCGTCAAATGGCACAACTCCCCTTCCTAAATGGGGAGTTCCCATTCCTAAAATGTAGTTTACATTTACCTATGTAGCCCTGACTTGGAACTCAGGATCATGGGCGCAGGAAAGCAAGAGAGATTTAAACAAGTATTAGAAGCATTCATAAAAATGAACGAAGAAACAGTGTCCAAACTCTCAGAAAACCACTGACACCGCCTATCTCTAGAACATTAGTCTTACAAATTTAGCATTTTGCAAATTCTCCCAGAACACCCATCTACCATCAAATCCACACTGCAGACTGTCTTATGTCATCTAAATTCTTACCCCACCAGTGGAGAAATTGAGGGGTGTTCCAAGAATCATACACTAAACTCTTACTCTCCTGACTGTTTTGATAGATGGTTCTGCCATAGGGCATCTGATTAAATGTCATTCTGGTTCCAGAAGAGATGTCTCACATGTGGGAAATGTAAATGGCAACATCATGTTGGATGAACTCTTGCCTACCTTCCACCCAAGAGTGAACTTGAAAATGTCAGAAATCAACTCCCCATCCCATATGTAGGTGGAGCAAAGTACACTGTTCTGCCTATTTTGAGACTCACTCCTCTCTAAAGTAATCTCTAAAAGCCAAGTTAAGGAAATGGAAATTGCTTATAAATGATAAACACTTCAGTTGCCAAAACATTTCTCTATCAGTATATAAACGCCACAATAGAAGTGGAAAAGGGGATTATTTTGCAAACTATAATATGGTAATACTGTAAGAGAATTTTCAAAACTATTTAAACTTCCAAGCTGATAGAAAACCGTTAATGAAATTCATATATTCATACACTTAAGTTTTTATATGAATACTTAATATTGCTTTCTAGATTAAACTAATCTCTTTACTTTTCATGTTTGCTTTGCTTGGTTATGTATGTCAGTTAAAAAAACCTGTATGGATTTGTATCAGTAAAGTTAAAGGAATTGTCCTTTGTTTGAATCTTCAGGGAAAGAAACACATATAATATTTACACAACAACAGTCCAGAACCTAACATCTGGTTCATTACTTAGAAAATAATTGTAGAGCACCTATTATACACTGGACTCTTGTGGTTAAAAGTGATGAAGATATGATGCTTACTATGAAAGAGAGAAAATATAAAAGGTTATAAAGACTAATTATAAGCATTTTTATATATTTAACTAGAGCATTGCACACATACAGAAATAATTAGAAAGACGGATAGTTGGGTGGTCAGATGAGTGGATCAGTATGGCTGAGTGAACTGAGTTATACACAATTTGTATCTGTCTTAATATACATATACGTATATGGAGCACACACACATATATAACAAAATATATCTTAAAGCTCTAACATCTAATGTGACTGCATTGGAGATAAGAACTGCTAGGATATGATTAATTAAGATGAACTATGAAAAGCAGGTTCCTAATTCCGTTACACTGGTGTTTTTGTTTTTTTTTTTTTCTTGTTTAGTTTTTGCAGCAGGCTTTCATTGTGCAACCCTGGTTCACCTGAAAGTTTGTAGACTAGGCTGGCCTCTAACTATCAGATATACATCAGTCTCTGGGATTAGATACAGGAGCCACAACAAGCTCTACCCCCCAACACACAAAGAGGAGAAGCAACAGGAGACTGAACAAAAAAAAAAAAAGTCATTACCCATTATTTATTATCTACACGTCAGGAAGAGAAGCCCTACCTGAAACCATGGCTTTTAAATTTTAAAATTAAACCATAGGGATCTTAAAAGTTTCTACTTCAGTTCTGGAAGAAAAGTTCTGATGCATAAGCCACCCAGCTTGTAGTATCTTGTCATGAAAGCCTGAGCCAACTAATACAGATACATATGTACCACAGAGGATACAGAATATGACTTATTTAAATCTCTGGCCAGGTAAAAAGGAAGGCTTCAAAAGGACAGTGATGATTTTATTTTCCTCCTTGATTTGTGTGTTTTAAATTATAAAGGGAATATATGCTCATTACAACTTTACAACAATACAGAAGCTATTCCAAGTTCAAAGGCAGAAATGTGTTCACTGTATTGTGTCCAACTTTTCAATAGCAGAGGTCAGGGTATTAGTTCCAGATCATTTCAATTGAGCTGATCTGCAAGGCAGAGACCATTCTTATGAGAGAGCAATAGATAGAATAGATAGAGGGACAGGGATAAGTGCAATAACTAGGAAGTAACAACAGACGAAAAGTCTCCCAGCTGGAGTGGGAGCATGTGTGTATAACTATGGATATCAGATTAAATGTTAAATATGGTCCATGGCATGAAGACAATATATAATAGATAACTGAGCTAGAATCTTATAGGAATAGTCAAAAGAAAAAAATAAAAATTCACAAGGGCCGAAAAGGAACCTTAATTTTAAAATGCAGCAATATGATTTAAAACTACACTAAAATGCCATTTTCATAGTTCTGTTGGCAGTGGCCTAAAATTTTATAAAATGCCATATCGATGAGGTTTGTGACTACATCAGATATTGATGATAGGGATGCAACCCAATGGAAAAAACAACATGCAATAAATGATGGAATAAATTCTTTGTAATAGTTTGGACATGTATTTTTAAGAAGGCTGATGTGCTGAACATTTAGTTCCCAGCTGGTGATGTCATTTTTTGGAGGTTCTGGAAACTTTAAGAGCTAGGATCTAGATAGTGGAAGTGGACACATGAGGTAATGTCTTTAGGGACATATTTCCTAGTGTCCAGGAAATATCTTTCATTGTCTTCTAAATCTTTGGTCCTTTTGACTTTTTTCTTTGCTCCTCTCCTTCCTTCCCTTCCCCTAACATCTGTTTTAAGCTGGGCACCTAGTCCTGCATACATTCCATCTGCTCTGATGTTCTGTCTTACTGTGGCCTGGTATCAGCAGAGCCAAAGACTCTGGAATGAAACTTGTGAGACAGTGAGCCAAAATAAATAACTCCTCCCTTGAAGGCATTCTGTTGGTTGTTTTGTCATGATCAGAAAATTACTTATTCCAGTTTGACCTAGCCCTTTTACCTCTTGGTAAATACTGCTCTGAGCCTTTGGGAAAATGTGAATAAATCTTTATAGTTTATAGGTGGGTGGTCCTAGAGCAGCAAATCCTGGGTTCGAAATGGTTTTGAAAAACACAGAAATTAGAATGATAATGCTTTTTGTTCCCTTTTCCACAAATTATCAACAATATTAAGTAGCTGACTTGCAGTAGCTGTTTAAAATTCAGACTAATTAGAGTAAGCTCGAATGAGTTTGTGAGGAGAAGAACACAAGGAAGAATGTTGTGTTTACATTAGCTTGCACATTACTGCACCAATCTTTCTCGCACATTTAACCAATCTTTCAGGTATTATTTCTCATTGAGAATTTCCAAAGCAATTCTTGTTTTATTTATTTATTTATTTTTCCTTAATTCTGCTTTTTCTTTCTGTTTTGATTTCTAGGTGACACCACATCCCTCTCATTTTCTATACAAGAAGCCATTCTAAGCTGCTCTTTCTATGACCTTCCAATCCTTAACTATCTTCCCTGTACTGTATGTTTAACCAGAGCAATTCTGAAGCACATATTTCAACCCCATGCCTTTTCACAGCCTCACATTCAAAGCAGACAATTGGTTTCCTAGTCTTAGACTTAATATTATATGAGACTCTTCTTGGAACTTAAGGGATATTTATGTCTAAATAATATCTCTCTCTCTCTCTCTCTCTCTCCCTCCCTCCCCCTCTCTCCAATCTATATCTATAATTTATAATCTATAATCATCTATATCTATATCATTTATGTATATGGGTATGTATATGTCTATCTATATAACTATATCTCTATCTATCTCTATTATTATATCTAATCTATATCTATCATCTATATCTACATCTAAATTTATATATATAATATATCATATATATAATACATATATACATATACATATATATATATATATGTTTTATATGGAAAATTAAACATAAGAGAATTTTCCTATCTGAAGTTTCTCATTCTCTTCTTTGCAAAGGAAGCAGTGCTACTTTGACCCAAATGATTCCTATTCTATTTATCTCACTTGTCTTCACAAAGGCAGACTCTGCTACTTGACTTGGCTATTGGTAGATGCAGTGACTACTGACCATGATCTTCCATCTCTCATTGCTAAACAGGTACTAAGCATGGAGTCTAAGTTAAAGGAAAATGGAAGAATATAAAGATATGAGTCATTTTGTTGAGCTGCAGTTCTCAGTCTGAAATGTTGATTGCCTGCCCAGTACCTAATGGCTATTTTTTGTCAAGGAGCAGCCTCAGCTTGGAGAAGGGTTCCTGAGAGAAGGGGTGTCTAGAAGCGACAAAACAAATGACTCAAAGTCAAATTGTGGGTCCAAGCTGCCAGCGTATGTTCTTCAGGAGACATCTTTCTCTTGCTCTTCTAAAAACTCTCTGGATAGCTCATCTCTTGCTGACCAAAAGCCCAGTCTTTTATTTAGCATCAATTCAGTCATTACTCCAGGTTTCCTTTTAATTATCCCATAAATAAGCATTCAATGACATCAGCCCTTTGATTCTTAGACACCAAGCACAAGCACAGACAATAAGATAGCTGGGTAGGACCCTGTCCTTAAATTACCACTAATACCATGCCTGGGCCTGGACCTAAACTCCCTCTGTTTCAGGCCTTGAACTCAGGGATCTACGTATATATATATATATATATATATATATATACCTTAACTGGATGGGATCTTGTGCTCTAATCACCACTCCCTAAATCCCTTTGTCTCCTTCCTTGGTATATTTATTTGTTAAAAAGGCTGACTCACAGTGCAGCTTTGTCCCTTTAGATCTGTGAAGCCCCTCATACAATTCATATTTCATCCTTGTATTTTACATAGTTGAGAAATTATATATTTTTAAACTCATGTTTTTAGCATTCTTTCCCACAGCTTTAATGGCTGTCACAGTGTTCCAGCATTTTGCTGAGGCACTAGCCACACCTTTGCCTCCCAGACTAATGGTGTCTCTGATTATCATGAAGTCTTGGCAGAGAGAACATTCCTGGAAGGAGGAATGTGAAAATATGTATATCATTATACAAATAAACCTTATGCCCACAGCAACAATCCACACTCATGGAAGCCCATACCTTGCTGGCTTTATTCCAGGGGCAGGAAACAAGGCCATCTCTCACATGGCCAAGGAGGACTGAAAAGTTTTCATTTATGTGAACTATTACAGTACTTTTAAGACTATGCATCCAATCAGTAGAAAATTCATTCCATGTTTCTAGAAGTCTTGATTTTAAAAAGAAACAACAAAAGAATGACCTGAAGTTTGAAGTATCATCTCTAAGGAGTGGATGGGAAATATTGATGTCTTAATCCTGCTGGTGAAATTTCTGAATGCTGACAAGTGTAACGTAATACTTTGTTTTATAGCAAAGTATGCCTATAGTTTTATTAGTAAGACTTATATCTAATCATTCATCTGATATTCTGTGCTTTGCAACTGCTTAAAATATTAAACATAGCCCCTGCATTTACTGATGAAGAGTCATTATTATGCACACATGAGTTTCCCAGGCTAATCACATGCCATCACCATAATGTAGTTAAAGCTTGGCAAACTGTGTGTGAAAAGTACCTGGCTGTTAGGTTTTTCAGGTTGGATCATTGTAGGGCTCAATTTTGCTAAAGTCGTCACAGACAATGTGTAAATAAGAAGGCATATGACTGTGTTTAAATAAAACAAGATTTTTCTAAAGTTAGTTTTGTGGTTTTGTTGCTGCTATTTTTTTTTTTGTTCTTTTTAAACTTCTGTGCCAATTTTATTCCCCCCTTTTTTTACAAACACCTTCCATTTCTTCATGTTCCTCTGTTTCTGCATAAAATTATCCTAGTTAGGAGTATTTATAAAAGTTAGCTGTTTTGGTAATCTTCTGTGGGCATCCTAGTAAGGAATAATTTTAATACATGGTATCTTGCCTGATATTTCTCCCTAGTCTCTCTAGTCAGCTCCTCTGACTGATACATGGTATGCATATGATGTCACTGAGCCTATTTATTGGCTCTGACTACTTTATAGAATTTCATCTAGGCTCAACATGTGAGGATGTAGACCTAACTTTTCCAACAAATATTCTACCATCAAAAGAGTCAATAAATAAAATCACCATGAATTAAAATAGACCAGATGGGTTAGAGATATGGATTACTAGAGAAATAAAGCATTGTTTCTAATTTGAAACCTACATATCTGAAAACTTCTATCCACTCCTTCCAGACATGTACCACGCTTCTACTTCCAGTCTTTTTGGTAAAATTGGCAGATACATCAGAGCAATATGGCAGAGTATAACCCCATATAGATATAACAATGAATGGCTAACACTTGGCAAAGTCTTTTTTCAACACACAGAGATGGTCAGAAAGAATATATTATTTAATCTATTTCTTGAGCATTTACAAGATGCTCCACCACAGTTAACCATCAAATCTAAAATTTCTATGGGCCTGACCAAGTATTGCCAAACAGGAATGTAAAAATCCAATGCAAAGATCATTTTCTCAGTAATGCACAGCATGATTCTTTGATCTTTATGAAGCATTAGATATTCTGGTAATGAAACCTGCCCTTCCTATAGCCAAGCTAGCCTGCCACACAGTTCCACTTGCTCCTCAACCATTACTCTGCTTACTCAGTAACTTGTCTCCACAGTTGAAACTGTAGTACATAAGAGGTTGCCAGACATGCTAATAAAATCAATGCAGATATAGTATGTCACCATTGAGATGTCTTCTTTGCCAGTCAAGATTTGAGTAACATGGAAGGGGAAATGCTAATCTCCTCCCTCTCTCTCTCTCTCTCTCTCTCTCTCTCTCTCTCTCTCTGTTTTGTGCATATATACACATATGTGTGTTATGCACAAGCATGTGTGTGTGTGTACTTATGTGCATGTGCATGTGTGCACATGTATGCATGTAGAAGAATGAGGTAAATATCTGGGATCTGCCTGATTTATTCCTTGTAGTTTCATTAAGACACAGTTTCATAGACAGTGTCATTGCTCATTGTCATCAGCCCTATTCTGACTAGCCAGCTTGCTCTGGGAATTCTGGCATCTCCCTCTGTAGGGCCACCATATCCATCCCATATCTACTTTGGTACTAGGAATCTTAGCTCTTACTTCTCTCTCTCTCTCTCTCTCTCTCTCTCTCTCTCTCTCTCTCTCTTAATTTTTATTCTTTATTTACATTCCAGTCGCTGCCCCCTTCAGATCCCCTTCCCACAGTTCCTCATCCCATTGTTCCTCCTCCTTTCCTCTGAAAGAGTGCTCCCCCTACCAAGCCTCCCCCTTCTGGGGGCCTCCTACCGGGCCTCAAGTGTCTCCAAGATTAAGCACCTAATCTCTCACTAAGGCCTGACCAGGCATACCTCTGCTATATTTGTGCCAGGGGCCTTGGATTGGTCAGTGTATACTCCTGATTGGTAGCTCGGTGTCTGAGAGATCTCAGGGGTCCAGGTTAGTTGAGACTGCTGGCCTTCCTATGGGGTCACTCTCCCCTTCAGCTTCGTCTATCCTTCCCCTAATTCAACCATAGGGGTCCCTGACTTTAGTTCAATGGTTGAACTTCTGTCACTGTCAGCTGGTAGTAGGGCCTCTCAGAGGACAGCCATTCCAGGCTTCTGACTGTAAGCATATCACAGAATCAGTAGTAGTGTCAGGTCTTGGTGCCCTCCTATGATATGGATCCCAAGTAAGGCTGGTCATTGAATCTCCTTTCCTTCAGTCTCTTCTCTAATTTTGTCCCTGTAGTTCTTTTAGACAGAAACAATTTTGGGTCAGAAATTTTTACTGTAGGTTAGTAACCCTGTCCCATGACTTGAAACCCTGTCTAACTACTGGAGGTGAACTCTTCAAGTTCCCTCTCCCCAATGCTGGACATTTTGCTAAGGTCACCCCAGTTGAGCCCTTAGAGTCTCTCACCTCCTGAGTCTGGTACTTTCTAGAGGGATGCTTTACCTCCAACACACTGATGCTTCTTATCTCCATTCACTCTCTGGCCCTCTGGGCTTCTCTCCTGTTCCCCCACTTCCATGCCTGATCCTGTTCCCCTTTTCCCTTCCACTTTCCCTCTCCCACCTAGGTCCCTACCTTCTTCTGCCTCCCATGATTATTTCCTTCCCCCTGCTAAGTGGAATTAAAACACCTTCTCTTGGGTCTTTCTACTTGTTACATTTCTTGTAGTCTGTGGTTTGTATCCTAGGTATTCTGTACTTTTTGGTTAATATTCAGTCAATGAGTGCATACCATATATGTTCTTCTGAGTGTGATTACCTCACTAAGGATGATATTTTCTAGTTCCATCCGTTTGCTGCAAAATTCATGATGTCCTCGTTTTTAGTAGTGGAATAGTATTCCATTGTGTAAATGAATCATATTTTCTATATCCATTGTTCTGTTGGGGGACATCTGGGTTGTTTCCAGCTTCTGGCTATTACAAATAAGGCTTCTATAACCATGATGGAGCATGAGTTCTTGGCTTATGGTGGGGCATCTTTTGGGGGTACATGCCCAAGAGTGGTATAGCTGGGTGGGTCTTCAGATAGAACTTTTTCCAATTTTCTGAGGAACCACAAGATTGATTTTCAGAGTGGTCATACTATTTATTGAAGATGTTTTCTTTTTCCAGTGTATGTTTTTGTCATTTTTTGTCAAAGATCAAGTCTCCATAAGTGTGTGGGTTTACTTTTCGGTCTTTGATTCTATTCCATTGATCAATCTGTTTCTGTACCAACATCATTCAATTTTTATCACCATTGCTTTGTAGTCCAGTTGAGGTCAAGAATGCTGAATCCTCCAGAAATTCTTTTATTGTTGTGGATTGTTTTGCCTATCCTGGTATTTTTGTTGTCATTGTTTTTCCATATGAAGTTGAGAATTACTCTCTCCATGTCTGTGAAGGATTGTGGTTAAGTTTTGATGGGGGTTGCATTGAATCTGTAAATTGCTTTTGGTAAGTTGGCTATTTTCACTATGTTAAGCCTACCAATACATGAGCATGGGAGATCTTTTCATCTTCTGAGGTCTTCCTTGATTCCTTCAGAGATATGAAGTTCTTGTCATACAGATCTTTCACTTGCTTGGTAAGAGTTACTGCAAGGTATTTTGTACTATTTGTAGCTATTGTGAAGGGTGTTGTTTCCCTAATTTCTTTCTTAGCCTATTTATCATTTGTGTAAAGGAAGGCTACTTATTTGTTAGAGTTAATAGTATATCCTGCCACTAAGCTGAAGTTGTTTATCAGCTGCAGGAGTTCTTTGGTGGAATTTTGGAGGTCACTTATGTATACTATCTTATCATCTGCAAACAGTGACACTTTGACTTCTTTCTTTCCAATTTGTAACCCCTTGATCTCCTTTTGTCGTCTAATTGCTCTGGCTAGAACTTTGAGTACTACATTGAATAGATAGGAAGAGAGTGGATAACCTTGTCTTGTCCCAGATTTTAGTAGGATTACTTCTAGTTTCTCTCCAGTTAATTTGGTGTTGGCAATTGGTTTACTACATATTACTTTTATTATGTTTAGGTATGCATCATGAATTCCTGATCTCTCCAAGACTTTTAACGTGAAGGGTGTTGTATTTTGTCAAATGATTTTTCAGCATCTAATGAGATGATCATGTGGCTTTTTTCCTGAGTTTGTTTATATAGTGTATTACATTGATGGATTTTTGTATATTGAACTACCCTCGCATCCCTGAGGTTAAGACTACTTGATCATGGTGAATGATCATTTTGAAGTATTCTTGGATTTGGTTTGTGAGAATTTTATTGAGTATTTTTGCATTGATATTCATAAGCAAGACTCATCTGAAGTTCTCCTTTGTTGGATCTTTGTATGGTTGAGGTATCAGAGTAACCGTGGCTTCATGCAGTGAATTAGGTAGTATTCCTTCTGTTTCTATTTTGTGGAATAGTTTGAGGAATACTAATATTAGCCCTGGGCTTTTTTTGGTTGGGAGGTTTTTTTTTTTTGACTATTTCTATTTGCTTAGGGGTTATGGAAGTATTTAGACATTTAACCTGGTCTTGATTTAACTAGAAATGTGGTGTCTGTCTAGAAAATCATTCATTTCATCTAGATTTTCCAGTTTTGTTGAGTATAGGCTTTTGAAGTTGGGTATCATGAATTTTTTAATTTCCTCAGTTTCTGTTGTTAGGTCTCCTTTTTCATTTCTTGTTTTGCTAATTTGCATACTGTCTCTGTGCCCTTTAGTTAGTTTGGCTAAAGATTTATCTATCTTGTTGATTTTCTCAAAGAACCAGCTCTTGGTTTTGTTGATTCTTTGTATTCTTCTCTTTGTACCTGGTTGAGTTCAGCTCTGAGTTTGAATGTTTCCTGCCATCTTCTCCTCTTGGGTGTCTTTGCTTTTTATTTTTTTTATTTTATTTTATTTTATTTTTTGTTGTTGTTCTAGAGTTTTCAGGTGTGCTGTTAATTTGCTTGTGTGGGATCTCTCTCCAATTTCTTTGTGAGGGCACTTAGTGCTATGAATTTTCTGCTTAACACTGCTTTTATTGTATCTCATAATTTTGGATATGTTGTTTCTTCATTTTCATTGAATTCTATAAAGCCCTTGAGTTTTTTCTTTATTTCTTCCCTGACCAAGTCATCATTGAATAGAGAGTTGCTTAGTTTCCATAATTATGTGTGCTTTCTGTTGTTTTTGTTGTTATTGAAATCTAGTCTTAGTCCATGGTGGTGTGATAGAATGCATAGTACTATATCAATCTTGTTGTATCTGTTGAGGCTTGTTTTGTGTCCTACTATATAGTCATTTTTGGAGAAGGTACCTTGAGGTACTGAAAAGAAGGTATATTATTTTAGGGTGAAATGTTCTATATATATCAGTTAAATCCATTTGGTTTATAACTTCTACTAGTTTCACTGTATCTTTGTTGAGTTTCTCTTTCAATGATTTGTTCATTGGTAAGAGTGGAGTGTTGAAGTCTCCCACTATTATTGTGTAATGTTCAATGTGTGTTTTGAGCTTTAGTAATTTTTCTTTTACAAATGTGGGTGCCTTTGCATTTGAGGAATAGATGTTCAGAATTGAGACTTCCTCCTGATGTATTCTTGTGTTTCTTGTATGCAGCAAAATGCTGGATCCTGTTTGTGTATCCAGTCTGTTAGCCTGTGTCTTTATTGGGGAATTTAGTCCATTGATGTTGAGAGATGATTGTTAGTTCCTCTTATTTTTGTTGTTGGAGGTTGTATTATTTGTGAATATTTTTCTTTCTGGGGGTTTGTTGTGAAAAGTTTAATCTCTTGTGTTTTCTTGGATGTAGTTACTCTCCTTGTACTGGAGATTTTGTTCCTGTATCCTCTGTAGGGCTGGATTAGTAGAAAGATATTGTTTAAATTGGGTTTTGTCGTGGGATATATTGGTTTCTCCATCTAGAGTGATATGAGAGTTTTGCTTGATACAGTGCCCTGGGCTGGCATTTTTATTCTCTCATGGTTTGGATGAAATCTGCTCAGGATCTTCTGACTTTTCCAGTCTCAGTTGAGAAATCTGATGTAATTCTGATAGGTCTGCCTCTACATGTTACTTGGCCTTTTTCCCTTACAGCTTTTCATATTCTGTCTTTGTTCTGTGCATTTAGTGTTTTGATTATTTTGTGATGAGAGGATTTTCTTTGTGGTCCAATTTATTTGGTGTACTGTAGGCCTCTTGAACCTTTATACCATCTCTTTCTTTAGGTTAGGGAATTTTTCTTCTATGATTTTGTCGAAGATATTTTCTTGCCCTTTGGGCCGGGATTCTTTACTTTCTTCTATTCCTATTGTTAGAATTGATCTTTTTATTGTTTCTTGAATTTCCTGGATATTTTGCATTAGGAGCTTTTTACACTTTGTATTTTCTTTGACCAATGTGTCAATATTTTCTATGGTATCCTCTACGCACAAGATTCTCTCTTCTATCTCTTGTATTCTGTTGGTGATGTTTGCATCTGTAGCCCCTGATCTCTTTCCTAAGTTGTCCATCTCTAGGGTTTCCTCCCTTTGTGTTTTCTTTATTGTTTCTATTTCCATTTTTTAGTTTTTATTTCATTTTCTTCAATTTCTTCAACTACTTGATTGTATTTTCCTATATTTCTTTAAGGGATTTTTTTGTTTCCTCCTTAAAGGCCTCTATCATCTTCATGAAATAGAATTTTAGGTAATTATCTTGCTTTTCAGGTGTTTTTGGGTTATCAAGGCTTGCTGTGGTGGGAGAACTGTGATCTGGTAAGATTGGACTGAGTTCTGTCCCTTATGGACTTGCATTTGCCTGTAGCCATCTGGTTATCCCTGGTGTTAAATGGCCTGGGTGTCTCTTACTAGAGCTAGTCTTCTTGGAGGCAGGTAGTGCTGTCTCTAGATAGGCTGGGCCTCTTGTGTTCCTGTTAGAGCAAGCCTTCTGCATCCCTGGCTATTGCAGACCTCCTGGGAAACAGACAGGCTGTGGGGTATGGGAGGATACTGGGCTGCTGATCTGGCCAAGGTAGGAAGCAGCTGAAAGAGGGGTGGAGCTTGGGAGTGGGGTGGGTCCCTCATCAGCTGGGCCCTGTGGTTATTGCAGCTGGCTTGGGTATTTTGGCGATATTCTCACCTGTGTCTTTGATTACTGGGGACTTTCTGTAAGGCATACAGACTGTGGGTGTGGGCAGGTTTCTGCCCTCTGAGCTCTTTTACTTCTCTTATTTGTGGAGAGCAAAACTTTAACCATTTTTCTATGGCGAGGCAGGCCTGAAGTTGTTTATTTTTTTATTTATTTTTCCCTTTTTCTAGTTTTGGAATATGGAAATTATGATCTATGACCTGCAACATAGGGTAAAGAGTATAAAAGATTACAATTTAAAATTCTCATCATGCCTTTACACCAGTATGTTCTGTATGGTGATAATTATATATTTTTAAATGAATTGGCAGTTTCTAGTTTGTTTCTGAACTATATTAATGTTATCTGAATAGGGAAAAGAATATTTTATGGGATGTAATAAAAAAAATGGCAGTCACTTTAAGACCTAAAATATGACTTCAGTACTTGGCTCAAAGAGAGACTAAATGTGCCATTTTACTCTGGCTGACATCTCTATGCAGAGTTCCAGAACAGTGCCATTCTGTCATAGCTTTGGCAGATGGCTATCACCCAGAGACCTTTTATAAGACTGAAGTTGAACAGTGCAATGTGAAACCTACCACATTATTGGATCACGTAGCTCTACCCAGTGGTCTGGAGCATTGCAAAGTAAAACCCACTTCCAAGTTTAAATTGCTGCCACCCTGGGGTGAATGGAAAAATACCAACTAAGTTGTTTCCAAGCTTAGATTGACCTCATCTTATTGCAGAAGAATCAAATGGCATATGATATATTGTTGAAATTTACAAAACAGTGTACAAGATATAATGTCTGTGTAAGCAAACCACCCTGGTGTCAGTACAAATTTGCATATTCATGAATGTCATCTTTCTGGAAATCCACACTCACAGAAATCAATGGACCAAAAGGGAACCAACCCATTAATAGGATATGCTGTTGTAAAAAAAAAAAAAAAAAAAAAAAAAGCTTTTGCTTTGCTAAAAGAATTTCAGGAGCCAAGAATTCATACAAATACTGCCATTTGAGAAATATCAGAAAAGGTTAGCATCTGAAGAGTTAAGTGTTTGATCAGAGTTAGCAGGTTATTTGAAACATTGCAGCTTCTTCTTTTTAGAGAAATCAAATACGTTTTTAATACCTTATTTAGGGCTGTTCTGTTTGTTTTGAGTAAGAAATATCATTTAATTATATTCTTTCCTGAGAATTATGATCCAGTTTCAATAGAAATTCAAAAAGTGCATGCACAAAGAAAGAAAATGGTGAAATGAAGGACTGATATAAAAAGTACTGCATCTGAGCAAACTTGTGGTATTTTAGTTCCCCATTTCCATAAATCCAGTGTCAATCATTTAGCAACTCAAACATCACTCCATTTGGACCTCTTTTATTATTAAATACGACAGTGTTGACTGTAGTTTATGACAACACTTTTTCAAATCATTTCTAGAAAAATGAGACCGTTTTAACTATTTTGACAATTTGAAGATAAATGATATTTCCCTCGAATTATGTAACTGTGCTCTATATTGAAGACTTGTCTGTTTATTTGTTTTTGCTTCTATGGTTGCTGAAAGATTAAAATTGTAATTACTGTCAGATCCAAAGCCCACTGACACCATGGCTGTGCTGGTGACATTGTTCTAAACAGAAGGACTTTTGCCAGGTAGACAGAAGGAATGTAATCAGGTAAACAAGCCTAAAGGCATGCATCATACAAGAAACTACTCTTATCCTTTCTCCTTAGGTCAACTGAGGTGCTGGTGCTGGGGGTGGGGGTGGGGGATGTGCATCCACAGATAGCCTATAGTTAGCTCAGATACTCACCCTCATGGCTGTTCCATAAAATCTGCTTGCTTTCCCACCATTTAGTTATTCTCTTTGCCTTCCCCACCCTCCCCCACCTCCAAGATAGCC
The DNA here is from genome assembly GCA_019843965.1 of Rhynchomys soricoides. Lineage (NCBI taxonomy): Eukaryota > Metazoa > Chordata > Mammalia > Rodentia > Muridae > Rhynchomys > Rhynchomys soricoides. The sequence continues at coordinate 5,270,662 of JADRCH010000018.1, read as the reverse complement.
TTGGCAGTTTGATCCCTAATAAACCGTTCTTTCTACCCACAGAGTGGTCTGGTTCAGTAGTTTCTCTGCAACATGGATTATAATTATCAGCCACATATTCCTAGCGTCTTTATTTACTGTGTTTGGTGCTTGCATCTTAATTGTAAGATTTCTATCAGATATAATTCATGGTCGGGTGTTTCCTCTGTTTAGTTATACATTGAAACAGCTATGAGAGAAATAAATTTTAAACAGTGAACATAGGTCCAGCAGCAACACGCTTCCTTTTGGAACTGTTCACCTTGAGTCTGTAACTCAGACACAACAATGTAACATCCTATACACAAATGAAAGTAAAGTATGCAACTGCATTTATTTATTTATTTAAAAATATTAGTATTTTAAATATGAAAACACTGAATTTCATAGGAAGAATAATTCAAGGAGTAGTGATCCTACAAACTGAAATATATGTGAATTATAGCCCTGGCAAACATTATGAATAGGCTATATTTCTTTAGGGAATGTGAAATACCTAAATAAAATCAAAGAAAATAATGGAAAGACTAGAATAATAAATAGAAAAAGGAAGATAATGCATTAAAATGTTACATAAAAATAGCAATTTGTATTTTGTTTTTAATCTGATTTGTATTAATATGCTAAGGATTAGACTCATGGTCTCACATGCTATGCATACATGGTACAACTGAGCTATACTTGCAAATCTCATGAGTATATTTAATTTTTACTTTAAAAATAAGTAAACTACAATTACCGCACTTCTCACCTTTGCTTTCCTTCCGCCAAACCCTCTGGTGTCTACTCCCTCTAACTCCTGCTATGTCTCCCCACTCTGATCTTTCCCAATTAAATCAATGGACCTCTTTTCATTACTACCATCATATATATGTACATATGCATAAATCTAAACATATGATCTTCTGAGACTATTTAGTGTGTATGATTTCTATGTGTATGATTTCATAGTTGACTACAGGGTATCAGATAACCAACTAGGGGACTCAAACCTAAGAGAGGCTAATATTCCCTTTCTCATCATTTAGTAATTGCCCATAATTTTTGCTAGGGGTAGGATCCCATAAGATTCCATAGATCCCATAAGATTCCCAAATGTTCCAGAGGTAACATTTCACTTCAAATGAGGTCTTACTTCAGGAAGCAGCAAAAATGATGTAATAGGAAGGTGGAATTTGGATCTGGAGAGGTGGTTCAGTGGGGATAAGTGCATAGTGTTCTTGCCGCGGATCCTGTTCAATTCCTAGTATTTTCCGGAGAAGCTTCATAATTACCTGTAACTCCAGCTCCGAGAGAATCCAATGCCACTGATCTCTGTGGGCATCTGTACATCTGTACTCACGTGCACAAATGTACATACACACACATGCACACACACACAAAGGCCCTATACCTATCCCTTATTAAGAGCTACAGACACTGGTTGGCTTCGGGAGACGAGAGTTAATTTACTTTAATGGTGTTGTAACAGTAGACACCCTCATCCAAAAGTATCCAGATAGCACAAAAGGACTCCAGGTATTATTTAAAAAAAAAAAATACAAAGAATAATTACAAATGAAAGATGAAATGAAGTTGTGTGGGTGAAAGTAGGGAAGTATGGGGGTTCTGAGAGGGGTCACGTAGAGGAGTCAGGGATGATTATGATCGAAGTATACTGTAGAGCATTACCAAAGAACTATTAAAACCTTTTTAAAAAGAAAGAGAAAACTGAATAATCTGCTGGTGCTTGAGAAAAATAGGGATGAGAAGCTTAATTGTGTATCTGAGAACTTCTGTTTTATTTTTTGTTTGTTTGTTTAAAGAACTTCCTTTAGAATTTCATAATGCATACAATGCATCATGATCATATTCAACACGTCATCCTCTTCCATCTCTCCCTAGATCCCCAATATGCTCCCTTCAAATTCATGTGCATTATATATTTATTTATTCATTATATTTTATTTTATCCCACTATGCCCAGTTTTAGCAGTATCGTCTCCACATTCATGAACATGGAATCATCTGCTCTAGAATGGGCAACCTACCAGAGCCTACACACTCAAAGAAAAATAACAATCTCTCCCTGACTCACCAACAGCTGTCAATAGCTCTACATCAAAGGGACAATGATTTAAAATGTAAAAGAGTAAATATTGACTACACACAAGCACTAACAAATGTTCTAGACATCAGTATTATAGCTAGAACTATTGTTGAATATACTTCCAGGGTTTCGAATTTGATTTGGCTGAATGACATTCACTGAGATGGAACTGAATGGCTGTTATCATCAAGAGATGCTTTCTTTGCCACTGTACAAACAAGACAAACAGTAGGAAATAGTTCCAGTGCATCTGTTTATAATGGCATTTGGCATTTGAAACATAATTATTCAGATCAGTTACAATAGCATAACAATGACAGATTTCCCAACTTGCTAATAATTCACGCACTTTGGTACTGAAAAAATAAACTTTGTCTTTTGTCAAGAAATAAATAAAATGTAAACTGCTATTGATTCCAGAGTGAAGATTGTGATAGGTTTAAATAAAATTCCCACACCCCCAGTAATCTTGTATATATCCTGGGTATGTGAAACAAGGGGGCTTAAATTACTAAGATGCAAGCTGTACCTCAAAAATCAATATTTGATGTATAGCCATAATTGAAATGAGGAAAATCAAACTTTCACTTAATCAGATAGTTAGTATAATTCAAACAAAAATATTTCAGAAGCAAAGTGTTTCCAAACTTTGGAAATGATGACAACTGGTTGTTATCGATTCAGAAATAAACCCATTTTTAAATCCAGTCTAGATCAGGTATTCTTCATTAACAACTTAATTACATTAGTGGTCCCAGTCAGGGTCATGAGAAATATGTTGGGCTTACCCAGACTCCTAGGTGTAATATAGGAAAGTTAACACAAGATCTGAACCTGCAAGTATTTTAGTGACTCACACTTTGCTAAAACTTTTAACCAAAGTACCATTTCAGATGCGTAATGGCTCAAATATATTTTTGTAATATGAAATACACAAAAACTTTGATATGGCTATGAACTCAGTATATGAATGAACTGCTGTGTATGTTGATAAATTATTTGATAATTTATTTGCCCCTAAATTCATTGTGTGTATAGACTGGGAGATTTGTGCTGAGTATAGATGTTTTATTTATTTGCTTTGTCTCCTAAAACCCAGTGAGGAGTCTCACTTCTCAGACAAAAAGGCATAATATTATCAGAAGTAAAACTGACTTTTTTTTGACTCCTCATCATCCACAGCTGTGGCAGGTGATGTAATTTGAATTTACTTCAGTATCCCATGAATTTCACCAGTTAAGACACTAAGCATTTTTACCTCTGTTTTATGCCCGATTTGTTTATAGCCAAGTCTCTAACAAATGAACATTTGTTCTACATTCAAGGTGACTTTGAAAAGAATTCATTTAATAAACATGTTTTAGGAGAGTAATTTGTGCCAGAACGTGATTTGTCTGATAAATGAAAATTCTTTTATTAGTTTACCATCCATTAAAGGTATCACAAATCATGTATTGATTTTTTATGGACATATAAGAAGTATCAGCTACCAAAAAGTATAAGAAATGGAATGATTCAATTATTAAGTATGAAATAGGCATGATGTATTGCAGATTGTTTGCTCTGTCTTTTGCTGAGTTCAAAGTCACGTATTGCATTGCTGTGATGTTCAAGTTAAAAGTTCAAATGCAGGCCTTACATTCTGTTTGCTTAGAGTTTAAAGTGAAAATATCAATAGACTAAAGAGCTAGTATTTATTTGTCTCTTTAGAACATCACATACCATCTACTGATTTATTTAAAAGAAAAGTGGGGGAGGAGACTTTTGGCCCTAGAAAGAGAAAATGATTTTCTATGGGGTAAAAGTACCATATAGAAAACTAAATATACTTGGTGCTGTGCAATTGTGGAGAATATCGGAATAGCATTTTATACAATGTATTTACAGTCTTTTTAGAGATACCCTTGGATTTTGTCAGAACTGATGGTTACATTTAAGAACTTAGCTTGCACATTTACATATATATTGAGGTCAGAGCTCTTTGTAGGCCTCCATTCTATTGATGGAACCAGCTCTTAATAATGATTTTTCTACTACTTTGATAAGTAATTTTTATGATGGAGATTCAATTTGATTAAAGCCATTGTAATTGTACAGCTATTGTTCCACAGCAAGACTCAAATGTTGGTGAATATAATTCATAACTTTTTAGGGTTTTATGCAGATTTAATTTTTCTAGTGTCAATTGAAGAAGTCGACCCACATATAGTCAGACACTTAAGCTGTTTTCATTTATTTAAAAAAAAATGTTTTTCTAAGGCAGGCATGATGATGCATATCTGTAATCTCCCTACTTACAGTGAAGACACATGAGGATGAAGATTTTAAACCTGGTTATCTCAAAAATATTAATAGTAATTTTATATATTAAAATATATCATTGATGTTATTGTTGATTTTTACCATGGCCAAACATAAAAAATCCATATTCCAGGGATCTGGCAAGATTGGTTAAGAGAATACACAGCTCTTGAAGAAGATCTGAGTTTGGTTACCAGCATCTATCCACGTCCTAGGACTCACATGCATCTATATTTCCAATGCTGGACTGTCTGACAAGCTCTTCTGGCTTTAATGGGTTCATCACTCATGTGTACACACATGCTTAAAAATAATCTTTAACATCCACATTTCATATAAAAGGAGGAACCCTATCTCTTAAAAAACAGACTTTGCCATGCCAAGTAGAAACTTCCTTATGTAAACTTTATTCAAGTTTACTAAGAGTTGTGATCTCAAGGTACCCTTGGCTTCCTAGTGCCTCAGCCTTTACATGCACTTCTTCTAAGCTGTACCTTATTGTTCTAGTGTAAGAGTCACCATCACATTCATTTCAAAATTGTGACAAAAAATAGTTCATTTCACTTGAGAACCAAGAGCAAAGCCAAGTATAGCAACTCAAAACATCTAAGAGCATAGATTTCTCCAGATATTTATAGAGGAAGGAACAAAAATAGATGACCCTTATCCTGACATTTGTCATTTCTTATGAATATCCTCTCTTCTTCCACAGCCCCTGTGTATGTACAGGGGAGTCAGCTTCTGACTTCGGTGGGAAGACCAGTCGGGGTACTGATGAAGTTTAATAAAATCCATACAGATAGTTTAAAAAACTGCTGCTTGATTTCAACCAGGAAACTCCAAGAAGTCATCTTAATGTGAAGAAAGAAAACCAATACTGAAGAGTCAAAAAACACACCCTGTGTACGAAGCAAGAATACCAAGTGCCTGGCTATTGGTTAATTTCAGTTTTCATTGTTGTCTTTTCTCTTAGAGCCAGAATCTGTTCTGACTCAAAATCTAAGAACACCATCACCTCCGTGAGCTTGCTCTGTATAGAGAATTAACAGCAAAATGCCCTGGGAGCATCTGAAGCAGGGAAACTGCTCCTTTCATGTTCAGCTTATTCTTCCTTAATCAAGGTAACTTGAGCTGGGTGATACTCCATATTTCACTTTTCTCTTGGTTACCATAATTAAAGCTATAACTTAATCCCATTCCCCATTGCAATAAACATCCTTGCCTGGGTGGGAGCACAGTCATTCATCTGCAATCTTATTTCCTCTGTCACTATATTTTGTCTTCATTTTATTTTAATTTTGTTCCTGCTGAGTGAATATTTTTTTCACAGAAATCTACTTGAATGGAAAGAATTTAATTGTGCAAACAAAAAAGCAGTAAATATTCAAGGTTTACCTACTGTTGATAAACCCTGCTTTGGAGGTGCTATTTGCAATAATATCAAAACTCCACACTGAATAATGAGTGTCTTAAATCAGCAAAATAATACTAGCAAAGAGGCAAAGTAGATTACTATGAATTTTCCAGGATATTATTTGGAATTATGGGAAGGGGACCAACAAATGACTGTCTGTGAAATTAACTTATAAGTTTGAGTGAATGAATCAATGATGGAAATTAATTTACCAAATTAATGATTTCTTTCTATGTTGTGATTGAACAATTAATAATATAACACACATATACGCAATACAGACACATGTTTATATCACTATATGTATGACTATGTCCATAGAGGTAAATGATTTTTATGTTTCAAACCGATAAACGAATAAAAACAGAAACTAGGAAATAGAAGAAGCCTAAAAATCTCTTCTACCTCCTCCAGGAGGGCTGTGCCCCAAACTGAAGAGGAATTATATAATTAAGGCAACAAAAAATAGTTTAAATAAATAATCACAAAGGAAAATGTACAAAAAAGATGCTCATCGAATGAAAATGCAGACATAACTTCATCAAAGCTGGGTCATGAAGAAATGAATGGGTAATGGGTTCCTGTACAGATCTGCTGAAGGAATGAACAAATGCCATTGACCTTCCCTCAAGACCCTTGGATACCACCTGAAAATTCCAGAGGCAATGAAAGCTAAATTTTTGTCATGACTGGCAATCAATCTAAAATAGAAAAGGCAAGGTGTTAAAGTGTTGGCTGGAAGGAAGGAAAAGTAAAGGCACCTCAGGTAAAATATTCAAGTAAAACAATCAGTAAAGCTTTACATAATCTTCTCCAGAAACACAGCATGAATTATAGTTTGTGATATCATGTGTGTAGATAGCAATTTTTAATAAGAGAATCAAGATGAAGTAATTATTCACCCTGTCCAGATTTGACAGATAGAATGCGAACTGTCTGTTAAAACACACAGGAGTAAGTCTGTGCTGCCTTCTTCTATCCCATTTGGCAAGCTAATATCACTTTTTATGTTTGTATGTTTGTCACTTTATCCTTGTCATTTTATCTATACTTTGTAAAGTAAGGCTTCCTTCTATATCAAATTGTACAGACAAAGGCATATATCTGAAGTCCAGTTAATTCTAGATTCCTGGATTATAAAAATTACTACAAAAATCAATATACATTGTCTTCTAAAACCCATACTAATGAAGTAGGAACAGAGCATCACAATGGAGGCCTGCAAAAAAAAAAAAAAAAAAAAAAAACAAGAATTCACTTGAAAGAAGTACCAGAACGAGAAGTGTGCAGCCATGCCCATAAAGAGGATGTTCTAGAAAAATTAAAGATCTACCCCATATGATAAATAATGGCTTCTTCAGATGACTTAGTGGCTCACATCTGCGATCCCAGCCTTCATGAGTCTAAGGCCAGCAGACTGGCATGATTTCCTGGGCCACATAGTTTTATCTTGGTTAGGGCTATTAAATGAGACTCTGCCTCAAGAAATAAATTGTGTTAAGTGGATTCTAATTTTTCATCAAACATGTGGGACTGAGGACTACCACAGTATCTGTTTAAGGGTCTTCTTCAAAGCAGTAAAAGCTTTTCAAAACATTGGAATATGGCCACAGGTTTACCACAAATTAATAAGCATTTATTTAACAAAATATTTGCATTTCAACAGAAACAGAGAACATTGCAGTAGTCCAATCTATTTCCCTTCTCTTTTTTCTGCTTCTGTGATATTGGTAGAGACACCATCTCAAAATCACAGTAGTCATATGAAGTGAAGCCTAGAAGTGACCAGAAGGGCAAGAATGGGTTAATGATCCCCAGAAGCCCTCCCAAAGATAACTACTGTTTCTACCATATTGACCTGCTTCCTGGAAACTCCCTAAACATATATGTACAGGAAAAGTTACATACATACAAAGTACCTCATTATTCATAAGGAAATGCAAATCTAGTTCACTATGAAGCAACTATTTATGAAGCAAAAACAGATAGTGACAAGCATTTTGGATCATACAGAGAACCTGAATCCTTTATGACCCTGTGGGAGACTGTAGCCCAGTACAAATGCTTTTGAAAGTGCCAAGGTATTTCCACGTTCATCATTTCCCCATGTCACTAAATGCATATGAACTTAGTGCTCATAGATTGATCTTTGACAAATAAAATCATACTTTAGCCTTACAATTAAATATTGCTCAACCATACAAGTGAAGACCTGTCACGCAAATGAGGATTTGAAACATACGCCAAGTAAGAGAAACCAGCTTCAAAAGTTCCCATTTTGTGTGTCTTCCATATTGTACGACTTCATTTATAATTTTGTCCAGGTGAAACAATCCATAAAAGACATATCAAGAGAAATAGAGAATGTAATGGGCCTTGTCAGGGTTGGGCAGAGCAATGGGTACATTATGCTAGGAGAATTGTTATAATCTTCAGATCTTCTTTTTAAAAATGATAGAAACATTTTTATACTTTAAGAAGAAATGTTAAGCATGACTTTAGAAAATTTCTGTGGGATGAGCTCAAGTAGATATTTGACAGCTCTTTTTTATTGATTTTATTTAAATAACAAGTGTTTTTAATTCCTGTTCAAATGTAATTACCATAAGATTAAAGAATCTCTTTATAGCCCTAGGAGGGAAATCATGTACAATTATATAGTCAAGGACTTAAGCTTCGAATTTTAAATACAAATTGTCCATTTTATGCATAGTATCTAAATAATTAGAATTTCACTAAATAATGCAAACAGCACTGAGCATATGTCTGACTGCTTTACATACTCATTCACTGAATTTAGATGTTAATTTCCTCAGGCTGTGCTTCATATGGATGTACATCAAACATAATCCTGATTATTTCACCAGGTTTCAATGAATGTTAAAAGAAAAGATGCAAGCATTCTACTGATTTAGTATCTTCTGAATACAGCTTCCATAGGACTTCTTATTTACAGTCAGAACTTTGATGCTCATCTTATAAACATATGTCCAAAGTGAGTGGACAGCTTTTAGGGAAATCATGAGCATTCCTAATGTTATAACTTATCCATCAGCATTTGTACACTACTCCGAGATGCCCCAGGAAGAATTATGGCAGGTATTTTCTACAATATTAACACCTTGAAAAAGAAAAGCTTCATTTTAAAACAAATTTTCAGAGATCACAATTTTATAATTTGTTTGGATTCAAGATCCTACAAAAACGTTTAGGCTATTAAGATGCCCTCAGAACTTTCTGGGCTTTGAACTATGCTTTACTATCTGTCCAAAGTCTATTATACTTATTGTTTTCCTGTCTCAGTATAATACCTTTTTCATTGTTTATGAAAAGTGTATGAAGTCTTTCAAAACGATCTAGATTAGTGGTTCTCAGTCTGTAGGTTGGACCCTTTGGGAATTCAAATGACCTTTTCATAGGGATTGCATATTAGATATCTGGCATATTTACATTACAATTCATAACAGTAGCTGTGAGGTAGCAACAAAAATAATTTTATGGTTGAGGGTCAGCACAACATGAGGACCTTGATGACCAGTGTCAACTTCTTCCCCATTGGGGGGTAGTCAGGACCATTCCACACCAGGCTGGATTGCAGGGAGGCAGACTAGCAGTTGGGTGGCTGCAGGCAAGATCTTGGTCAGTGGTATGTGCACAGTGCACAGTGCGTGCGAACACTCACACACGCGCACACACACACACACACACACATGTGTTTGGAATACCTTCAGATAATTGGTTGAGTTTGATGTGATTGTGTATGCGTGTGCGTGTGCATGTGCGCGCGCGTGTGTGTATGTGTGTGTGTGTGTAAGAAATGAGTATTTATGCCCCTGGGGTGGTGGCCAGGGTATCTGGGACAAAGTTTGTGTGGCCTTATACAATTGACCAGGACAGAGTTGTTGGAAGATGTTTCAGCTGCGTACTCAAGGGGCACAAGGAGTGAAACCAGATAAATGTCAGGGTAATACATTTTTACTGGGGTTGATGGTGGGGTAACCAGCTTTATGGTACCGGGTTAGGATCAGGCTGGGATACTTTTCATCTGAAGTATCTGGGGTCGAAGCTCTCCTAGACCCTACTTTTATAACCCTGGGCCATTGGTGTCCGACAGGAACTGAATTAAAGAGTCATAGCGTTAGGAACATTGATGACTACTGCTCTAGATCTGCTTATAAATATTTCACATGGAACCAAATGATACCTGAACTCCATTTGTTTGGGGTCAAGGTCTCAGGTAGCACATGGTATCCTTATACTTGCTTTCTCTCCTCAGCTGGCCTTGAACTCCTGGGCCTCCTGCCCCACCTCCTTAGTTCTGGGAATGTGAGTGGGTATTACCACATCCAGAATTGAATTTCTCCCTTGCTATGAAACGACGTGATTCTTAGGCTCTAAGTAGTACTTGCTAAGTAAACACAAATACAAATTGCTACTTCATCACAGCAAACTGCAGAGACTACTGGCACATCACACACCTCTTATTCAGCCTTAGGAAATAATTTCTTTGTGTCTATTTTTTCCAGAATGCTAAATAAAGAATAAGTAAAGGCTGGTGTTTTTGAAATAATCATAGACGTTAATAAGAGAGTAAAATTGTTTCACTTAGTGGTTGTTATCTGGATGATGAGTCACTGACTAAGAAAGGCTAATAGGAAGTCAGAGGTTTTCTCTGGGTACCATGGGGATGGTAAGGAGAAATATCAGATTATTTCTTGAAACAGTGTCTAGAAGGACTTTTCTTCTCTACTTAAGTGCCATTTCAGGTGCACTTGATATAATCTTGATGGGCTCATACGAGGTTTGATCCTGAAAAAAGTGGCTCTAAAGTCAAACAGTGTTTCAAGAAATAGCCTCTAATCCAGAGAACAGTGGTAGATGGTAGACTGTTCCCACCATACCAACAGTCTTTAAAGCAATGGTTCTCAGTCTGTGGGTCAAAATGCTTTACTAGGTCAAATGACTTTTGTTGTAGTGGGCCAAATGACTTTATCACAGGGGTTATCTAAGACCATCAGAAAACAGATATGTACAATTTGTAACAGTAACAAAATTATAGTTATGAAGTAGCAGTGAAGATGAATTTATGGCTAGGGGTCACCACAACAGGAGGAACTGTATTAATGCATCACAGAACTAGGAAGGTAAGAACCATTGCTTTAACTAAAGGTTGAACAGAAGGTCCCGTGCTTGGCAAACCCATCACACACAGAGACTAACCTTGAATCTAGAAATACAATTCCGCATTGTAGATAGGGTTTCTCGTTTGTTATGAATTCTCCTCTTCAACTTACCAGCTATATGATTTTGGCTGAGGCTCACATTTTCTCATATACAAAATGGAATATGTGCAATCAACTCATGAAGATTATTGTGAGCTTTTACTGGTAGTATATATGGAGATTATTTATCACAGTGGCAGGCACACTATAAACACACATTGTTTATTGACATAGTAATAAACTATTACTATAAAAATTACTATGTATACTCAGATTGTTAATAATATATCTACAGGAAATAACCTTTGAAATATACCATAAAACTTGTTAAATATTTTCATGCAGAGATTAATTAAATGTTTGTTGCAGCTATCTATAATTCTAAAATGTTTATGATTTAGACCCATGAGAATTCACATATCTTACATAAAATGTGTCAAATGCAAAGTTTCACAAGCATTATATTCCAGATCACATATTTAAAAGTAACATTTAGCAAAGGCCAGGAACTCATATTTAAATATCTCTGAGAACAGTATGAACCCAGGGCTGGAGAGATGACTCAGAGGCTATGAGCACTCATTCAGAATCATGAGAACCCAAGCCAAGGTCCCTGCATTCACCTATCAAGCCAGCTTCCCACAAATTCCAGTAACCACGGCTCCCAAAATCTGATGCTTCTTTTTGTTCTCTGTGTACATACAAGCCCAGGACCCTACACACACACAAGTGTGTGCATTTACTTACACATACATGAAAAACAAAACAGAAATAAATATGAACCTAATCATCACTCACTGCAAACAGAGTTTCATAGAAAGCACAGTTAGATCCTACTTCACAAAAGTTGCCACAATACGAGGTAAATTAGAAAACAGAGTGGCTGAAAAGCAGTTTGACACATGCATCTTTTCAGTGGATGATAGCAATTGACAGACTCAGAGTGGGGAGATCTGTCGAGTGTGTTCTACATTCTGATCACAGATGGGAAAGTGGTATTGGGCATTGAGATGTCAGGAAATACAAATTGAGATTAGTAACTTTTATCAAAGTCGGAATGAAGATCATAAATTTTAGAAGGAATTGCTAAGGGCTGGTAAGAGATGAGGTGGTTGCTATGGTTCTACTGTGTTCTCCAAAGGAAGTAGGAGCATGGTTTTCAGGATGCTGCTGCTGAGAGGTGAGGCACCACGATGTCTGTCTGTCTGTCTGGTTCTCCCCCCTCTCTCTCCCCCCTCTTCCTTTCTCCCCCTTCTTTCTCCCTCCCCCCCTCTTGTGTGTGTGTGTGTGTGTGTGTGTGTGTGTACCCCTGGGTTCACAGTGTAGCAGGTTTGTAGAGATCAAATAATGACTTCAGGTGTCAGTCCTCACCTCACCTTCCACCTTGTTTGAAGTAAGGTTTCATTCCCACTGTGTCTGCTGGGCTGTGAGACCAGAAACCTTATGAGGATTCTTCTGTTTCTGCACCTCTGACCCCCTGCATTTTGGCAATATACACATATGTACATATATATATATATATATATTCGTACATCTACATGCATATACATATATCATCAGTGTAACAGAATGGACTACTACATTAGCAGATCTGAAATAATTCTAATTTGGGACATATTTTTAAATACAGTTTGTATGCACTTAAGATTTCTAACCTGTACAGTGAGGAAAGAGCTCACTATGTAAAATCAAGGATGGTTAGGTAAACTTTAATTATGGGTTGATAATGAACATATGTTATTCAGAAAACCCGATCAATATTTGGGGCATACTTATAAAAATATTTTAATACTAATTTGAAATTCAGATTTACCTGGGCATCCATTGTGTTTAATTTGCTTAAGCTAGCAACCCAGATATGTGGGTAATAATGACTTGTAAAAATTGCAAATTATGCCAAAATAAGGAAGAATTCCATTCATGTGATCTTTCTCTTAAAGATTATGAATGTCACACTTTTGTGAAGATAAAATACTTTATATTAAGTTGGATATGATATCATTTTCCATGTATAATGTTCACAAGTGTATGGGGAAAAGATTATATAACCACAGAGGAAATAACAACATAAGCATTTCTATAGGCTTGTTTCTGAAGCAAACCAATGATCTGATGCAGACCTTGGCAGCAAGCAGCGTGTGTCCGTCTTGGACTCAAACTTAATGTCTCTCCTACAGGAAATTGTGGAAAGAAACTACCCATATTGATTGGGTTTTCTCTCCAAAAAGGAAATGCAGGAACTGCTGAGAAATCATTCAGAATGAAGAGTTTAGATGAGGAGGAATCTACTTATTACAGATGAAATGTATTATTTTCATTATCCTACTCCAGAACCCTGTGATATATACATAAGGCTTGAAAACATGTATGCATTTAATAATAACAGAAGTATTCTAAGTGCTGCTATTATTAAACAGGTGCTTAATAAATTTATAAAGAGGTATAAGTGGATATTTAGCTGGATAATATGTAAACGTTTATAGAGAATTTCACAAAAATATTGATTGACTCCCAGTATGTCACAGGAATGATATTTGGAATTTATAAATGTATTTACTTTGCTGTTGGCCATAATCTTAAGAGACTTTTGTTCTACAAGCATTAACCCTGAAGCTCAAAGGCACCAAGTATTGGAACAATTTTCAGAAACTTGCAAATGTTAAGAGATGACTTTAGAGCAGAGCCACTCACCTCAAAGTAAAAGCTCTTTGGGATATCAGAGGAGAACCTTTTCCTGCTAAGCATCATCTGTTGTCAATCTCTGTTGGACTTAACGGCAGGCAACCCACATAGATCTTATGTGGACTTTCTACTTGCTGTCATTTATATTTCATGAATGTAAGGCTCGCGCTGTTTCCTTAGAGGTGATTGCTTCTTGCTTCAAAAGCTTTGGAACAAGGATAATATTAGCGTAAATAATTCCCAACTTTCCACCTGGAATTCTACATGCATTAAATAGACAAATATTTTATTCCTTTATATAATGGGAAATACCTAGTGGATTCTTAAACAAAAAAGCTGGGATTAGTAAAAACATCATTGACAAAATGTACCAGGATGTGTCACTCACTGGATCCTTCAAAATGTATATTTCCCCCATGAAAACCATAGATACCCAAAATGTGATTGAAATTGGCACTGAAGGAAAGCTCTATAATGTTCTCTCCATTTCAAGAATAAGAGATATTGTTGATGTGTAACCTTTTAATATCTGACTTAGTTTTGGCTAAATGTTCTATCTTTGAGGTATGTTTTGGAATGCCTGTTAGTCTTATATTTAATAAAAGGCTATTGCTCTAGAATCTTGCAAAAAAAAGTAACTACATCCAGGGTTTATTTATTTTTATTAGTTTTAGACATGTAGGGGATTCTTTGAAACTCTTCTTTAGATGATTTCCTGGACATGTCAATAAGAACTTTGAAGGGAGCATCTTTAACTCACTATATTTGTTTTCTGCAACTTTCTTTGCAATTAACTTGTACTCTACATTGAATGTTTCACTGCAAGTGCATTTCTTAATTAGCCTATGAGAAGCGGCATTAATTTTAAGAAATATAGATGGGGGAATATTATCTTAGGCTCACCTAGGTAAGTACAAAACTCCCTACAGAACTGAGAGGAAAGAATCTCTGAGATTATTGTTCAGAATTAAGCATGGTTTGAACAAACAGATTAAGCTTACATTGCTTACACCAAAGAAGCTCTCTCTATGAGGCTGAGGTTGAGAAATAGATCAATCTAGATGCTCTGGTATAGTAGCCACAAAATACGCAAAATATAAATTTAATTGTGGGAGGAGCAAAACAATTTGTCATGAATAGGGAAGTAAAGAATAAATGGGGATTTTCTGGATGATCTTTTCAAATAAGTGATATACTTTTATAAAACATGGAAGTGTTTGTAATCATCACATACTGGGAAAGAACTTGGAGGTGTACTGCTACAAACTTTTGACATATCTTACCTTTCCTATTTAGAGTTTCTGAAGTCTTACTTCACTGTGTCACTGTGTGAGAAACAAATGAGAGGATAATTTGAAAGAAAGAAAGCTTATTTGATTCATACCTTTACCTTAGAAGTCCAAAGTTATTGAAGGGCTTTTGGGGGTCCCATTTAGGGTTCAATAATAAAAATCTGGAGATATCTGTATAGTGTAAGGCCATTGGCCTTTTTGCTGGGGAAGTCTCTGAACTAGCTTGTAACTTAACCTGACTTCTCTGCCATTGCCTCCCTCTGCTTGGCTCTCACTGCTCTTCCCTGATATATTCCTCCATCCTTCTGTTCCGCTGCCCAGTCATTCTGCCGGTCCTCCTGCCTCAGCTCTATTCCCCAGCCCTTTATTTATCAAAAGCCACATTTCTTTCTCATATAAAAAAGCTATGAGCCATGTGGGAAGGATTTCATGGCTTTGTGGTTCTGAGACATTTAGCAGCAGGACTACTCCCAGTCCATATCTTAGTGTTGTTCCCTTTCTGCCAGCTTGAGGACAATGTAACCTTCTGTGACCTCCTCCATGGCACCTTGTTTTTTAACATAATAATCTCAGAGAATCCTCGTTTTGAGCAGGTGAAAGAGTGACAAACCTTTACAAATAGAAAGCAGGTTAATAGAAACAATACCACCAAATATCATGTGATCAATTAACAACTAAACATACAAGGGCACACCTATATAGTCAGAGCTCCATAGGCTTATTCCATAATTTCCTGTCCCTGAGGACATGTGAAATTATATATATTAGATTATAACTCATATTTTATAGATTTCACTCATATTTAATTCATATTTTATAATATGTGAATTAAAATTAATGTATATTATTTTCATTTAAAGTATATAATCAATATTTAACAAATATGATTTATATTTACTGTATAAAATATATATTAACATATATAATATATAAAACATATATAATTTTTATTTAAAATATATAAATGATATTCGATGCTTATGATTTATATTTACTGTATAGAATATGTACATAAATCATATTCAATGTATATCATTTATATTTAATGTATAATTTATATTTAATGTGAATAATTATATATACACATGCATGTGTGAACATGCATGTAGTTATTATATATAAGTTTCAATGTATATAATTTCTAACTTGTATGATCTGTTAGTTTATATGGTTTATATTTGGAGCTACCTGTTAGATTAGATCATTTCATTTGATCTGTGAAAAGTGGGTCCAAGTCTTAGGACCCTTGATTATCTGAAGCTTATGTGAACTTTAGTTTACCAAAGATGTACATTAGTATTTACCATTGTATTAAAATCTCTATTTTAGAAAAAGTAGTTAACAGGTATCTGTTAGACAACAGGAGTAGACTCATGCCTTTGAGACCTAATGAAAGCTATAGGTTTGCAGTTATAAATATATAGATTGACCAGAGATGTCTTTAGCATGATGGGAAGCATCTTTAAATTTATATTCAGAAGACAAACAAAGGGAAATTAAAATCTTGAGCTTGTGACTGAATTGTAAACTGCCAATGTTCTATTAGCTTATCAGAACTCCATCTCCATTGATCAATAATGTTAACACTCTGAACTTTAAAATAACAATTGCATGTGGGGAGAATATGAAGCATGTCCCTGTTTTTATAAAAATCATTTCTTACATGTCTATAATTTGCATTTATATGCCTTAAGACGCCTTCTTAGACCCTCCAACATTGATAACTTGCACTCACTAACTTTCAACATCTTTTCTTGCATTTACCAACTTTCAACATCTTTCATCCCAAGCACTTTTATTTCTAAATCATCATCATCTTTAACAACTTCTAACATCCTTCACTTACATTGATCAATCTCAAACCTTTTCTGCAAATATTTTTTTCTTAGACCTTAACCTGTTGGATTGAATCTCAAGTCACCTATGCCAAAGCACAGTGATGCTGCCTCCACCATGAGCCCTGGCAGCCGCTTTGGGGGTTGTTTAGTTTTGCCTCCTCTCTTCTTCACCAAAGCATCCCTGGACAGAGGTGGACACTGCTTCTCCAAAAACCCACTTTAATCTCCTAGCCCTAACCAGGGTACAAAAACTAAAAGCGTTTACAGAAACATTACCTGGTCCATGCACATCATAATAATGTTGAAGTCTTTCTCCAACTTTATTCTAGGTTGCTAAATTTATTGTATCTTCCTCAGAAAACCAAGGACAAAGTATTTCTACAAAATCTAAAATGTTATGTAATTGTTGTTGCCCTACTTTAGCAAAGTATATTAAGCATTTGCACAAAAGCGTACAGCTGTTTCCATTTCCCATTTTTTCGTTTTCCCCACACCCACATGAAGACATCTGCTACATATGTGCAGGGAGGCTGAGGTCCAGCCCGTGAATGTTCTTTGGTTGGTGGTTCAGACGCTGAAAGCCTCAAGAGTGTAGGTTAGTTGACATTGTTGGTTTTCTGTGGAGTTCTTATCCCGCAATCCTTTCTCCTATTCTTCTAAAACAGTCCCCAAGCTCCATCCATTATTTGACCATAGGTATCTGTATCTGTCTGAGTCAACTGCTGGGTGGAACATGTCGGAGGACAACATGCTCCTGTCTGCAAACAAATCGTAGTGTTAGGGATTGGTACTTGCCCATGGAATGGGTCTCAAGTTGGGCCAGTTACTGGTTGGCCATTTCCTCATGTCTCTGCTCCATCCCCCATCCCTACATTTCTTGCTGACTGAATATATTTTGGGTTGAAAGTTTTGTGGGTGGGTTGGTGTCTTTATGGCTCCACTGGGGTTCCTGCCTAGCTAAAAGAGGTTAGCTCCTCAGGTTCCCTATCCCCAATGTTGTGACATACAGTAAGGTTACCCCCATTTATTCTTGGGCACATCCCTAATCCTAGGTCTCTGTCTCATTCTGCAGATGCCCCCTCAACATCCTCACTACCTACATGTCAGTTGCAGATTTCCATTCGTTTTCATGGTCATCTAGCCATATCTCCTATCCTTCCCTACCTGATCCATTCCCCTCACCATCCTCCCTCACTTCCTGTTCCCTCCTTCAGTCTTTCTCTTATGACTGATAGATGGCTAATATCCAAATTTTACAAAGAACTTAAGAACCATGAGACCTGCCAACCTGCCAGGCACGATGTGCCAACTTGTAATAATAACACTCCTACTATTAAGATAACCAACAACTCCATGAAATTGAGGAATACTCCAAAGGAAAGACTTCCATGGCTGGTACTGAAAGCCTGATCAAAACCCATTTGGGAATGGTTATTGGCCTTAAAGGCAGAATAAATCTTGTTTTTCAGCTAAAATTGTTTTTTAGCCCTAAGTATCAAAATGCTTTCTAAATGTTTATATTTATATTCATGTATAAATCCTGTGGGTCTTAATCAAAGAAGCCTCTCATTTCAGCAAACAGTAGTAAATGAAGACACCCATGGCTACACACACTAAGGAGGAAGCCACAGAGAGGATGCTTGATTCTCACTTAGAAGAGGGAATAAAATAGTTATGAGGTGCTTACAATCTTTCTATTGTCTTTTCTACAATGTTCCCTAAGCCTTAGTGGGCATGGGAATAAATATCTGATTTAGGAGAGTGTACCAATTTGTTACCCGTTAACAGAGCCTTGTGTAGCCATGGTTCATAGTGTTCACAGCTATGTAAGACTATTGATTCATCTTTTTTAACCTCACAGCAGTCAGTTTGCCTCCTTCTGGGAATATGAAAACTGGTCACCATGGAGGAGTTTCCGTCTTAAGTATCCAACCCAGAGGATGGATTATCCTTAGGGTGGGTCTAACAAATACAATAAAAATTACCACTGTAATTCCTCATCTCTGTCCATGGAGCTTTGTCTCTGGGTGCTTCCAGAGTGTCAGTTTGACAATAAACAGTGAATGTCACATAATATACCTAAATAGGCCTAATATCTCTAAATAACATCCCATATTATTAATGTTCAGGTGATTTTCTCCAAAAAAATTTTTTTCCCACCTCACTGACTGCACAAAGAAACACGAACCTTTCCTTTATTGTTTATCTTATTTTAAAAATTCATGGTAAATTATAAAATCATATTCAAATTAATACATAGTACTTAAAATAATTAAAGTATTTTCTTTTTCAACAATACAACTATAATAGCAAGATAATTACTTTGGAGATAAACATAATATATTACAATTTAATGAATTTAATTTCATCCTAACTGCAACCTTGATATCCTTATTCATTAAGAAAACAATGTTATTTTTATTTCATTAAAATTATATTCCCATTTTCAAAACTAAAACTAAAATTGTTGGTGTCTATAATAAGCTATTCTACAAAATATTTTCTTATACCAAAATGGAAACACTAAGAGAAATTAGATTTTCTATATGAAGTTCAAGGAGTTGGCAATGGGAAACTCCATTAAAATGCAAGGGGCATTTTGAAGAAAAGGTTACTCTAGTCATTTCTGGTAATTTTGAGGATATATAGTTCATATCATTCAAGATTTAGCTAGAATTATTTGGGTAGGAGCCATGTTCTTACTCTATTAAAAATACCATTTATCTTTTAATCAATTAAAAAAAGATATGCACCAATGATTGGAAACAGTTTTTATGATACTTTATTTACATTTCAAATGTTTTTCCCTTTCCAGATCTCCCCTTCGGAACCTCTCTATTCCCTCCCCCTCCCCCTGCCTCTATGGGGGTATTCCCCCACCCACCCACTCACTCTCGGCTTCCCTCCTTGGCATTCTCCTATACTGGGAGATCTTACACCCTCAGGAAGGGCCTCTCCTCCCCCTGATGGTCAACAAGACCCTCCTCTGCCACATATGCAGCCAGAACCATGGTTCACTCCATGTGTATTCTTTGGTTGGTGATCCAGTCTCCGGGAGCATCGGGAGGTCAGGCCAGTGGACACTGTTGCTCCCTCCATGGGGCTGCCAACTCCCTCAGCTCCTTCAGTCCCTTCTCCAGCTCCTCCATCTAGGACCTCACACTCAGCCCGAAGGTTGTTGTGAAGTGACTCTTGGGTATTCCGAACTTTTGGGCTAATAACCACTTAACACTGAGTACATACCATGTTCATTCTTTTGTGACTGCGTTACCTCACTCAGGATGATATTTTCAAGTGTTTGGAAACACTTTTAAAGAAACTCCCATTTCAATATAATCTTGATTAATATCTATGAAGTGTTGTAGGAAAAGTTAGATATTTTATAGGGAAAATAAAATTGTATATTTCTGGCACTTGAGGATGTATGTTAAAAACAATGCCCCGGGAACTGTATGTTGTTAGTTGGATGTCTTTCAAATAATCAAATAATATTTGATGAATGCAGTCTGTACTTTCAACAGCAAATGCCTGGCATGTCACTCTATTACGAGTTACTAACTGGTGGATAGTCTCCCTTAAAATATTACTAGACCAGTATGTGTTACTCTGTATTAACAAGACAGTTAGTACATTGTAATACATGTTCAAAAGTTGAGGAGTAAACATAAGCAAATACAGAAACATCATTTGATATCTTAGATCTTGTGATGAAAAACAGATAAAACAAAAATCCTCACCAGGGGAAAATACAGTAAAGAGAGTACTTGATGGAGTGTCCAGGAATTAAATGTTTGGTTTAGGGACATATGGATGTCTTTAAGACTCTTTCTCACCTTTACTGTTGACAAGCTGTTAACATCTAAAAGCCATGCCCAAGTGTTTGTTGGTGTCTAAGGCAACTTGCTGAGTTCTATATTTGCTACATGGGACAGCAAAATCAGATGAACCGTTAAAAATTTAAAATTTAAAATAAAAAATTTAAACAGGCAGAGTAGAGTATAAACCACTTCAGGAAGACTTAAACTTTTGTGTCCCAGCTTGAATCTTACATGCGGAGTTGTCATGACATAAGCCTACACTAAGCAGAGACTTAATGAAAAGGTGGGGGCTTGTGTTTTAGGGATGTCCTCCCTCACAGGCTCACAGCTTTAAGAAAAAGAAAGAGAACAATTAAAACTAGCTATTAGGAGAAAAGAATGAATACATTTCTAAACACACAGTTCTGACCACTAAATATTACATGTATGTATTCAAACATGTAAGTGTATACACTTACATATACCTATATAATATGTTCAAATGTTAGTCATTCTGTATCTTGTATTTTGTACATAAAAAGATCCATTTGGACTTTGACTGGTAAGGAGGACAACATTTTATCAGATTTACCAGGTACTAATGTATTAACATGTAAGAGTGTTCCTCAAAACTAACAGAAAGTGCTGTGATTAGATCAATGTGTGTAAACACACCTGAGTGTATTAGACTTAGTATGCATCTGCTACTGCCTTTGATAGTTTGACATTTTAAGTTGTGTGCATATAGATATAGGTAAATGCTGTCCTCATTACCAGTCAAAATCCAAGTGGGTTTCTCTTTTTTTCATCCAGAAGATGTAGAACTCGGGTTATTAGGCTTGGCTGCAGCAGCCGTCACTCTTTTTTTAAAGATTTATTTATTTTATTATTTATTATATGTAAGTACACTATAGCTGTCTTCAGACACTTTTTTTTTTCTTCTTGCTCTGCTCCTGCTCAGCTCACTCAGGCCCTGCTTGCTGTAGCTGTCTTCAGACACCCCAGAAGAGGGCATCAGATCTCATTACGGATGGTTGTGAGCCACCATGTGGTTGCTGGGATTTGAACTCACGATCTTTGGAAGAGCAATTGACGCTCTTAACCGCTGAGCCATCTCTCCAGCCCCAAGTGGATATTTTTATGTACAAAATATAAGAGACAGAATGACTAACATTTGAACACACACACACACACACACACACACACACATATATATATATATATATATATATACATACATTATATATTGTTGAGATCTCCACAAAAAACTAGTCTGATTGTTTTTAACCACTGAAATTTATGTTCTCATGTTTCTGGGGAATATACACTGAGGTCTCAGCATGGTCAGAGTCTGGCATCGTCTCCTTCCTGCTTTTCAAACTGCTGCCTTATTGATGGCATGTTCACATAGTAGAGAGAATGGATTTTCAGATACCTCTAATGAAAATGTCCATTGTTATCACATCAGGACCTTAACCTTATGATGACCTCATTTAACCTTAGTAATGCCATTAATGGCCCCTTATCTAAATAGGTCGCCTTAATTGTGAAGGCTTAAGCATATGAATTTGTTAGAGAAACACTTAGTTCTTAATAATTGTAGTAATTTCTGTCTTTCTAAAGGAAAAACAGTAAAATAAATATAATAATATGTTAAGAACATAAATTAGGGCTAGGAAGACGGTTCAGGAGGTAAAGTACTTGTTGCACTAGTGTGCAATATCTGATTTCAAATCCCCAAAACTCATGTAAAGCTAGGTGCAGTAGTAGGTATCTGCTATCCCAGTCTTCCTAAGACCTGAAGCCATGTAGAAATAGGAGGCTCCCAGATACTTCAGGGCCAGCTTTGTATATGTATCTGTGAACAAAAGGTGCTCTTCTCTACTGAAGTGGAAGGTGAGTACCAATACTGGGTTTGTTGTCTAAGGTCCACACTTGATCTTTGATGTGAAGTTTTCACAGTCACATGCAGGAACACACCACACCACACACACACACACACACACACACACACACACACACACACACCATTGATGAGGCTACACTGGCTATTTAAATGAGGTGTGTTCTCCAGGAAATAGTTGGTAGAGACAATAGCCATTATATGTAAATGATACAAAACAACTGCAGCATATATTTTCAAAGCTGGGATTGTTTGTGAGTAAGCAAGCATTATGAACAGCTGAAGAATGGGCTGAATGTACAGTCTATGTCAGTGTTCTTCCTGCTGTATGGAGTTGTTAAAATTCTTGAAGAACAGAAATCTTGGGACCAAGAGATAGAGGATTTCTTTGCATGGAAATCAAGGGGTCTGTAATCACATTGAACCCCTGAAAGCTAAGAGGAATTTCACATCCTTGAACAGAATGCCATGTTCAAAGCTGGCCTTCTGTGGGTCAGATGGTGAAGAAGTATAAGAGGGGGCACTTACTGGCTTTAGCATAAAAGGTGATAGCTAAGAGGTAATAACAAGTAGACAAGAAGAAGATTGGATGGGTGCAGAGTCTGGTGGTGATGGAAGCAGATCGCTTAGGTCCATGAGGTGCCGTTTGCATAGCTCCCTGAACATTCTTTTCTTTACCTTTTCTTTGGACTTAGAAGTAAATATTCAAAATCTGCCCTTTACAGTGAAGAAGGAGGCTTTCAGCTCCCCCACATCAGGAATTGCCATTGCCTGCCTGGAATTTTGTGTGGGTGAGCAGCTGGCTCAGATGTCCTCTCAGGGGTAATATTTTCTTATGCCAGGACAGCATATCTAGTGTATAAAAAAGGGTACTATATTAAACACTGTTCTGCTTGAGAAGGCTTCCAAAAGTCTCCCAATATTTCTTAATTGAGATCTATCCATTCCTCAAAATTAAAGTAAAAAGGCGACACAGCCTGGGAATTAACATAGTTCCAAGATTTCATATGCTGCCCTTTAAGAGGAGAGTTGGGTAGGTTTTCGATAAGAAATATTGAAAAGAAACCTAAACCATATGATTAAAAATAGCCTTCGCATTAACAAAAGGGTGATTGACTTTCTGCCCTTCGTCTGCCAGCTCCCTCTCCTTTTCTCCAGAAAGGGGGGGGAGGGACTTCAAAACTTATCCAATTACCTACAAAATATTCAATATTGCATTTTCAGTTAGGAGGGAAAACCACATTGCGAATAACTATACTTCCTTATTCCAACAAGGCTTATTGTTTTCTGTTTATTTAGTTAGAGTAGCTATGGGGTATTCACTCTCAGACTTTCCTTGCTTTCCATGGACTATAGTACACTAGGTTGTATTGTTTTGTTTAGTTTTGAACTTTACTGAATATCAGAAAGATGCTTACTAATGATTGTCTGGGTGGTGAAGTTTATCCACAGACCTGCAAGCAAAACATTATCTTCAAGAAACAATCTTTGCACCAATCTTTTGCAGATTTTTCATGAGTTAGGATTGCATTGTTGTAATCACAAGCTTCGGAACAATGTGTGGAGTTATTACTTAATTTTAAAAATTTATGACAGTCATTTGCTACTGAGCCTATTGCTGTCCCCCATCATGCCTAGGCGTCATTAATTCTAAGTCTGTTGAAAGCTGCCTGACATTCTGCCCCAGACAAAATAAAAGTGTCTCTTTGTTCTAGACTACGAATACAGTTTTTAGGCAATACAAGTGGGAAGCATAGGCAGGAAGGGAAAATAACACAAGTCTGAAACTACCTAGAGCGGGAGAAAAACTGTAGTGCTTCAACATTTTCAGATCTTGCTGTGAGATGGAATGCATATATTTAGAGTCTTCTAGGGAGGCCCAGGCATATCGACTTAACCACAAAGCTGCTGATCTCTTTTTACAATGTGCCCAGACCAAACAAGATACCAGAAATCTAGAAAAATCATAAGGTGATATGAATAACTTTTAAAAGTTAAAACTGCAATATTGAGTTCATATAAATATGATTCAGAATAGTATTTCTGAGAGTTTCAGACTAATAAGTTCAAAATAATTAACATTTGCAAGGATGGTAATTATCTGGAATGTAGGTGTATCGGTGTGTAAGATTTAGTATAATTAATCAGATGGAAGAGGCTAAGGATGCAGGAAAATAGGGGCTGGGGCCAGTTTTAAAATCAAGGCAAAATGGACCAATAGAAGAGAGGAGAGTGAGAGGCATTTCCTCCTGAGAACAAGTAACAGCTCATTTCTAATGCCAAACTGTGGGGCTGGAGGCTCTGAGAAGAGAAGGAGAAATGAATGGGTCAACATTTGGAGGAACAAATGAAGATTGTTTTCTTCATTCCTGAGACCCCATTATGTGTCCATTTTATAGTCTTTGGATTTGTATAAAGAAGTAAAGAGAAAAAGTTCTGCATCCTTTTCAATCTATAGTACAAAAATCATTTAAGTGGGGTGTTCCGTGAAGAAGATGGAGGAGGAATGGATGGTGGGAGTACTTTCTCCTTGACCAAACCCCAGTCAACCTTCCCTGAATGAGTAGCAATGTAGTCCTAACTTCTGCACTTCTTTCTTCATGTCTACATTGCCCAACAGTATCAAGAAGTCACTTATCTAGAGTCTCTACCCTCAATAATTGATCATATTTCGTTCAAATTCCCCATCATTTCCATCTGATCGCCATGACCTGTTTTCAGGGCAAATATTATTAGGTCTCAAAGATTAGAAACTCTCTAAGACATCTCTCCCCTGTGACCAACTCACCATACAGTGTGGTTTCTTTTGAATACAATTTTGTTTCCTGTTCTTTAGAAAACATTATAAACTTATTTTTTTCACCAATAAAATATACTACCACATTTAGCAAGCCATATCCACAGGGATTTTTAAGAGCAAACAGAGAAAAAGATAGGAAGTCTAAAAGGAATATGGCATAAGGCCAAGTTAAGAAACTCTAAACATCCCTTGCAAGCATATGATCCACTTGTAGTGTTTGACAATATGCAAATTTCAAGGTTCCAGCTGAGAGACTCTAATTCAAGTGAAGGGATGAGATTAATTTGAATCTACTGAATTTTTTTTTTTATTTTAACAATTCTATCCTTCTTATATCAATGCAACAATTTCCCCAGACAAATTATTAAAAAATCTTGAAAAATGAGTGGTGAAATAGTATGTGTACAAGTTTTGGGAGGAAATCAGGAAGTATTCAACCAATTCCTAAATGTCTTATGATATATTTTAATGTCATTACAAAATGTTAAAGGAGTTGAATACACTGCTACCACCCCCAGTGCACAGAAAGCAGTGATTCATTGCAAGATAAAACATACTAAGATTTAAATTGAAAATAAAACCAAAAAATTATCTATGGGATTAAAGTTGGTGTCCATAAGCTATATATAGCATTAAGATGGCCAGCAGCCATTTTGTACCATACTGAGAGACTAACACTTGTTCGGACTGTTGAGTGCCAGGGAAGAAATTAAAGAGCAAAAACTGAAAGGACTGTTTAGTTATCTTACATATAGTGAAAAATCTCTTCTAATTCTACTTGATTGATGGTCAAGTGGAATAAAGACAGGTGAAGGAAATTATTTCTTTGCAATTGATTTCCATTATTTTACAGTTGTTGAACACTAAACTAAATAAACTGAAGTCATGGGGCCTAACTATAATAAAGTTAATCCAATGGAGGATCCCTCAGGACTCCTGAGTAGTCTGGTCATGGACAGTTCATTTTTTTTTTCATTTATTTATTTATTTATTTATTTAATATATGTGAGTACAATGTCATTCTCTTCAAACACACCAGAAGAGGGCGTCAGATCTCATTATAGATGGTTATGAGCCACCATGTGGTTGCTGGGAATTGAACTCAGGACCTGTGGAAGAGCAGTCAGTGCTCTTAACCTCTGAGCCATCTCTCTAGCCCTGACAGTTCATTTCTTAAAAATCTCAGGGAGTATGATACAGGAAAACACACCAGTAAGCCCAGCACAAGGGTATATGAAAATGTAAACTTCTAGGCTAGCCTTGGCTATATGCATATTGAGGTTCAGGACAATTTAGATTATATAGGAAGATGCTGTCTCCAAAAACACACAAAGCAAAATCAAAACAAAATGTCTGAGAAATTTTTCTAAAGTGTGGGTGCCTGGGCCTTAATCCATATCAACTGATCAAGGATTTCATTGGCTAGATCATAAATATCTTCTAAGTAAGTTATTCAGGGCACCCTGATGTACATAAGGCTGTAAACTTACATTCCACTTGTTTTTGAAGTGTTTCAACACTGTAAAATTACAACTCTTCAGAGAGCAAAAAGCATGTCTAACCAGTAAGTAAAATAGGGAACTATACCGATAACATTTGGTAAATAATAGATTCTATGCCCCCCTCCTCCACTTTGAGTACGAATGTCCTTATTCAAACAGGCACCCTGGTCTACCCAAACCTATCCATTTCCAGCAACTAAAACAGAAGACCCAGGAGACTCCAGGGTTAAGATCACATCCAGAGTTGAATTGTTCATTAAATAGTGACCATGTCCTAGGACTTGCTATCTTGGATACTGGTGGATTTCCTATGGAAATGTTTCCAAATGTAATAATTGCTAGACTCTTCTCTGGTGGAAGATTTAATTTAGCATGTCTGGCACATCACCACAAATTCTCAAATGGCTTTTGGAGATGCCCTTGGTAGAAATCCACCAAAACCTTTCTCCTTAAAGTTAGTTCTTTGACTAGCCCAACAGAAACTGAGTGCTGCCCAGGAATTTAAGATCCGAGACTCCAGCCCAGGGAAGCAGAATGAGTATCTGTACTTCGTAACGATGCTCAGGTTACTGACAGATGAACAGGTCTGAACTCCTATCTCTTACAAATGTCTGGAACTTGGGCAGTCATGTCTACATGAGGATTTAATTGAAAAAGAAAAACAAGAAGCAAGAATTGAGCTAAGGTCTCAGCATGTAGCTTGCTGGAAAAGAAAAGAAACAATGCCTGAAATGGCCTGCAGGGAACAATGTATTTTAGGTATAATCATTTTTTTTTAGACTCTGGCCTCTGATGGCCCGATGGAAGGAAGGTTTATTTTGATTTTACTGAGGTTGAGTTCCCACCCATCAAGCTCTCCACCTCTGGTAAGGCGTGAGTGCATGACAACAAGCAGCTATGGATGGCCACTCTTGTTTTATAGTCCTGTTGCAACTTTCCTTCTCTTTCTCTTATGTTGTCTATTCCTGATTTGCAATACACAGCAGGAAGCCATCAAATGAAATATGTTCATTCTCTATTTCTCTCTTTAGATGCTATCAGCTACTTCTGAAGAGAGAAGAGAAACTTCTGAAATATAAAGCAAAAAGAGAAAACACAGACAAACTTTTCAACATTTTCTTTTTTCACACTCACAATATATGAAGCTCCCAATTTTTATACTTCAAATCAGTCTAGAAAGAGACCTGTTACTGACTCTGAAAGCAGACAGGTCAATTGAAAGTAGACATGGGAAAGTGATGATTAGCTTTATTCAGACAATAAGATATTCCAAAATGTAGACTTAAACCATGTGTATTTTGCTTTATGTCTACTATTAGGGCTTGCATACTGAAATTAGGACTTGAATATAATACACTATTATTAGAGTTATATCTCATTAATGCTATTTTGTAAAAATAAGTAAAGAACACAAGTTCTTTGTCTATTTCCTAAAAGTTTAATAAGATTCATCACTTATTAATTCTTATAACTTATTTTGTATGGAAGTAAATTGGTTGGTTTAATAGGTTATTAAATGTCATACATATGTACATATATACTAGTTTATTTATGCTTCAATTATGGTGTTGAATCTTCTGGCTGCAAATAGAAACAAAGAATACATCTGAGACCAAATTATCCACACAAAGGTGGGATGATAGAGAATTCAACAATTTAAGCAAAATTAGAAATATATTTTAACTGGCATATAAAACCACGAAAATTTTTGCATAATATTTCTATTTTGTACAGATAATTCAGCACTACTTACTTTAGAATATAAGTTTTATAATAGATACCATGTGAATTATATATTTATAGTTTGAATTTATTTTCTAATTAAAGCCAATCAAAAATTAATATTCACTAGTAAAAGCTCTATAGCTAATTGTTGAATTTAGATGGCACTGTTTCTAATAAATATAAAAATGATTAAACAACACTTTAATATCAAGTGATTTTAAGTGATGGCTGAAAAATCTGGCTAACTTTAATGTTGTAGAACATCCTAAAAAAATTAATAACATTATACCATCTCAGCACAATTTTCTGCCATATTTCACAAATATCCCTGGTTGAAAGTACAAGTTTACTGTACACTAATTGTCTTCAATCATATCTGCTGCTCTAATCTGTGCTTATATATGGCCAAGGGTATTCATTTACCAACCTTTCTCATCTTCTTGGGCCTTCAATGAAACACGTTGTAGGCATTGTGTATTCATATAATTGTTTTGTAAAGTTGTCGGAAAATATATAGAAATATAGACAAGGGAAGCATGGTAACAGATGACAGAAGGCACTTCAGCAGTAAATTCAGACAGAGTAGGAGTTTAAAACCACCCTTGGCTACATAGCAAATTCAGGGTTGTCCTTGGACTAAGTAAAATCTAATATCAAAAAACGAAACGAGAAAGAAAGGAAAAGGTAAAAAAGTCAACTCAAAGTCAGTAGTGACCCATGTGGGAAATGACAGAAGGACCAAGAGCTGTAGGCACCTGTAGCTCCCTCCATGAGTTCAAGGACGACCTGGCCCATCAGTCCCTTTCTCAAACCCTCAAGCATCTAAGGATGAAAATTAAGTCCATATGCTATTTTAATTTCATTTTACTAAGAAAAAAATTAGTGATGTGTCTTCAAGTAAAACTACTTCTAGGAAACAGTGAACAACCTGCAACACATCATGCCTACTTCATACACAATAATTGAATCTCTCCATTACTTATTCACTAGTAAAGCTGTAGAAAATTTGAATGTTAGTGATGTGTAATCATCATAGATTAAAATTCTGGTAAATTCTGACTTCAAGAAAAATAATACTGGAGTGTAT
This sequence comes from Rhynchomys soricoides, assembly GCA_019843965.1. Taxonomy (NCBI): domain Eukaryota; kingdom Metazoa; phylum Chordata; class Mammalia; order Rodentia; family Muridae; genus Rhynchomys; species Rhynchomys soricoides. Next base: position 5,240,992 of record JADRCH010000018.1, on the reverse strand, counting down.
ACTTTTTTCACCCAGTTCAATGATTGTAACTTACTTTATTTAGAAGATGAATAATTGAATTTTAAATGAAGAAAATATTCATTTCTGATCAAACTACAAATTAAAAGAAAATAACAATCAACCAACCAAAAACCCCTAAAGATCTCAAACTTTCTGCTACGTCTTTAACTACTCAAGCTTCCTCTTTATCTCACTGCAACTTATTCTTACATCATTTACATTTTCCCATATAGACTTTTCAATTTCAGGTTGGAATCTAAGAAACATCCTCGCATTTCTTTTAGTAGTTTCTATGGCTTGTTTTTGGGGCATTCCAAAGATTAGTTTGCTCGTCTTACAAAACAAAAGACTAGAAACAGCTAGGTATGTTCGTATTTTCCAGCTTTGTAATTTACTTAACAAGGTCAAAACTTCCCTGTTTATAGAAATTCTGGAAGAGCAATAAAATTCAAAGAGAAATTGATCCTTTCCAAGTTAATTACATGTACTCAAAATAATGAGATAGAAATGTCTTTACTCAAGTGTGTTTTTCATGTTAGATAAAAGCAATGACATATTCATATAGAAGAGCTGGTAAAGTAACTCAATATCTTGAGCTTTAATAAGTTTATATCTATTTTTAAGTGCACTTTTTAATTTATATGCACATTTCAGACAGTGTTTTCTATTGAGAGCCAGACAATTAGAAAGGATAATCTGGAGCACATACCTGGCATTATATTGGGACCAAGAACCTGTGGCTACATATGCCATAGCCCTTGATGACAACTTACAATCATTAGTCCATAGGATGGCCATCATGGTAAACCACCTCCTAATGACTTATTGCGTTACCCATTGATTAAGACATCACTCAACACTCATCAAAGGAACAGATGGTAATTATCAAAGACAACTGCAATTACTCAAGGTGTAGAGAATGAGAGATTGCTGGATGCTCAGGCCAAATAGAGCATTTGTATCACATCCCTTACTTCCAAGGCTCAGGAATATTTATGAAAGAGCAGGTGAAAAGGTTGAAGTTGTAAGAACCAAAGTCAAAGATGACAACCAAAAATGAACCAAAGATGACAACAAGAAAACAGTGTTTGGAGGATACAGCAGGATAAGTTGCACATAAGAATGAATTCAAAGCAATTAAGACAGTGCACACAATACTTGAGCAATCTCAAGTTAAAAAACAAAACCAAAGCATAGAGAAGGGAGGAAGGCATTAAGTCTCATGCCAAGCTAAGCAGTTATTGGTAATCAACAGCTGCTGGGAGAAGGAAAGTCCATTTTAAGCATACATCCCTTCATGTGTTAACCATGCTCCAGCAGAAGACTGGGTATACGTTCAACAGTATATGGGCAGCACCAAGTGTACTTGATGGGACATTGCAAACAGAGGACAGAGAGTTGGGTAGACATGGAAAGGAGGGTGGTGGTGAATATGCTCAAAACAAATTGTATGAAGGACTCAAAACGGTAATAAAAATGGGAAAAATAAACAAGGACTATGCCAACTAGTTTCAAACATATGTTAGAAATGATGTTTTAAAAACATACAATCCATACAATCATTACTTTAAACACTAGGAAAATATTTGGCATTAAAGAAGTTTCTCAGAAGAAAACATTCTTGTTCATATCTCTAAAATCAGGTTTCTTTTAGAAATACACACAAAAGTAATTAAACATCAAATTACATGTTATATGAAATTTACATATAAATAATATCTAGGTGGCGGAGCATAAATGTTTGTGTAAATGTTGCAAGAATGACCATAAATGCGTAAGTGGAGCAATGGATGCACATGGAACTGGTATGTTGTTTGTTTTTCTATATGTTTGAAGGTCTGCATACTATAAACTGTTACACATGTTTGTGTTGAAATGCAACGGTTGGTAAAAAGACTGAAGTTAATCATTAAGAACAACAGATATACTAGTATATATTCTAATGAAGAATACAACTTATGAGTCTAACTCATCAATAAAATATGGCACTGATATAAGGATAGACATACATGAAGAAATAGTTCCGAATCGAAACAATAGCTTAGTAGTTAGTTAAGAGCACTAGCTACTCTTGCTGAAGACCTAAGTTCAGTTCCAATTACCTGCATAGTGGATCACAATCATCTCTAACTACAGTTCCATGGCATCTGACTCCATCTTCTGATATCCCCTGGCACTGAGCACATACATGGTGCACAAGTATATGTCAGCAAAACACCTATACACATAAAATACTTTTAAAAATAAAGTCCTACCACATATAGGCAATTAACACATGTCAAAAAGAATATCACTGTACAGATGTGAGGTAGCACCCTGTTTTTCAATAAGTGGTATCTAGCACAGTTAATTCTATATTTGCATAAAATTTACATTTTACACCTCCTTTACAGCAGACACAAAATCAATTACAGATGGATAGAAATGGGGAAAGCAAAATTAAAGACTGTAGAATTGAATATAAGGCGACAATATCTCTAGAGATAGGTAATGATTTTTTAGTGGGTCATGAAAGTAGTAGCAAAAATGAGAAAAGCAATAAATTGGATTATTACGGACACATGTACATCAAAATGTACCATTAATGAATTACATAATCAGATCATTGAGCAGTCAGACACATACAACATGTGAATGAAAATAGAGCTTGCAGCTAGGGTAATAATTGTACCCAATAATTCCATATAATAATTAGAAAATGGCTAATGCAAAAAATGAGCAAGACATTTAAGTAGAAATTTCAAAATTAAGATTCTCTAATAGGAGATTTATTAAGTTATTTGATATATATTGAAACCATCAATTCAATGAGAAAGAGTTTGCTAAGTGGTTTAGAACAATTGCTGTCATTTCAGATGACCATAGGGACCATAGTTTGGTTCCCAGCACCCATACTGAGTGCCACAGGTCAATCTATAACTCCAGTTCAAGGGATCTTACTCCCTTTTCTGGCCTCTATAGGCACTGCATATATGTGGTTCTCATGTACACAGTCAGACAGACATGAAATAAAAAAAATTAATAAAACACTCTGACATATCTACATATCTATGAAACAAAAACACCTATGCAATATGTATGAAGCAAAAGAAATTTTAGTATATACTTTTTTATATTTTTTATTGTGGATATTTTATTTATTTACATTTCAAATTTTATCCTCTTTCTCAGTTTCCCCTCTGCAAAGCCCCTATCCTATCTCCTCTTACCCTGCTTCTATGAGGGTACTCCACTACCCATCTACCCACGTCCACCTCACCGCCCTAGCATTCCTCTACACTGGGGCATCAAGCCTTCACAGGACCAAGGGCATCTCCTCCCATTGATGCCAGATAAGGCCCCTTCAGCTCCTTCATTCCTTCTCCTAACTCCTCCATTGTGATCCCTGTGGTCAGTCTTATGGTTGGCTGTGAGCATCTGCCTCATACTTGTCAGGCTCTGGCAGAGACTCTTAGAAGACAGCTGTATCAGGCTCCTGTCAGCAAGCATTTCTTGGCATCCACAATAGTGTCTGGGTTTGGTGTCTGCCTGTGGGATGGATCCCCAGGTGGGGCAGTCTCTGGATGGCTTAATGGAACAGATAATTTTTGTTATGGCTTTAGAAAAGTTTGTAAGAATCTACTGTGAGCAAATTGCATCTATTTTACTCCTAGTCATACACCCAAATAAAATTATGAGCATATGTTTATAAAGGCAAATGTAGGGATGTTCATATAAATTGAATAAAACACTAAAATTAAATAGGAACTTGAACACCCATAAGGATTAGCACAAGTAAATGACACAAAGAAATAATATACTGACAACAATCTTTTGCTCAAACGATGCAGCTTAAATAGAGGCAGAAACAGTAAAACGTCTTCAGTGAAGGACTCCGGCTTGTATACTGTTGAAATCCAGCAAATAAAATGCAGAGATCTAGATATGAGAAATAACGTAGAGGGATCAGTGGCTAGAAAGGGTCTGGACTACCTGGGTACCAATAGCTTTCTAGTCCAGGATGTGAAGGGCAGTGATATGTAAACTTGTGATGTGCTTCCTTTATGAAAATTCACTGCATTTTCAGTTTGATGATCTACTTGATGCATTTTGCATCTAAATAAAAAAGTAAATGTACGCTGCATAATCCACACATGCACATTCATCCAGAATCCTAACCCTTTTCTCTTTCAATTTCATGAAGTAAATACTCAGCTGGAGAATAAGACAAAGATTGCTACTCTTCTGAATATCAGAATCCCCAAAACAGAGCAAGTAGTTTGGGAAAGTTGATTGTCACTAGTTATTATGTGTTTAACTATGACAATTCTTATATAATCCCACTATTCTAAATGCAAACATAACGATTTACCTCATTTTAAAGTAGATATACTGGGCCCTGAATCAAAATAAACCCCAAAAGGTCATGACCACAAATCCAGCACCTGATCAAGCAATAGTTAAAATGCAAATTGTATTTCCCCATCCCCTTAAGCTCTTCATTGATGTACTGCTTACCAGGAGAATCTTTCAGATATCTAAGAGGGAGAAGTTTGAGAAGCAAATGCATAGAATTAGCCCTACATCAGGTAAGCTGAGCACATAGAAGCAGTTTCTAAGCGTGAAGCTGTTCTAACATTTTTCTTTCTGAAGGAGGAGGAGACCACATCCCACAACCGGTTGGAGTAAGCAGGTCATTAAGCCCCAGCGAAAAAATGCACTGAAGCAGAGGTGCCTGTTGTTTATCTCACAAAATAACTGGAGGGCTTTTCAAAAGGAGTGGAGCAAAGGGTACAGTACCTAGTGGAAATGTCAGCAGGACAGGGCTGCTCACCAGGGTCCTTTTCATGTACAATTCACAACAGCTAAAAATAAATTGAACCTGGCAATGGCTTCCCCATTCCTGCAGCTCCAGGGTGCTATTTTCATTTTAATAAATGATTGAACAAAGTGTTTAACTTCTTTTGGCTTTCAGTCTGATATTCAGTGGCATAAGAAATGCATTATTGAATATTTTCCTTGCTCTGCCTTGGCTTCAGGTAAAAGGCCCCTCTTCATAGCTAGAACTTAAGGCTTGGTCAGCTCACCACCAAGAGCACAGGAAATTTGCCATATGTTACCATTAGAAATGAAGGCTTGTCTTGTATCATCTAGGGGCTGAAGTGAGGATAAGTCTTCTGGCCCCAGGAAGGCTATATAGATTGTAATAATAAAATGAAATTAAAATAAACATCACCTATGAGAAGTGGGTTTTGAGATGCTGCCAAACAGACATGAACTGGAAAGGAAGTGGGAAGAAAAAAATGAATTAATATTGGAAAATAATATTTTCCTAATGAGAAGCTAAAATCTACATAATAATAACAAATGTTTCTGGGCTTTTATTAAAACACAGAAAAGCATCAGGACAATACAAGTGCACTTTTGATCTATGTTCCTTAAAGATAATGTCCACTTTATTTGTATTTTTCTCCCATGACACTTTGCACATTCATATTTATAATTTTGAAAATAGTAAGTACTATTCTTTAAAATATTTTATAAAGAAGAACAGAAAGTCAGAGACAAAAAAATGACATTTTGAAGTTGTACAACTGGTCAAAGGCAAAGTTGGCACATAGACCAGATTACTTCAAAGAGTCATCAAACACATATTGCGTAGGTCAGAATCTCTTGTTCCAACTAGGACAATACATAGGGGCAATTAAGCTGAACGTGTCTGTTGATTTCTTTACAACTTTTAAGCAACTTTCATCATACTAACTGACCTGAGGGTTTTAGAAGGCTGAGTTGAATACTTGGAGGAACCTGGCCAAATCTTCCTATAAATAAATATGCTTGATTGAGAAGGACATTTGAGTGAAGTAATATGAAAGATTTACTAAGAGCACGAAAGCCACAAGGTACAAGTGTAGGAAATCAAATGTGGGAACTATTTCTAATCACAAATACTACACAATACTAGATACCCAATTTGTGAGTGATTTTCAGAGTTGGGATTATACAATCTCTATCTGATTATAATACATTGTGATTCTGTATTTTGATTTAGAAAGAATCTATGGATAGGAATGGTGAGTATCAGAAGAGTCACAGAGTAGTAAAGAATTAAGTTAGGAAGTAGAAAATAGAAGCTTTAAATAAATAAAAAAAGGAAGGAAGGAAGGAAGGAAGGAAAGAAGGAAGGAAGGAAGGAAGGAACCAAGCAAGCAAGCAAGCTGTATGTGTGGACTGGATAGAAAGCTCTGGGAGTAGAGTTGCTGCCACACAAGATTGATCTCCAGTATTCACATAAAAAGCCAAAGATGGTGGTATGCACTTGTAATCCTAGCATTTGGGTGTGTGTGTGAATAGAAACAGAAGGATTCCAGGGTCTTACTGTCTGCCTAGCCTGGACTAATGGACGATCTTCAGTTCTAGTTAGAGATGCCATCTCAAACCAAAAGATGGGCTGTGCCTAAGGAATGGTATTTAAGGCTAACTTATGGCCTATGCATGAATACATACACACA
>JADRCH010000018.1:5216816-5234491 GCA_019843965.1 Rhynchomys soricoides | reverse complement strand
AGAGGACTTATGACTAAAAACAAAACAAAACAAAACAAAAAACAAGCTTTTACTTTAATTAAGACACATGAGTTCTAGCCTGACTTGTTAGTTGTATCTTTTGGCCTATTTGTTTGGCTTCTCTGAGCTTCTTTTATCATAAGCCAAGTGGGAATATTTCATTCAATAACATATATGACCTTTTTCACCTTAGCTCCACAACCTATTCTATAATTTTAAGCACAGGAGTGGTCAACAGAATTAAATGTTCTAAAGGACAAGAATAATTGAGTTAGGAAGGAAAGGCTTATCATTTTAAATACTTTCATCTAATTATAAGCGTTTGGGCTTATGTCTGAAATATAGTACAGACTAAATCCTTTGAGAAGTCAAGGTAAAATAGCAATTTAAGTCAACAAGAAAATTCAGGATGCTGAGAATAAATAAGATCACAGTCTAAAGTAGGAAGCTGAGGATACGGAAGGCCAAGGAGGCAAGGATCTAGATGAAGAGGAACCAAGCAAAAGAGTTAGATAAACATCTGAGAGAGAGAACACAGCATAGGTAGGACCACATGCTTGAACTTCATGAGAACAACAGCCACTTTCCAATGTAGGCTTTTGGCTTAGCTATCAGCTTGCTATGGCATGCTTTCTTTGACTTGTCACATGCTTTTCCTTTGTACAGAGAGCCTAAAATATAAGTAAGCCTTCAATAATATTTATGAGATAAACAGTTGCTTACCAACTAGGAAATACCCAAGTGAGGAGAGGATACATTCTCATCAATGTCTTTAGTCATGTGTGAGGAAATGTCGTTGATATTGTCAATACCTTGCATTTGATACCGTGTGGAATTCAACATCACAGCCATGTTATTTCTGTATGGGACCTTTTCTTTCCATCATGACATGGTCCATAGAACATGAGAACATTGACAAACATGAGATGGTAAGCACTATATCTAACTATAAACATTGGGATCTCCTGTAAAATATATTTGAAACTGAATCTTCCCAGGATAGAGAACCAACATGTACATGAAGAACAGGCATACTAAATGACGTATCCCAGTTCCTCAAGATAAAATGACACAACAAACCTACCTGTGTTGAGGTCATGTTTTGGGTATTTTCATATTATATTTATTTATGTCCTATAAATTATGTTTAAGAAAGTAAACTTAATTTAGAAACTTATTTTAAAAGTGTTTATTTTCAAATCCACAAGGAAGTGACCTTAAAATCTCTGAAAATCAAATTATATGTAACATATTCTGACGGGCAAATCAGATTCTGTCATCAAGATACACCTTTCATGCTATCCAATGTGATTTCTACAAATATTACGTACAAATTCACCTGGATTTCTTCACCCGTAGCTAAGCATATTGTTGAAAGCTAACCCAGTGCCTTCTTGGGTGTTTTCTAATTATTATGCAGCCTTTTCTCAGCTTTCTGTGATAGTAATTCACAGGCTATTGCATACCGATTTTCATATGCATTTTTCAGCTTTAGACCAATGAAGCAATAAATAAGGGGGGGAAAAGGTAAGTCTCTCTAAACAGCATCTGGGCAGTGGTGCAGGAAATAGAAAGCACTCCCTGCAGGAGTAAATGCATGCATAGCAAATTCTACCAGCAACTGCCGCGATATCATCCAGCTAATTATATGTAATTGTCCTCTATATTGAATCAATAAATAAAGTGAAAGGCTAGTGCTGTTTGTTGGAGATTATAACTCCATGCAAGAGGAAGGAAAACAAATGAAGAAAATCTGAAAATAGGTAGCAAGTACAAAGATTGCTGCCAGGGCATTTTATAGTGCTATATTCCACCAATAAATTTTCTACATTAAAATAAAAGGATTAGTAGACGTGCCCAAAGTCAGAGTGGGGGCTGTTGGTTTTGCCATAGCCTAGACTGATGCTAAGCATGCCATCTAATATGTAGACAGAGCCCAAAACAGTTAATATTGGGGTATATTAACTTGATAAATTAATCAAAAGCAGTAAGATAAGAACATTTCTTAACAATGTGCATATTGTCTTAAAACTTGTTAAAATTATCATTGACCATTGTTGCTCCATGATTATCAACAAGACGTTCTTTTCTAGCTGGTAGCAGCTTGCTGATATATGCTATTAAAATAATCACTGTGATTTAGGGAGAAAAAAAAACCAAACTTCCAAGCGATTACAACAAAGCCACTACCTCAATGTCATTGCAGCCAGCGCTGATTATAAAGCACAGACACTTGTCCTATAATTCACCCAATACTGCCCAAGTCGATATCTTTATGCACAGAGGAGGAGTTCTTGCTTCCTTTACATTTTCAATTTATGCATAGGCATGTCTTTGCTATTCATCTTATATCTACTTTTAAAAACATTGCTTAAGGCAAAAAAGTCCATTCTACTTGTGTCAAATTCACCAGACTAAGGCAAAAATTATAATCTCACAGTCATAGACAACCGTCTCCTCTCGTAGCAGATAAAAGGAACAAAGATTAAGCCCTGCAAGGTTTTAACCACTTAGGCTTGCTGAAATTATCAAGTGCTTACTTATTTTTAGAACTATTCTAATATGGCCAGTAACACTAAGTTACACATAATTATTCATAGGGACATGCTTCTATCCACTCCCTCGGTTATTTTCATTTTCATCTGTAGATGCTTCATTAAGCATCTCTTAGGTACCAGGTCTATGACAGGCTCTAGAGACATAGAAAAGAGTCAAACATGACACTTCTCCAGACGCAGCCTTAGAAGAGAGAAAATGAAAAATGAATCCTTTTTGCCTCTCATATAATTCCCAGTGGGCTTATGATAGCTAAGAATTTAGAGCTAAGTAGAGGGTAGTAGTCGGAAGACCGAGACTCCTAGTTCTGTGTACTCAATCAGTTGGCAGTTGTATTGATAAAAGAAGGTATGAAAAGAAAATATGGCAGTGTACAATAACATATTTGTTAAATAAGATAAGCAGAATGTTATTTTGGTATCATTGGGGAACCTTTACATTTCCAATGTCACTTAAAATAACCATGGGCACCAAGAGGGAGTTCTATCACAAGAACTGGTGCAGTGGAAGAAGCCATTCTGTTGGTGGGAAACCCTCATGGTATTTGGTTTTCTAAGCCTTATTTTGATATTTTCAAACACAGCCTGGCTAGATATTTCTCTTCTTATAGCCTGCCCAGTAGTCATTGCCCTTGTATGTATAAATCAACATGCTTTTACCCACCGCCATAAAAATGTTAGTTTAACTTAGTACAATGGAAACTCCCAGAAATTTACAAGGGTGACCCTAGCTAAGACTCCTAGCAATGGGGGATACAGAGCTTGAATTGTCCATATCCTGTAACCAAGCAAGACTTCCAGGGGAGGGATTGGGATAACAACCAACTACAATATTTTTTGACTTACAATTTGTCCTGTCTATAATATGTGCTGGGGTAAAGGTGGCACAGAAATTCTGGGAGGGTCCAACTAATGGCTGGGCCAGCTTGAGACCCATGATACAAGAGGGAGCCCACTGTTGGCACTGCCTGGACAGCCAGGACCCAGAAGATGGCTGTCCCAGAGACATAGGATAGGACCAAACAGAACTGGAGAGAGAGAGAGAGAGAGAGAGAGAGAGAGAGAGAGAGAAGGAAAGAAAGGACCAACTAAAAAATAAAAGAAAAAAGTCAATGAAATTATTCCTAATGATACTATGCTGTATTCATAGAGCCCAGGAAATTCTTCAGAAGAGGGAGAAGAGAGATTGTAGGAGTCCAAGGGGTCAAGAACACTATAAGAAATACCAGAGAATCAGCTATCCTGTGCCCACAGGAGCTTACAGACTGAACCAGGGAATCTATGTGGGACTGACCTAGGCCCTGGGCATATATGCTACAGTTATGTAGCTTTGTCTTCTTATGGGATTCCTACTAGTGGGAGCATGGGCTATTTCTAATGCTTTTGCCTGCTTTGGAGACCATTTCTCTCATTCTGGGTTGCCTTGTACAGACTTAATACAAAGGGAGGTGCCTATTCTTAACTGAATCTTGATATCCCATGTTTGGTTGATATCCACGGGAGGCCTGCCCTTTTCAGAAAAGAAATGGAGTGGATGGGAAGGCAGAGGGGAGGTGGTAGCGAGACTGGGGGGAGAGGGCAGAGAAGAAACTGTGGTTGGGATGTATATTATCATCATCATCATTATTAAATAAATTAAAAAATTTCATTGATGTTAGTTCACAGTATGGAAATCCTTCTCTAAATTTTTCCTCTTGTTTGCATAATCAGCACCATTCATTTCTAGAAACATATTCTTAGTATTGCTATAAGATCTTTTCCCTTTCCCATTTCCTTCCTTAGAGAACAATGCATTCAGAAGAATGTTTGTGCTTTTAAGCATTAGGGCATTGCTTGAGAAGGACGTGATGCCTGTCACTGTAATTATGTGTTTTTCTTTTTAATTCAAAAGAAAAATTTAAAAATGTATCCTATATTTGATGCTGAAAAGGAAGGTCTGTGCCACGCGTGGAGGAGAGATGAAGAGTAAGAAAGAAAGTATGGATTTACAAATGTCAAATATGAACGGCAACCTAATGCCTTTCATACTATTATTAGTTACATATAAATATGTCGGATTAAATTTCTGGAGGGTTCCTCTTCAAAACTTATACCCTCCCATATACACAATGCATGCCTGCCCAATATTTAAAGTTTATTTGTTTTCAATAATAGTTATGAAATATAAAGAAAATGAAGATGACTCTTTTAAATGTAACTGTTTTGAAGCCAATGACCCTGTTTCAGTATGATTTTTATTTAGCCAAAACCCTCCACATGAGATGCAACAATAGAGTAATAAATAAAGCAGCCAGCATAAGGATGGGCAGTGAGTGGTACAAAATAAAAATAACAACAGCAATAAACAAGAGAAAAGAAAGAAAGCACGCCCAGGACATACACACAAGATCCTAGATTAGTTACATGCAAGGTACACAAAATACCACAGGTAGCAGGGTTCTCCTTAGGAAATATTTCTTTAGAAGATAGACTTGGAGTGTATTTTTGAAAGCCTAGAGAAAACACAAAATGGCAGAAAGCAATGCACACGGACTCTGCCCCCATGGTGTTTTCTTTTGACACATGAGTACCTTTAAAAATGGTCTGATGGCCCTAAGCCCCAGGAACTAGCTGTTCATGGCTAATTATCCAAAGACTTGAAGAAGCCAAGCTGTGCAAAGTCAATTCAACTTTGCCTAGTGCAGCCGGAAGCTACTTTAGTTAAACCTTAGGCATGGTGTTTCTAATGAAAGGGGCAAAACACAATAAAAATTGCAAGACCAGTTCAGTATAAGTATAGAAAAGCATAATAGAGAAAAGGCAAATAGCAGCCAATTACTAGACCACCAATGTCATTCTTTCTCTTGATGCCCAGATTACAAAAGGGACCAATTCTTCATATTTTTTTCAAAGGTATAGCTCGTTTAATTAGTAACAAGTTTACATCTTATACAAACTGAGGTTACCCTTTGTTTATAGTAGAAATATGTTATTTTAAACTAGGATAAATGTCCACTGGTAGTAATGTGTTCAGCAGTTTTATTTATTGTGATCTGGAAAAATTGCTTACAGTAGACTACTAAGAGAAAAATCTTTATGAAATAACAGTAAAAAGAACGAAAAAATCTATACATTTGGCTCCTTTCTTTGTTAAAGGCCCATTCTTCCGGCAGTGACATCATCTTCCATGAAAAACCATGAGTCGCCAGGTGGTATGCTGATGTCTAGTCTTCCTTTACTAAGGAGGTAGAGAGTTCTCTATTTGTTTACCCATTTACCCAGAATCTTTATGTAGCTTCTATTTTATTCTTATCATGATACCACTTACAACATTCCTTCCAACCCATGAAACTCCCAATCAACAAGGAAGCATGTTTGACAGACTCTGTCACAGATATCCTCACCTTAGAAGCAGATAACCAGAACAGGAGATGGCCTCCAGAAGACTAGAGTGACTTCATAGAAGCAAAAGAAGAAATGGCTAGTAGTGTGGAGATGGGGCCGGACACATGGATATGAGCTATGTTATGATGTGCAAGATTTAGCAGAGTCTGTCAAGAGCCTTTTATGGATCTGTGGGTCTTCAAATATAAGGTTGTTCTTGTCCTCTGTCTCTATAGCAGATATTTCTTGTGTGACACTCTTACATTGCCTCCATCTCTCTTTTCCGCAACTCTGTGCCCCCACCTATCCACTTTGTAACCTCCACTCCTATATTCCGTAATCCACCTGTTTGGTTACCCTCTCTCCCCTTTTCCCTGAACAACTCTTTTGTTTCCTTGTTGCATGGGTCTCTTTCTAGTTTCTTGGCTTCAACCCACACTTATTCCTACCTAGATGCACATATTTAAAACTCAGAATCTAGGACCTGCATATTGGAGGAAACAGGTGGTATTTTTCTTTATGAGCCCCGGTTACAGCAACTAATACTGTTCCAATTCTATCTAATTTTTGGTAACTTTGTAAGTTTATTTGCTTTATGGATAAAGATCTCATTTCCTAACTTAGAATATAAAAGGGAACTCTTTTCTAACTTTTAAGGTCAGTTCCAGAAGAGAAGGGATAATAGGTATTAAGAGTGATGCTTTCCTGCTTCTACTATCTCTCTGAGTAGCAAGGTGTTACATTTTGTCCAGTGCAGATTCATGTAGTCAGAACTTACTCCTCCAGCTCTTTTGAACATGATGGGTCAAAGTGAAAAAAAAAATAATGAAATAAAATAAAATAAACTTGGTTTGGGTTACAGTGTCCCTGTACATTGTAAATAGATTATGGTAGTTGGTCAGATTTTTATTGTCACATAATGCCTGAGAAAAATGAGCATAAATAAAGGAAGGAGTTATTTTAGCTTATGGGTTGAGAAACCTTAGTCTATGGTTGCATGGCTCTGTCACTTTTTGTCTGATCAAGGCAGACTATTATGGCAGGGATCATGTAGAGCAGAGCTGTTAATATCATTGCAACAGAGAAGCAAAGCAAAGGAATATTGTGGAACCAGAGCCCGAGGTCCCCTGTGGGGGCACGTAACTTCCATCAGGTAGACTACTGGAGGACCGTGAGCCTTGGGGGATAGATACTTAAAGTGGGAATGAGAAGAGTAACATAGCACCTTACTTAGGATATGAGTGTCTCCTGTACCAATTGTCTTGTGTTTGGCTGTTGGAGTCTGGGAAAAAACACAAATACAAAAAAAAAAAATGTCATTTAATAATGTGTTATATATACTAGCTTCGAGAGAGGGGCAGTGACATGCATTAAGCAGTTACATTTGAGTTCCAGCATGATGAATTTTTTATTTCAAAAATGAAAGCCAATGAAAATTACTGCTGACTTCTTCATGAGGGGTTGAGTCTCCTACTAACTGTCAGTGTTTAAACAGAGACAAGATATCCCTTTATTTCAACGTTTTGCCCACAGTGAGATAGTTGACTCATCTGAATTGCCATTCCTGTATCTTATTATTACATGGGTTCAGTCTTGTTATAGTTCGCATTTTAAAATACCTCTTAAGGACCTACATGTTAAAGGGTTGGTCTACCTCTTATAACACCATTAGTATGGATCGAAAACTTGAGGTGGTGAGGTTGGCTTGAAGGGACCTGGTCATGGCAGTGTGCTGTCAAAGACAGTGCTCAACATTTAGCTTTACTTCTGTGTACCAATTGTTGGTAATATTATTTGTAATTATTATTGTGTATGTATCATGTGTGCGTGTGTATGTGTGTATGTGTGTAGGCATTCACATCAATACACATGTGTGGAGGTCAGAGGACAATTTTATGGTGTCAATTCTCTTGTTCCTCATTTATGTGGATTTCAGGGATTGAGTTTAAGTGGTCAGGCTTTAGACAAGCATTTTTATACACCACGTCAACTCACTGACCTTCTTCTTTAGTTCCCAGTTGCTAGGAGATACACACAATCCTCTGCCACATGCTTACTGCTATCCTGTGAGGACCCTGATCAGGCCATAAGCAATGAAGTCATTCAACTATGGGCTGAGACCTCCAAAAGGTCGAGGAAAAATTTTACAATCTGATCATTATCAATATTTCCTTACTATGTGGAAAACTGATTAGCACGTACTAATGCACATTTGAAGAAGTAGCATCAAATGCCACCTTTTAGTTTAGTTTTATAGATTAGCAAACAAAACACTTGTGAAATAAGATAGCTGTTACCTATTCACTCAAACTGAAATTCGACTGTCCAATGTGTGTTAGGTACTATTTCACATATAGAAGAAATGATGATTGGAAGAACCTTACTTCTTTCTGTGTTAGGAGTACTCACAGTAACAGGATAAAAATACCCCTCAAGTTACATTTTAGCATGGTACAGTTTGCTTAAAGTTCCTAATTTGAAATGGATCATAAAGCAAAATAATTTCCCATAGATAATTTAAAACAGATCTCTGACAATCACATGTAAATTATAAGTAATGAATTCACACACGTCACCTTTTATATGCTAGAATATAGTTCACTCATCACATGTTGCCAATTTCAATGAACTGTCTAGGTCTGCACAATTTCCTCTGAGCTACAATCTACCTTCATGGAAGCATTTCTTTTTTTCCAGTCCTGGAGAAAACAGAAGGCAGAGAATAAATAAATTTAGACATTTAGATGGGGCCGTTCAGAACACAGCATGCCTGAGCCCTATGTACTTTCTATTTGCAAAGTATTCAAATGGCTTTACAAGAAAGGCAGTGAGGCAGGAAGGACTGACTGCCAACAGAATTAAGAGCATGGGTGTCACCCTGAGCTTCCCTTTCAGCTGGTTAACTGAAAATCAATTTCTTATTTTAAAAGCAGACCCATCAAAGGCAACCGTCCAACTTTAAGCTACAGTCTACAGTGCTCTTTTCGATAAAATGCCTTTTTCCCTTTTCTCATTTCAATGTCCTGTTACATATTTCTAGAAGCTTTGCTTTCAAACTTTCTGTATGCTACAATTGTATGGAATGAAAAACCGTGAAAGGGGACAAAGAAAAGTGTCACTTGCCTCAATCTATTGAGGAAAGGCCCCTTTGAATAGCGGATTCCACCTGCGAAGCTTGATTGAGCCTGAATTGATCACATCTTCGTGTTGTGGGTTTGCAAATTCTATTTCCCTTGCGTTCTTTTACATTTCAAGATACATCGTGGCCCATTATCCGATTTTCATAGCAGCATGAGTGATTACCAAACTACAGCGAAAAAGAAACTAAATCCTTAAAGAGACATATTCATCCATGGCTCTGGGGAATCACACACCAATATTCTTTTCCGATTGCTAGGATTCAAAGCCAAACGTTGGAACAATCCGAAGAATTTAACTTTATTTCACACCGTCTTATTTTTCTCTTCTTAAATGCTTCTTTTGAGACTGAGGCTTTTCAGTCCTTTTTCATCTTCAACATTAGCATTCTCCATTTGTATCTGCAAAGTTCTAGCAAAATAGGCCAGACAAAGACTTTGTATTTTGTATAAACAACTTCCTTTAACTTTGTCCATCACATTGCCCTCATCTTGAGTATGTGTAAAACGTGGAATGGAGGAAGCTGTGAGTAAGGAGAGCTGACGATGGGAAGATCAGTTGTAGAAAGAAGGGAACAGCGTGGAAAGTGGGTGAAGAAAGGCACTGGTGAGGATGTCTGGGTAGAGGCCACTTGGACCATAATCACTGCACTTCTGCAGCACCTGCTGCCTAGGTCCTGAAAACAGGACACTGTAAGTGAGGCCCACGAAATGTCTATGGTTTCCAGACAAGCAGATGGATAAGTGGAGAAATATAAACCAAATAATCAGATAAGCTTCCTTCTCTACTAACAATTATCAGGTAATTATCTATAGAAACTGGACATATATAATAAGAAGAATAATTTTCAGAATTGTGCAATAAAATAGAAGAACCTTAAGAATATGGTCAGGAAAGAAACCACACGTGAAATGCCAACTATTGTATGACTGTGTTTATGTGGTATAACCAGAGAAGGTAGATACACTGAGATAGAAAGGAGATCCATGGTTATTGGGTATTGGGTTGAGATGTAGTTTAACACTGGGCAGTAGTGAGAGAGATCAAAATGTGATTTATGGCAGTGGCTTATGGTGTCTAGTAAACTTACTAAAACCCACTGAATTGGAGACTTAATACGGTCAGTTTTATGGTGTATAAAATTTACCTCCGTGAGGTTGCTTAAAACAAATACCACATGGGTTGAGCTGGAGAAGCTAAAGGAAAGGCTGCTGTCTGAGAAAAGTCCTGCATTGCTTTCTGGTGGTAGATGAGAGGACTTGTGACAAATTCTAAAGCTTGAAAAGACACAATTTTATAATTCTTATAATTATGGAATGCCACTAAATGATTCAACCAGTTCACCACCATTGTCATGCTTTTCAGAAAAAGCATGCTTATTTTTAATTTTTAGAATTAAATAACATGCAATATATACACATGCATATATATGTATATATATACACATATAAATATACACATATAAATATACACATACATTTATGTGTGCATATATGTGTCGTGTATATAAAAGACATATATATACATATATGTGCATATGTGTGTGTATATGTGTGTGTGTGTTTGTGTGTGTATGGAATAAGTAAATACCAAGTAATTTGGACTTGTGAGATGGCTCAGTGGGTAAAGGCATTTACTGACAACCCAGATAATCTGAGATTGATCCCTGGTACCAACATGGTAAAAAGAGAGAAAGGGCTCTGCACATTGTTCAATGACTTCCACACATATGCTGTGATACACGTATACTTACACACAACACAATACACACATACAAACACAATAAATAAATGTAGAGAAAAAGGGTAGAAGCAATCTATTGGAATAGAATGTTAGCCATTACCCTCTCCTGTGTGACTCCACTCTAACCTAGCTGTGGGCATGTTACCAAGATACAAGTACTAGTCATAATCTGTCATTCAGATATTTAATATTCATAGAGCTTTGTGTTGGCTGCTATAAAGACTCCTCTTAATTAATTGCATTTCTTCCAACCTATTGTTGGTCTCCAAAAATGCGTGTGAGGTACAAGGTACCTGAGGATGTCACCCGATGGTTGACTTCTGGCCTACACATACATACATGTGCAAATACATGTGTATTTCATACATGTGCGTACCCATATGCAAATACATATATAAATTAAATACAACGCATCTGATTTTTCCATTTCAGCAAATGTTTACCAAGCATTATAAGATAAACACTAGTTATTTTGATGACAAATGCTTCTATGCCAAAATGTTATCATTCATAGCTGATGATAACAAAATTCATAAAGATAACTTATAATTATGGTGGGTTTTCATAGATATAACTTTTACTATGATATTTTAATAGTAAAATACAAAGGCATTGTGATTCTATTTAACTCAAATTGTATATGGTATATTTTCTCAGAGTTTTATGATTTCATTTAAATTTGCTAATGTACTGGCTCATACATAGATTTTTAGATAATAGCAGTAACTTAAGGAGAAACAGGCAAAAAAATGTGTTGAACTTTCACACCATATCTCAGCATGCTAACTTCCCTGTCATTTCCAATTGTAGTAATTTATAAATTTTCATTAACTTGCACATTCAATATACAAATAAAACACTTTGTGTTATAACATGATATCATTACAAGCCACTTTGTGTTCAATTAAAAGAAAAGAAGGTACTTCAGATCACTGTTTTTAAAAATAGATAGTTCTCTATGACCACTGAATGGTCAAGAAAAAGTATGGTCAGAGCAGATGAGGGGGGCTGGAATGCCAGGTTTCCTTCTTGCTATTGCAAAGCCAGTCTTCACAGACATGTCAGCATCATGTCAGGAAGGAGAAGTTCCTTGGACTCTCTGTGCTGGGGAGGTATGTTAAGAAAGGCTGGGGGCAGATACAGTTCAGCATCTCCCCCAGGAAGAGCTGGCTCAAATCAAATCTTGCCACTGGCTACAACTAATAAAATTACACAACAAAATATACAACTTATATCTAGACTACCCAAATTTTATCTTTATGCTCAGAGATATATGATTAAGAGATTAGTAATTTTGAATGAGAGCACAGAAATAAAATAACTAAAGATAATTAAAGATCTGTCTATTGATGCACTTCTATGCTATATTTTAGGTTTTTAGAAAGGAATAAATATTACCATATTCATTTTCTAAACATACATATTAATCATTATTGTCAGCTGCTGACCTAGAAGGTAACTCTGGTTGTCTTAAATTAAAAAAGGAGCTGTTAAATGCTGGAAAAGTTATCCCAGAAAATAGAAACAAAGTGAGGCACCATAACAAAGACAATCACCAAAAATAAGTAAGCTATTTGTCTCTATTCAAAACCCAGGCCCCTTAGACTGTGGAAAACACCCCACTTTCTACTGGACATTACAAAAGAATTAGCACAATAATAGCTATCCGTTCATCATGGTGACACACTATGGAATTTGCAAGTCTTAGATCGAAGTACCAGATCATCTACACTTGGTGTGGAAGGAGAAAAGTTTTATTTCTCTCCAAATTTTCAGACATACAGTGAGATCTTATTCCCAAGATAACTGAACTAATGAGTAGGAGAGTTTTTGGCAAGCTCATATCTCACTGAATTGAAGCCTCTGTGAGCCTTGCTCCATATAAAATTCTAACAAGATAAAATGCCCACTTTTATGCAAATTGAGTAAAGGGAGATATCATAGACCTACGTTATGCAAGGTAGCTATGAGCTAGACAAACTTGGGCATATATCCAAATATTCTTGGATTTTACACTCTATGGGCTAATGTAAAAAGAAAACCTTACTGATTGTTTTAGTTAAGGTTTTTTTGCTGAGAAGAGACAACATGACAACAGCAACTATCGTAAGGATAATATTTAATTTGGTGCTGGCTTATAGTTTCAGAGATTTAATCCATTATCATCATGGCAGGAAGCATGGTGTCATGTAGGCAGACACAGTGCTGAAGAAGGAGCTGAGAGTTCTACATCTTGATCCTCAGGCAGAAGAAGGAAACTATCAAATTGGGCATAGCTTGAGCACAGGAGACCTCAAAGCCCACCCTCACAATGACACACTTCCTCCAACAAGACCACACCTCCTAATAGAGCCATTCCCTACATGCCAAGCATTAGAACACATTTTTCTATGGAGTACGTACCTTTTCAAACCACTGCACTGATATATAGTGTTAACACAACCAAGCAAAGTTTAGCAAATGAGCATTACACCAATTAAGATACCTCTGGTAGCTGGAAATTTCTGGAGAACTTCCTAAGAGAGGGAAATTGGATTAGATATGAAGGAAATGATCATTCAAGCAAGGAATAATTTGTTTACACAGAAAAGAACACATAAATCCATTACTTTAATGTAGAATGAGGATCTGGAAAAAGTGAATAACATCCTGAAGGGAATGGTCATTTTCATACAATGGACTATAACTATAAATCAAAATCCTGTCATTACAATATTGAGAAACATTACGGGGAGTCCTGATATTACTGATTAGAAAATAAGCATGAAGCAATTGGAAAGAGAGAGTGGCACCTCTAGCTCAAATGTGCTATTAAAGAGATGCTGGCTGTTAATAAAAAGTGTGGAAGGCTTTCAGTGAAGGACAGTAATGAGTTACCTAAAAACATAAACAAGCTTAATCTCTGTGGTTTGTTGATTTGTTGTTTCAGGAGAGTGTTCCATTTACAACAGCTTTGACCTTATAAGAACATTGTCAGCGACCTTGGAGTAAAAGGAGCAATGCTCCTTCCTGATAAAAAGCCGAGAATCATGCTTCTGTGGGGAATTATAAAGCAAATATCTGCCAAGGCTATATCCCAGAAAAATGGTTATTCAGCCCCATTAGCCTCAGGGAAATATCTCTAGCTGGACCAAAGACACTGAGCATCAAAGCTCCAGTATCCTCGAGGTAAGAAGACCTCATTCCTTTTAAATCATCCTATTTAGCGAAAATATCACTGTTTGGAAACCCTTTTACTGTGAACCAAGAAACCACAAGCAAACATGATGAGAGTGTTAAAGGGAACAAATTCAAATACACCCGAGGGGTTAGTAATTTTCCTTTTAGCTTCAAATATACACCCGTATTTTATCTTGTTACTCCTGCAGGCCCCTCCTTTGTGTATATTTTCATGTACATGCATGAACACACATACACACACACACACACACACAAACACACACACAAAATCTGCTTTTCTCCTATGATTATTAGACTTGCTTTTGTTTCTGAAGCATTTATAACTGATGAATGTTAGCTCTATCGAAGGATCCTCTTTATTTCATTTTAAGTGTTTACTAAATACATACTTTGTTATGTGCTGTTGAACAACTGAGATATAGACTAAGATATGCATGGTTAGGCAACTTCATTGTTCTGACAATATCACAGGTTCAAAGTTTCAGTAGAGTGGCACACACCTGACTTATGAACAGAACAACAACTTTTACTGATTGTCTCCCCTTGGCATCATTGATCATTTTCTATGTCATACCCAGATCAATCACATGGTGTTGTCACCTACTGAAACATTAGTAGGGGAGTATTGTACACTTAGCAGCTGTTCTGAGCAACACAGTCCAAGATTAAATAAAGCACAGGAGAAAAATAATGTGGCCAAGAAGCAGATAAACATGAGACAAATGAGGTTTCTGCTGACACAACGTGTTACAGAATTCAGAAATGTTGTTTGTATGACCTAGGGTACATTCCAAAATTAAAGATATATGGTGTCAAATCTGCAAGCCAGTAACATGATGAGCTATTAATATTAAGAATTATGCACTAAACATAATTATATGTGTCATATTTTTTGTGGCTGGCATCACAGTAGGTTGGTTCACACCAATGCTACCACAAACACATGGTAACATTTATTTACAAAGTGGTAGCCTGGCTGAGATGTCACCAGGCCATTGGTTTATCTATATGTTTGTATCTTCGTTTAATTTCTGCCTTGCATGGGTTTTCAGTTCAGGAAAGATGAGCTCATGTCTCCCTTATATACTGATGCATATCAACTGCCTGGTCATGTGAGAATGCACAAAACCACTTAATAGCTATTTCTTGAGTGATCGAATAAATGAGAAGTTAAATATTTCTTGCAGTTGTCTTATGAGTCACTCCCTGGATATTAAACAGATATTAGTACTTCTCCTGAACTGAAGGCAAAATCGGCTCAGAGAGACTTTAGAGATCTGATTTTGTCTCAGCTGCTTAATCTGGTTTGCTTCTCCTCTTGGGAAAAGAACCCAGAATCTAATTACACATGGAAATGAGTATCAGAAGTTCTTCTGCTGTTTTTGTAACATAGTGAACATTGCTACCTAAGAAAGGTCTCTACAGTTCAGTATTACACCCCCCCCACACACACATCAGCTTTAATTATATATATTCATATATTTTATATATATATAATTATTGATTGCATATTTATTTAAATGAATAGATGCTTGTATGACTGAATAACTGAATATGGAATTGTGAGCAACAAAAAAATGCACAAGAATCAAGGGCCCTTTCACTGAGTGATGAATCAAATATCCAAAATGCAAATATATAGATGATTCTTGCTTTGAATCTGGCCAACTCTATTTAATATTTATTAGATAGAGAGTGCAGTCCCTGGGTGGGAATTTAAATTAACAAGCAGATGTTTAGTCTAATGTTAAAAGTATAGGTAGGAAGCTAGCATCAGCCAGTCCCACAGCTCAGTACTCTATTCAGGTTGCATACATGCAACTACCAAATTTTGACAATAAGTTCTAGCTGCAGAGGTAGGATTAGAGAAAAATTAGCCTGCTTCTGGAAAAAAAATTATTTTGCAATGCCTCATCACAGGCTAGAAACATTTGAATGTTATTTGTTATATTGGAATACAGGAAAATCTCTCTTGTAAAGACTCATTTGCAGACATGAGCATTTTATTCTTTATTGGAAAGTAATTGTGGTAGATGAATGAGCCTCCAATATGTTTCACTTTGCTCATTAAAGTGTCCCAGGAAGCCAAAGCACCATGTTCCCTCTTCTCTCTTTCCTTTTGCATTGTCTTTCTTTCTTTCTTTCTTTCTTTTCCTTTCTTTTTTGGCGTTGTTTTGAGAAAAAAATCAATATAGTCTTGGTTGTTCTGAAACTCATTATGTAGACCATGGTTGGCCTTGCACTCACAAAGATTCATGTACCCCAGGCTTCCTGCATGCTTGGATTAAAGGAATGGGCTACCATGTCTGAAATCATGCATTGTTTTCAATTTAGAGGAAAAAAAAAAATCCGATGATGCCTTAGATCCCTTAGAGGGCAGTGTAAATTATACCTCCACTTTCATTGAGTTACATACATAATACCTTTCATACACTGCACAAAATAAACATTGAATAAATGTGCCTTTCTATTTAAAATTCTTAAAAAATATAGTTCACTCAAGCTAATAAGTATGTATAATTATATTTGAAGTACCTGCTCTATGGGTATTATCAGGCATTCATTTGATTAACTCTTATCCCCATATCATGTGGTATAAATGACAATTATGCCCATTCTCTAGTTACAAGAAGACATCCCTCCAAGGTTACCAATAGTGATTTACATCAATCTTATGTCAAATTCCATGCTAGTATTTACCTTAATGCTTAATAAATTCACTGCCTAAAAAGATTCCATAAGTTTAGAGCATTACTCAGAGACACTCTGATGTGACATACATATTTGAGAAAATGTATTTTTTTCTTTTTTTCTTTTAAGATAGTGATGAGCTCTGTATGAATAGTTGTTTCATTCCTATGGTTTTTGTATATCCCGATTCTTCAAAGTCCTGAGTTTTTATTCAGGCTTGATAAATGTTTGGGGAG
Organism: Rhynchomys soricoides; assembly: GCA_019843965.1. Lineage (NCBI taxonomy): Eukaryota > Metazoa > Chordata > Mammalia > Rodentia > Muridae > Rhynchomys > Rhynchomys soricoides. The sequence continues at coordinate 5,217,585 of JADRCH010000018.1, read as the reverse complement.
TTAGTGAGTGAATGATACAGAAGGACTGGAGAAGCATAAGCTGAATCACAGCAGTGTTCCAACAGAAGTGGGGTGGCTATCTCTCATTATATTTGTGAATAAGTATAAAATCACTAGAGCAACTGTGAAAGATGACACCAATGAGTAATACAAACTCAACGGGTTTTAACTTGTTCTAACTGTGTCACAGTTCAAAAGGAGAAAAAAGTTCTTCGTTTTCTCATCCAGAAGTTACTTTCATTGTCCTAAAAATTTGAAATTAGGGAGTAAAAGAAAATTTGATTCATATCACCACCTGTGCTCTAAAACTTGATGGAATTCTTAATTATTCTGATTGCTATATTCCAATAATATATACCTCCCATAAGATCTTGAGATGTGTTCATCTACAGCCATCGTTTGTAGGTAGGTTATGAGCTAGAGGGTTAAGATAATCTCAGGGTGGCTGGTTGAAAGGTACCCATGACCTAGGAATTGAGAATCCAGTCCAGAAAAATCATTCCACTGCCATGTTGCTCAAATAATCTGAAACCAGGGTGGAAAATGAGGCTATAAAGAGCCCACACAGAAGACCTCCTACAATTGCATGCCTTCTGCTCAAGGTTCTCCAGTGAAACAGTGCCAACAGGGACTAAAGAAGAGAGGAACAGGAAAAGAAAATGGGAGAAGAGAGATAGAGAAGCTAAAGGACAAATCAGGACAAGGAGAGGATCAGAGGCAACAGAGAGAGAGAGAGAGAGAGAGAGAGAGAGAGAGAGAGAGAGAGAGA
>JADRCH010000018.1:5164110-5216806 GCA_019843965.1 Rhynchomys soricoides | reverse complement strand
AGAGAGAGAGAGAGAGAGAGAGAGAGAGAGAGAGAGAGAGAGAGAGAAGGGAGAAAAGGGCATTGGTTATCTTGATTATGTTATTAAAGAACGTTAATCTTTTGTTTGTTTGTTTGTTTGCTTGTTTCCAGCATCCTTTTTAACAACAACAACAAAAAGTTGAAAGGACAGAAATATTGGCAGTGCTAAGTGGTGAGGGTAAAATATTTAACCAGTTAATTTCAAACTTAGAAGGATCTGAACTTATTCCTCAACTCACTTGAACACATGAGTTTTTTTTTTCTTTTGTCCTGAGCAATCACAATTGCTGACAAACTAGAAATATATAATGAAGAGAATTATGCTAAGCAAATGACAGTCCTCTCATGTATGTAGCACAGACCTAGGCTTTCAATCTACTGAAATAAAAAATGACTTACCCATGACTTATGTGGCCCACCAAAACTTTGTGTTGCAGTAACAAAATCCAGAAAATTCCGTTCCATACTCAACCTCATTGTCATGGCAGCTCCACAGTAACCCAACGTTATTACTATGAAAGCCTCATTCCACACTCAACCTTACCAACAGGACATCTCTACGGTATACTCATCCTCCATTGATGACATACCAAACCCAATCCAGCTTCCTTCCCATGGTTCTGTTGTTGTTATACACTAGGTCCACATTGCACTGTAACACTTATCCTGCCATTTTCGCAGGAGAAAAAACTAAGTGGCATTAAAATTCGGTTTCCTATAACATAAAATTCTCCTTAATTGGCCTTTAGTGGAAAGCTATCAAACCTCCTTAGCATATTAATGTTAAAATAGAAAATTTTAAAACACGTACATAAAATTCTTCATTAATATTTTATATTTATTTGTCAGCTATCACAATTTTATCTGTTGCAATAATTTTCTTTCAAAATTAACCCAAAGGAATTTTTGTTTAAGACAATTATTCCATGAGGTATTATTTGATGCCTGATGTACCTCTTCAGTCTACAGCTTAGCTATGGATATGGGAAACAATGTATGGTATTAGAATATATTTTTCTTGGCTAAATGAATCAGTTGCTAATAGCTATTCCTACTTAAACATGATCTTCAGATACACAGCACATATGTAAGAGCTAAGCATGTGTCTCTATAAACTCAGTCTAAGTGGATGGACATATCTTGATCCCATGGATTCACTAGCCAGTCAGCCTAGTGAAATAGTGAGCTGCAGGTTCAACATGAACCTCTATCTGAAAAGAATAAGCTAAAAAATAACAGAGGAGGTCACCAAACATCCTCCTCTGGCCTCAATAAGCATGTTCTCAGGTGATGTACCACCCCCACACATGTATACAACACACAAATGCACATATGCATTTGTACATACAGATACACACCTCTTTATTGTCTTTATCACATGATTTCAAATTTACTCTTACAGTTTTGGGTATTCAAAGTATTTGTGAATCAAAGATAATCTAAATTTTAAAATGACTTAAATTATGTCTGCATGCTTGTAAGTAGAAATCGAGCCTCCACATGTCAAGGATGAGATGTTATTTTCCATTTTGAAAAGTTACAAATGTTAAAGTCACTAAATAAGATAGACTCATAACAGGCTTAGTAATCATTTTCCAATCAAGGTTACGTGGTAATACAAAGTCTGATTCTGTCTATCATAGCAGTTCAATTAAACATGGTGATTTTGGCATTGTTGATATTGTAAGTAATACATTTCTAATGATATTATTCTGCCTACTTTTCACTGTTCAGAATCTCAGCAGGGACTTGGCATATATCTTTGTGATCTTTCTTTACTAAGTTTAACATACAAATTTAGTTTATAAATAAGATCAATGAATAAAGACATTACAGTTGTTGGTGGTGAATAACACTAACCAAAAGGTTCTGGAAGGTTCTTTTATTCATGAAGCATGTTGAAATCATTGGAAATTTAGAAAAAAACGCAATCTGGCTATGATTGTGGTTTTTGCTCTATTTGGATGAGAAGTACTGTTGGATTAACCTCATGGTAGAGTGAAGTCCTGAATTCCTCCCCAGGCTCTCTGAGCCTCTAGGAGAGGCTGGATGCAGGCCATTTGACCATGCGGGTGTCAGGCTGTGAGAAGCTCCTCATGAAACACTGCCTGCCAGGGGTGGGGAGCGCAGCCAGGGGTCCAGGGGATTGCAGGGAACTGGCTCCTTCAGGTTCTTATGCTCTTGGACATCCCGGGCACTTCTGCTGGATGCTGAGAACGGAGTGGGGGCCTGCTGGCAGGACCAGGAGGGGAAAGTCAGGGAGGATCATGGCTGGATCCTGCGGGGACCAGGTTGGTGGCTTGTTGCTAGCTAGCTCACTTGATTTGGTTTGGTTGGCTGCAGTGGCTAGGGAGTGCTGGGAGGCCTTCTGTGGGAGACTAGATGCTGCTCTTTAGATGAAGGCCTGTTTCATTGTTCCCCATGGTGGATCCTGATGAAGAGAGACAGTCCAGGGTTTCAGAGCATTTATTGTCGTGGCAGAGAGTGACATGGATGAATCAGTATCCCGCGACCTCAGGGAGGCTCATAGTGGCTGGGAAGAGGAGTGGCAAAGCCTCTAGGTGCCTCACTAACATGGGGTCTTCTTGAGGCTATGTGACCATGCCTCTACCTGTGGAGGGGTTGGGGCTATGTGACCCATAGTCACAGACCTATTGAGAGCTGCGGGTCCTGTCAGCAGCCTGGCTTTCCAGGAGCATGGCAAACACCTTCCATCCATTGTAGGGTTTTTATCCCCTACTGGGTTCTCCAGGGAGGGTGGATTGAGGGGGGTAAAGCCTGTACTCGACCAGGAACCAGTTTGCCTTTCATGGTCCCACAAACTACAAATAGGAAAAGTATAACTCTCTTGGTATCAGCATCTCTGGACTCCTTAATTTTAAGTAAGTAGCTGTGTTCTTTGAGAAAGGGCTTATGTACTTGACAGCTAATGCTATAACTAAGCTTAGAGTCTCAAGATTCTCTACTGTTAATACTGAAGCACCTCTACAGCAAATACTAGTACTTTCCAGGTGCTTTCAGTGACTGGATCCTGCACATCTCCTGTAGTCCTCATTCTTTACTCTCAGAGCCTTAGATGTCTTCAGTAGTCTGCTCCTGGCTGCTTTCTGGAGGACTTTAGACACTTTCTGGCTGTTGATAGATAGGCCCATGACTGGTAGATTTTTCTGTCTGCAGGACATTTAATAGCAGCTGCAATATATTCATTACCCCATCAAATCCTGGAACCATAGAGACATATGGAGTGACTCCAATCTGATCTCTTTCCCCTTTAAGCCTGGCTCATTCATCCAGTTACCTTAGAGACAATGTACAGTAAGAGTGAAGAATCTAACATCTGTCAATCAAACAGCAAAACTAATTGTAGTTAAGAAGGAAAAACTGTAAATTGTAATTACTACAGTCATGTAAAATGAAATCAACATTCTGTTGGGGAGGCATTTAGTACACTGCTTAACACCTGGACAACTATCCTGAGAAGATTGGAGCTCCCAAACTCTTCAAGTTCTGAGAATTTTAATTGTTATTAAATCTCCTTATGAGAAAACTGTTGAGGCAGTGCTGTGTAGGTTTGTAAATATAGCAAATCTACCATCATCATTTAGTTGTTCATTGGCTTGTATGGTGGTGTGGGAATCTAAAATTCATTCTTTATAAGCTTTCTATTTACACCTAAACTACTACATATGGCAGAATTATTTCCATCAGAAGTAGAGGAGCCTAGCCAGTGACTGCTATTATAGAAGCACTATTTCAAAGCAAAGAAAAAAAAAGTATCTTCCTCATATGTTTATTTGGCCAGATACACTGCATAAAGTTTACATTTCACTTGAAATATCATTAAGTTATATTTGAGACTTTTCCCATAGAAAATATTTTTTTTATGTAATATATTCTGATTGGTTTCCTCTCCCCCAGCTACTCTCAGATCCTTCCCACCTACCCACCCACCCAAACTCACATCCTTTTTGTTTTCTCTATCTCTTATTAGAAAACAAACAGGTATTAATAATAATAAGGATTAATAATGATGATAATAGAAAATAAAAACAAACAATCCTGAATAAGAGAAAACAAACAAATGAACAGAAAAAAACACCAAAGAAAAAGAAACAACTATAGATACAGAAACATGAGTTCTCACACTCAGAAAGCCCATGAAGACATAAAATCACCATAGTACACAAGCAAAAGACCTGTAGGGTTTTTGTTTGTTTGTTTGTTTAACAAAAGCTCAGACAAAGCATTATGAGATTCTCCCCCCCCCCCCAAAAAAAAGCCCTCCAAAAATACTACTGAGTTTGTTTTGTGTTGGGCATGGGTTCTGCCCTTAAGTGTGATTTGCATAACCAGTGAGACTCCATTAAGGGGGAAGGGGGACAATTTTTTTCCTTTGCAAGTAGTTATCAAATGAAGATTGCTTCTGGGTTAGGGATGGGGGCTTGTGTTCACTTCTTCTCTCAGTGCTGGGACCCCATCTGGCTCAGACCTGTATAGGTGTTGTGTAAGCTGCTACAGTCTCTGTGAGTCCCAATCTCACCCTTTCAAATTTCTCTGTCCATTACCCCCTCCCCTTCTCCGAAGACCAAAGGAAGTCCCCCTTGGTTACCAACACACCCTGGGACATCTCTTCCCCCTAAGAGCATCCTCTCCCACTGAGGTGCAACCAGGCCGTCCAGTTAGGGGAAGGGGCTCCAAAGGCAGGCAACAGAGTCAGAGACGTTCCCCCCTCCAATATTTAGAGGACCCAAATGAAGACCATGCTGTACATCTGCTATGAACGTGTAGGGGCCTAGGTCCAGGCCTGGCACACTCTTCGCTTGGTGGTTCAGTAACTCATGTGCTCAGGTTGGTTGACTCTGAAGGTCTTCTTGACTCTGAAGGTCTTCTTGTGGTATCCTTGACCCTCCAGCTCCCTCAGTTCCTTTGCTAACTCTTCCATAGGACTACCCTAGCTCTGCCTGCTGGTTGGCTGTGGGTCTCTACATCTGTTTCCATTTACTTCTGTATGAAGCCTCTCAGGAGACAGTTATGCTAGGTTCCTATCTGCAAGCATAGCAGAGTATCATTGATAGTGTCAGGGATTTGCTCTCTTACATGGGCTGTGTTCCAAACTGGGCCAGTCATTGGTTGATTTTTTTTTTTTCAATTTCTCCCCCAAAAAAGTGTTTTTTCTGTTTGTTTGTTTGTTTTAAATATCCACATTTTTTCCATTCTAAAATGTTTCATTTTATGAAATTATTCCCGGAAGATATCAACTGTGCCAATATATTACTGATGTCCATGAAGAATTGCTGTTTTTCTTTCTAACATTACTACAGGTCCTCAAGAGTAATTGTTCTGATTTACTATTTATGATGAGCCAACATACAATAGGTGCTGCGTGTTCACTGTGTTTTGGATGCTATTCTGTATGTTTTGCATAGGTCTCAGCTGCTCGTCCTTTTCATATGAGTAAACATAGGGAGAGAGGTGAGCAAAACATCCAGGTTACATGGTAGGCAAAATACCTGCTCTCTCATCTTGATTGCAAAAATCATGCACCTTTAAGTTGTTTTTCGGGACAGAATCTCACTATGTATCCTGGATTGGGAAGTGTACCTGGATTGGAACACTGCAAGATCCTCTTGAAACAGTTTTCATAGCACAAATGATAGAGGCAGAAAGAACTGAACCCAGCTGCAGAACTACAAGGTTTAAGGAAATGATGCTAACGTGGTTCCTCTAACTATACCTCCCCTAAGGCTTCCAGAATATCATAAGGCTGCACTGGCAGAACAGTCCAGAACCATGAGACTATCTTAGGCAAAGGACTGATTACTAACCACAATTAACAATTTAACAAAAATCTGTTAAATTTTGCTTCGTTCAAGTTTCTCATGTATAGTTTACATTTCACCCTTTAAATTTAATTCTTCCTGTCTTTATTGCTACAGTCAAAAATTAATCTTAGTAAAGGTAAATAAATATTCTAAACAGCTCCTTTTATATGGCTCAAGTATGAGGCTACAGCCTCTGCATTCAAAACATATTGCATTTACATTTCCTATGTCATTATTGCTTTCAAGAGGCTCCTTTCCTCAATTTGGACTTCTTTTCTCATCTGTCCTTCTTTTCAGATGATAAATTATTTGGAAGCTGAGACATGTCAACTCATACCTGGTATCTCATAGGCATGTTTGTTAAACTCCAAGATAATTAATCCCACCATGTATTGTTACTCGTTGTTTTCTGAGATGATGGACATATTTCACCTGAAGGCATGACTCTAAAACACAGATAGGAGCAACTTTAAATATGCAATCCCCCTTGAAACACTCCTTTGGTAGGAAGGCTCAAAACACCAGATCAGTTTGGTGGCTCTTGATATTAGTGTTCATAATTTCAACATTATAAGTGAAAAATATGACCTGTGTTTTTAAGCTATTTTGACTTCCAATGGTTTCCTTTCTATTTCTAAGAACTAAGATTTTAACAAGTTTGCTTCATACTTACTAATATATAGCAAGAAGAATGAATTTTAAAAAGACATACTAAAAATGATAAAACTATTTTAAGGAACCTATGAAATATCTTAGTCTACATCTAAAATGCTCATTTCTAGCTTGGGGGAAATTCAACCGTAGCGATGTTTCAGTTCAAAACCATGATCAGTGACTAAAGCTACTCTAATACACCTTTGCTTTTATTTCTATCTGCTTTGTTCTATTCCAAATATGGACCATCACCTATAAATTCATTTTGCTAGTTCATGCTCAGATTTCACATTTTTATCTACAATAGCCTTGAAAGTCTTATTTCATCTCCCAAAAGAACTCAGTCTCACTCTCCAAGCATGCCAGTCTTTCTTAGGAGCTAAAGAACTCAGTGAGAGATTTGAAAGCAAAATGAGTTTTGCTGTTTGGCACTCAAAGAAAATGGCTTTACTTATGAATATTTCAGCTACCCCAAGAAAAGACACTGGGATCAAAACACACATTGAGATCCTTTAGCAAAAAGCAAATTGCTTGGTATGCAAATACTAACACTTCTCAGATCCAGAAGTGGGAAGTGATGTCTCCTGCCTTGAAGTCATTCTTAGGGAGGAAAACAGTTGGAAGAAAAGAGAAGCCAACATATGGCAGGTGTGACCAGCAGAGAAGTGAGTGTTGCCAGCTCAAACATCCAAAATAGACTGCCCTTGCCTCTTGTCATCTAGAATAATCTCACATGTAAATCACCCACAACTATGTCAGATCACAAGACAGTTGAAGCTCTATTTAATTATATTTAGGGATAATCATAGCAAGCAGTGCTTGGAATTATATGTTAGCATGAAATACATTTTATTCTCAACCAAATGTTTTGCTGAACAAAAAAGCAATCAAAGTATAAAAAGAAAAATAAGTTACTAACTATGAAACAAGGACATTTTTCTTAAAAGTAAAATATAGTGTTGTAAGTATATAATTGGGAATAAAATATAAAAGGTTTATAGTCAAATAAGTTATGTTATGCATAATTCTTTAATAACCAAAATAAAGTGTAGGTAGGATATTCCAACAATGTATTAAATATATTCCTAAATTATCATCAAATTATTTTTTTTACCCATTTACCTGTCTATTCAAGATGAATGGTGAACAGATAAATGAAAAGCAGAGATATGAATAGAATATTTACAACAATTCCAGTAGCACAGTAGGGCCAGAAAATTCAACCTGAACATAAGAGATTTAGTTGTCAATTTTAAACAAGAAGTTTATCATTATTTATTCATGGCAAGCCCAAAATAGTCAAAAGATCATTTATTATACTTACAGATTAGGAGAGAGCCATTCAATCCTAATGTGCCGCAGGAAGAAGCAGAGGAGGCTACAGGAAGTATGGAGCAGATATATGTGTAGCTGTTACAACCAGAGTCTTCAAAGAGGAGAAAATGTAAAACAGAAGTAAGATTAACTAGCTTGAATAATTACAGCAGGGTATACACACAGCTGATAGGGGAGCGACTAGGATTGTCCACACTAGTGCAGCAGCTAAAATAGGTCAAAAAATGATGTGAGTTGCAAATGATGCTACTCTATATCAAAAATGGATGGTGAGTCTACCAAAGGATCCTTTTAGTATCTATCAATCTATTCAATCTGTATCTATCTTGATAGATAGATTGATAGATAGATAGATAAATAGATAGAAAGATAGAAAGATAGATATAGATAGATTTGATAGATTGATTGATAGATTTATAGATTGATTGATAGAGAGAAAAGGAAGATGATGAGTAGCAATCATCACGTCAGAAGCAGCATAGAGGAAACACACCCTGATGTGTCCATGGAAAATTGGGATTGGTTAACTAATAATGGGGATTATCCCTGGAAATGTCTGACTCTTTCTTCCTCAGCAGTCATCAACTACTTACAACATTTTAGCTAAGGGTAGAGTCCTGTGAGATCTTTCCAATCCATGTTGGAACATCAACACTATCTGACACCAGACATGCTAGTCCTATGGCTCTTACAAATTTTATATCCACTCTTCTGTGATGTTTTCTGAGCCCCAGTTGTAGGGTTGTATTATAAATGTATCAACTGAGGATGGGCACCAAACAGAATATGTTGGGATATCTGACAGCCATTTAATTGTCTACTTGGATTCAAGGCATATGAAAGAGGCCAGAAGTCATACTTAGTACTACAGACCTTGGCAACTACATGTAACTGGAAAGGTTATGGAATCTAGAGGAGAACCTTCCATGTCCACATTTCTAAACCAGTATAACTCCCAATTGCATTCTCAAGATCTATATACGTGTCCATAGATGGATACAGCTCTTATCTCTCATCAAATAAGGTTTTTGTTTTGTTTTGTTTTTTTGGATAAAGAGACAATTAAACATATCCACGACTGATCAGAATCATGCAAACTCTTATTTGGGGGAAACTTTGAGACTTCTGAAGAATGGAATGATTTGTTCTGAGAGGCTTTGAGGTTCTTGACTAAGTGTATGGATGGTAGTCTTTGAAACATGTCTTACTGGAAAACTGAAGTTAGGCTACATGACCTTTATCATAGCTGCTTTTATCTCAGCAGAAATGTTTTACTTCCAGTTTCATTATGTTAACAAAGTCCCAGTTAAAGTAGGAAATGGTAAGTTAAATAACACCTTTCAAGGTTATTAAACAGTCATTCTTATTACATAGTAATATTTAGCTTTTGTTTATTTTTTTAACAAAAGGGGGATTGATTTGAATAACTGAAAATTGCAAATACTTGAAGTTATGGATCTGCTACTATACTTACATAAGTAAATTTAGTTCTTACAACCATGCTAACAAACATTTGTTGGGAAATGTGATACAAGATACAGAGAATTAGAGACTGTGGTGTGTCCATCTCTAAACGTGATGACTATATCACATACTCTATACCTAAGTATCAGAGATCATCAAGAGGGAGGAGACAGAAAGATTGAAGAGCCAGATGCAGTGTTTGTCTGCAACAAAAAAAGTATTTTCCAGATCTGACAGCAAGATTGCACACATGAAGCCACAATAGTTGAAACTACAGATGAAGCTATCCAAAAATTCACGGATAGGTGTTTGTAGGCCACATGAAATCTCAACCCCACCTAAGGAGCTATAGTCAATGGTTGCTGTAGTGGAGAAGAGTGAGCTTTCTTCAGGGATACTTCACTTCAGGGGCTACATTTGTTCCTATAGAATGACCTCTGTATATACAGACATCACTAAGAGGGCTCAGTGGATTTAGGGGGAAAAAAGAACATCAAGATGGGGAATAAAAGTTAAGGGTAGGGGTTATAAAGGAGCAGAGGAGAATTTGAAAACACATAAGCATTTTTCAGCTTTTCCCTAATTCAACCACAGGGGTGAGCAGCTTCTGTCCATTGATTGGGTACAAATATCTGCATCTGACTCTTTTAGCTGCTTGTTGGGTCTTACAGTCTAGTCATGCTAGGTCTCTTTTTGTGAACACTCCATAGCCTTGGTAATAGTGTCAGGCATTGGGTTATCCCCTTGAGCTGGATCCCATTTTGGGCCTGACACCGGACTTCTTTTCCTCAGACTTCTCTCCATTTCCATCCTTGTAATTCATTCAGACAGGAACAATTAGGGATCAGAGTTTTGACTGTGGGATGGCAACCTCCTCCCTCAATGATGCCCTGTCTTCCTGCTGGAGGTGGGCTCTATAAGTTCCCTTTCCCTACTGTGGGGCATTTCATCGAAGGTACTTCCCTTTGAGTCCTGAGAGTCTCTCATCTCGCAGGTCTCTGGTGCATTTTAGAGTGTTCCCACAACCTCCTACCTCTCAAGGTTGCCTGTTTTCTTTCTTTCTGCTGTCCCTCAGGGCTTCAGTCCTTTTCCCTTACCCAATACCTGATCAGGTTCCCCTCTTCCCCCCAACCCCACCGTACTGGCTGGTTCTGTGTCAACTTGACACAAGCTGGAGTTATCACAGAGAAAGGAGTTTCAGTTGAGAAAATGCCTCCATGAGATCCATGTAAGGCATTTTCTCAATTAGTGATCAAGGGGGGAAGGGCCCCTTGTGGGTGGTACCATCTGTGGGCTGGTAGTCTTGGGCTCTATAAGAAAGCCAGCTGAGCAAGCCACAAGAAGCAAGCCAATAAGAAACATCCCTCCATGGCCTCTGCATCAGCTCCTGACTCCTGACCTTCTTGAGTCTAGTTCTGACTTCCTCTGGTGATGAAAAGCAGCATGGAAGTATAAGCTGAATAAACCCTTTCCTCCCCAACTTTCTTCTTGGTCATGATATTTGTGCAGGAATAGAAACCCTAACACCCACCCCTCACTTTCCCTCCCAGACCCCTCCCTCCCTTCTCACTTGTGATTGCTTTCCTCTCCCTCCCAAGTGGAACTGAGATGTCCTGACTTGGGCTCTTCTGCTTGTTGACCTTTTTGAGTCCTGTGGACTGTATCTTGGGTACTCTTTACTTTTATTTTTTTTCCCTTTTGGCTAATAGGCACTTATTAGTGAGTACATAACATGCATGTCCTTTTGAGTAGAGGAGGGCAACCCTGTAGGAGGACCATCAGTCTCAATTAATCTGGACCCCCCAAGATCTCTCAAACACTGGACCACCAAACAGGCAATATACACCAGGTGATATGAGGCCCCCAACACATATACAGCAGAGGAATACCAGGTCTGTATTCAGAGATGATGTACCTAACCCTCCAAAGACTGGAGGCCCCAGAGAGTTTAGAGGTCAGGTGGGGTGGTGTTGGAGGCTGGGGATATCCATGTGGAGAAAATGGGAGGAGGTATGGGATGTAGAACAGTCAGAGGGTGGACAGGGGAGGGGAATAAAATCTGGAGTGTGTGTAAATAAATAAATACATAAATTTTAAAAAAGAAAACACATAAGCAGTTATGAAATTCTCAAATAGAAAAATTTTAAATAAGAATTTTAAACATATTGCCAAGTCAATTCTGCAATTCTAAAATGTAAGTCAGTGATAAGAATCAATTAAACAAGAGTTTAAAGAAATGTAAGAAGTCTATTTAAGCTAAGGAGATACTGAGTTTGAAACCCTGAGATTCAAATCCAGCTCAACCTGACATCAAATCCATGTGAATCATGCTTGATATCTTATCAATCGTGTCACTGATTCTACTTTAGCCCATTTCCAAATGTGTTGTTGTGTATGTGGCATAGTTCAGTTAAGGAAAAACAATCCTGCAGATAAAGATTTTCTAATAAAATTCACAATGCACATTTCTTAGATTACAGTGCATTCCACAGCCTTATCACGCCAATGAAATCAAATTTAATTGGTTCTTTCCAGAGGCAAGCATTTCACCTGGGGCTGTTCAAACATAACTCAGCTGCCTATAGAAGCTTCTGTACATTACCAAGGTAAATAGGGAGTATGGTACCAATAATGTGTTTATAAAAAGATAGAGAGATATAATATATGTTCTATGAAGGTGTGGGGAAATAAGGGGGAAAGGTGTGCCTCAGCAGGCCCAAGTCCAGGTATTTCTTCCCCCTGAGGGACCAGCCACACAAGAAGGTATAGTATAGAATAGAGTTTATTCAGGGCATGGGGAGGGGAGCTATGAGGGTAGTAGAGGCAGAGAAAGGCAGAGAAGGGGAGAGAGTAGAGAAGTAGAGGGGTGGAGGCCGGCCATGACCACGTGGAGAGAGGGGGGAAAAGAATGGGGAGAAGTAAGAGATAAGAGATGTAAGAGAGAGGCAAAAGATAAGAGAGAGAGAAGGGGGCAAGCAGACCCTTTTATAGTGGGCCAGGCCCACCTGGCTGTTGCCATATAACTGTGGGTTGGAGTTAAGATAGAATGCTAACAGGGAGTGTGTACTACAAATTCTGTTGTAAGGTGAGCAGTTTAGGATTTCTAACCTGATAAATTGACAACCTTGACTTGAGCTCATTATATTTCTTGATTTCTACTTAAAATAATATATTTTAAATATTTGCTTTCAGGCATTTAAGTGAACCTCATCTTCAATTCCAATGCACTTGGTGGGGTTTAAAATGGCCAAACCATCATAAAAGAATATCAAAGCCAGGAAGACATATATAATCCCTGATAGAAGACAACATTTGCTATGCCAAGATACTAAAACATAGAGAAAATATTAGTTATTACTCAAGGTCTTTTTTGTTGTTGTTCTTAGTAAAATACACTTTATCTTTTTTCCCCTTACAATCATTGTGCAATGTTAAGGAAATTGATGAAGAAAATTACAAAACTGCAATTAAGAGAATTAAAAACATTTAGAATATAGTAATTGTGCTGCTCTGGCAAAGTGGAAGTAGTAAATTCTTTTCTAATGTCTGTGATCTAAGCACCAGAAATCTGACTAGGTTTCTAGTACCAGGCATGACTCCTCTCTTGTTGGGTGGCCCTGACTTCCATTTAGATAGATATTGGTTGCCACTGACATGTGAGTGACACTGTTATACCTTTATGCATATCTTGCTATAATTGCCTTGGTTCATGGGTGTTGCTCCTCTCTCTTGGTAGCTTCCTGGTAGCTTCTGGAACTATGGAATCTAGACTGCAAGAAAGAGGCTTTTGGGTTAGATCCAGTTTGAATTATCCAAGTCCTGTGTACTACTGAACTTCAGCAATAGAATCTCAACTCCAACTCCTGAGAAGCAATCAATGACCACATTGATAATCTATATTGATTTTTGAGTCATTTGGATTACCCTGACCAGCCCTTAGAAAGGTAGGTTCTCAAGTCTGGTATTAAGTGTTTTGTCAGTCTATGTGTTTTGAGGGGAATATTGTCAGCCCATGTGGCTTCTCTTATTTTTTAAAATTTACATACACACACACATGCACACACACACACACACAGAGAGAGAGAGAGAGAGAGAGAGAGAGAGAGAGAGAGAGAGAGAGATTCATATATATTTTGTATAACTTTAGGTAAACATAAAATAAGATGACATCCTGAGACTTTATCAAACAACCTTGAGGTTATTTGTCTTTCTTTCTCTTCTTCATTAACCTGTCTCCTCCCTCCACAGCCAGAGCCCCCACTTCATATCACCTGTACCCTGCTCTAAGCCCTCCATCACAACCTATAGTCCTGGAGTCCCTTTATACTTCCCTGGTTTCTGTAGTATACTCAATCTAAGGATTTGGAACTAGGAATTGTAGATGAGACAGAACGTGTGTTATTTGACTTTCTGGGCCTGGGTTACCTCACTCAGTATAAGCTTTTCTAGGTACATCTATTAGCCTTCAAGTTTCATTGTTTCACTTTTCTTGATAGCTGAATAATATTTGGTTGTATATATATAGGACATTTTCAGCATCCATCCATTTGTTAGACATCTATGTTGCTTTCATTTACTATAAATAGGGCATCTATGAACATTGCTGGCCAAGTATTTGTGGAGTACAATGTTGAATCCTTTGGGCATATGATATGCCAAGGAGTGTTATAGTTAGGTCCCTAGATGTTTTTGGTTTTGTTTGATTTTGGGGGATTCTCCATACTGATTTCCAGAGTGATTATAGCAATTTGCATTTCTAGCAATAGTAAACTAGTGTCCCTTTTTCTTCACAACCTTGCTAACATTTACTGTCAGTTTTTTTGTGATTTTTATCCCTATACTCACAGATAAGTATATTGACCACCCCTCATAAAAGAAACTTTTATTCATAGCAAGTGGAAAGCACTGAAAAAAATCACTACTGGACACAATGGGAATATCAACAGGCTAGGTCAAATGGATGTATCTATATCACAGTTCCTTTATCTGTGGCTCAAGAGGCATTATGAAATAATGTTTGAGCAGAATATAAGAGCCAGAATACCAGGTCTGCTGTGAAACAATTATCTTAGAAACTAACTATCTTACCAAGAACAATGACAGTCTCAATGGCATGTTAACATGGAAGGTTTTCATGGTTGGGCATATCACCCCAAGACAACATAATATAGGCAACACTTGACTTCTGGAAGAAGAGGAACTAGCTTCACTGGGATGAGCCTCTTTATTGTTGGCAGATGCAGTGTTGTCCATCTTGAAACAAACAACAGACTCAGCAGGTGGTATTTTTATATTTTTGGGTACACACACAAACACACATACACACCAAAAATAATCAATGATAAAAAAGGCTAAAATTGAAGGGGCCATGGAAGAGTACTAGGAAAGGTAGCTGAGAGGGCTGGTGGGAGAAATGGGAAGGGAAGGGAAATGATGGAATTCTATTTCTTCTTTAAATTGAAAATAGGTTCTTCTGTCATAGACGTATTCCAACCGCACTTTCTCACTTGTCCCAGCTCCCCCAGCTCCCCTCTCTTCTGAATCCACTCCCCTTCTCTTTCCCTTCAGAAAAAAACCAAAGAGACAACCAAACATGAAAAGACAAAATACATATAAAGAAGGCAAAAGCTCTCACATCAAGACTGGAAAAGGCAACTCCATAGGAGAAAAAGAATCCCAAGAGGAGGCAAAAGAGTCAAAGACACAAGCCTTATCCCACCTTTAGGAATCCCACAAAACTACCAAGCTAACAGTCATATCATATAGGCAGAGGACCTGGTACCCACCCTTGCAAGCCACTTTAGACTCTGAAAGTCTATGTGAGCCCTGCTTAGTTCATTCAATGGGCTGTGTCCTCCTGGTGTCCTTCATCCTCTCTGATTCCTACAGCCTTCCTCTTACATGGGACTCTCCAATCTTGAAAAGGAGGAAGCCAATGGAGACCTCAAATTTGTATTCTCTCCTCATAATGTCTGGCTGTTGGTCTCTGTATCCACTCTCATATGCTGCCAGAGAAGTTCTCTCTGTTGATGGCTAGAAAAGGCACTGATCTATGACAATAGCAAAACATCATTAGAAATCATTTCATTGATTTTTTTCTTTTTTTAGACCAGTCATGTTTGGTTCTACCCTAGGTCTCTGAGTTACCCAATCTCCAGTTCCAGGCAAAGCAGTGTTTCAGATAGTTATCTTCTGATAGGGTTGGCCTCATGTTAAATTAGACATTAGTTGGCAACACCCACAAGTTTTGTGACACCCTTGCCCCAGCACATCCTGAAAGCAGGATAGATTGGAGGTCAAAGATTTTGTGGCTTGGGTGGTGTCCAGATTGTTCTTTCAAAAGCCTGCTGAGTACTTTCCTACACCAAATAGGTAGAGGCTTCATTCAGGTACCAGTTCCAATTCTCTATAGTCAATGAATCAGAATGCTATCCTCAGCAATGGGGTCCTGGTATGAGTTTGTGTGGAGCAACTTTCTGTCCTAGCAGCAGCCTCATTGTTTAGGGATCTCCACAGGACCTTCTGGTCAACAACTCCATATAATGTAACCCACTCTGACCACTGGGAGCCTTGCTTAGCTACAAGAGATGGCCATTTCAGAGTCCATATGTCCCATTATTGGAGTGATCACTAGGATCACTCTCACAGTGTCTAGGAAGTTTCCACTGCATTAAACTTACACACTGTTCCACCAAGTGCCCCCAGTTCCGGCAGTCTCTGTACTCTCTCCTTCCATCCCATACTTCCCTACTTGATTTTTCAAAACCCATCCCCATCTACCCTAGTCCACCCCCAACAAAAATACTATTTTTTTCTTTCTGAGGAGATCTATGTGTCTCTACTACATCCCTCTTCTTTAGCTAACCTCTCTTGGTCTGCAGATTGTAGCTTGGTTATCATTTATTTAATTACTAATATCTACTTATAAGTGAATACATTCCATATTCATTTTTATGGGCTGAGTCACCTCACTTGTGATTATTTTTTCTAGTTTCATCCATTTGCTTAAACAGCTGAGTAATCCTCCATTATATAAATGTACCATATTTTCTTTATCCATTTTTTATTTGAAGGGCATCTAGGTTATTCTCTGTTTCCACTATTATGAATAAAGTCACAATAAACATAGTTGAACAAGTGTCTTTGTGGGAGGATGGAGTATCCTTTGGGTATATACTAAAAAATTTTATAACTGGGTATTGAGTTAGATTGATTCCTAAATTTCGGAGGAACCACCATTTTGATTTCCATAGTGGTTGTACAAGTTTGCAGCAATGAAGGAGTGGTCCCCTTGCTCTGTATTCTCTCCTACATAAAATGACACTTGTGTTATTGATCTTAGCCATTTTGACAGATATAAAATGGAATCTCAAAGTACTTTTGATTCGCATTTCCCTGATGGCTAAGGATGTTGAACGTTTAAGTGTTTCTCAGTTGAATTCTGTCTAATCAGAACTCTGTTTAGATATGTATCCCATTTTATGTTGGATTATTTGGGTTTTTTGGTATCTAGTTTCTTGAGTTCTATATATTTTGGGTATTAGCCCTCTATCAGATGTGGAGTTGCTAAAACTATTTTCCCATTCTATAGGCTGCCATTTTGTCTGATTAATGGTATCCTTTGTGTTACAGAAGGTTTTCAGTTTTGTGAGGTCTCATTGATTAATTGTTGATCTTAGTACCTTTGTTTTTGGTGTTTTGTTCAGAAAGTTACTTCCTGTGCCAATGTGTTCAAGGCTCTTCCCCACTCCCTTTTCTATCAGGTGAATATATTTGTTTGTTGAGGTCTTTGATGCACTTGGTCGTGAGTTCTGTGCAAGGTAATAAGTATGGATCTATATGCATTCTTCTATATGCAGCTATCCAGTTTGACCAGTACCATTTGTTGAAGATGTTTCTGCCACAGAGTACATATCTAGCCGCTTGATCAAAAATCAGGTGTTCATAGGTGTTTGCATTTATTTCTGAGTCATCAATTTGTTCAGTTCCATTGATCAACCAATGTATCTGCTTTTATGGCAACACCATGGTATTTATTACTCTAGCTCTGTAGAACATCTTGAAATCAGTGATGGTAATACCTACAGAAGTCTGTTTTTTCATCATTTAGGATTGTTTTTTTAACTATTCTGGGTCTTTTGTTTTTCCATATGAAGTTGAGAATTGTCCTTTTAAGATCTGTAAATAATTGTGTTGAAATTTTGATGAGAATTGCATTGAATCTATAGATCACTATTGGTAGGATGGACATTTTTGCTATGTAAATCCAACCCATCCAGAAGTATAGGAGATCTTTCTATCTTTTGATATATTCTTCAGATTCTTTCTTCAATGGCTTCAGGTCTTTGTCAAACAAGCCTTTTACTTGCTTGGTTAGAGCTACTTCAAGATATTTGGTATTATTTAAGGTTATTGTGAAAGGTATTGATTTATTTCTCAGTCCATTTGTCATTTGTATATAATAGAAATTTGTTTTTGTTTTTGTTTTTGTTTTTTTCTAAGTTAGTATTGTATCCAGCCTCTTTACTGAAAGTGTTCCTCAGCTACAGGAATTCATTGGTGGAATTTTTAGGGTCAGTTGTGCATACTAATATATTCTGCAAGTAAAGATACTTTGACTTCTTTCTTTCCAATTTGTATCCCGTTGATCTCCTTTAGTTGTTGTAGATAGAACTTCAAGTATTATATGGAAAAGATGTGGAGGGAGTGGACAACCTTGTATTGCTCCTGATCTTACTGGAATTGCATTGGGTTTCTCTCCACTTAATGTGATGTTGGCAATAGACTTCCTGTACATTGCCTTCATTATATTTAGGTATGTCTTTTGCATTGTTGACTTTTCCAGGACTTTTATCATGAAGGGGTGTTGGGTTTTGTCAAAGGCCTTTACTGCATCTAATGAAATAATTGTATCTCAATGAAAAACTTAAACAATACAAACATAAAAATAAGAAAAATAATACAAAATATCTGATCAACACACACTTCTACTGTATTTATTTCTGTTTTATAAAATAAATTTGTATTGGTTGATTTGGTTCAGAAGCAATGAGCTCAACCTGGAATTGGGGGAACTTGATGGGTACCCAGAGAGATAAATGCGTGACTAAGTGGAGATGGAAGCTACATATTCCTTTTTCTCAGAATGTACTTCTTGCAGGGAGAAGTTTAAGATCCTACAATAGGCTACTTTTTCCCACTACTCTTTCACTTCCCATGCTTTACTTCATTTGTTCTTTACTTCTGCTATACTGGTATACTCCTTGGTCATAGAATAACAAATTATGCACCCCTAGGATCTGTTTTCTAGAGAATTCAAACTATGAATAACTTTCCAATGAATATCTTATTTTAGTTATTTAGACATAGGTGGCATGTTTATTGTATGCCAAAATATTTCAGTGCAATATTTCATTGAAACTTTTAATATATGATTTGGGGATGAAAATAACTAATTCATGCCCATGATAAAGAATCAACCAATTATGCAAAAGAGATAACTTCAAGCTTTTTAGAGTTATGTGTCTATAATCCAGATAGCTTTCTCTGGGCTTTAGCCACTAAGCCTTTCTTTTTAGGGATTCTGTTGAGATCTTTCCTGTCTGGTGTTTTCAATAAGGATTTATGACTATTTCTCATCTTTATTGTCTTTTTATTTATTGTCCTATGTCTCATCTTTTCCATGGATATTATTCAAAAAAAGATTTATACTAACTTGGTTTATGTATACTGCCCTACACGTATTCTTAAGAGTTCTGTTTGTTGTCACAGTCACCAGTACGGGAATAAAAAGAGTTCATCTTCTATATTCCAATTCTGCCACTAGCAAGCTTGTGGCTTTGGACAGATGACTTAATATTGCTGTGTCCTGTATGGCTTAGTACTAGAAACTTGACATAGGTAGTAAGGGTAGGAAGAAAGGATAGAAACATGTATAGAGAAGATTGATCAGGTGAGCTGTGCTCACTCTGTTGGAGCAACACCAACTAAACAACAACCTCAAACCCTCCCCTCCCTCCAGCATTGAGAAGAGGCGCTAAGTCTCAGTTTGCAATCATCTCATAGGAGGAAGCTGCATTTGTAGTTTTTGCACATACGGTCAGTGTTCACACATAGACTAGAGAAAAGATTTGTCAGTTCTGAGCCTGATCCATATGGGGAAGCCTTTACCATTGCCATAATCATGAGGCGTTTGGTTTCTCCAGCTTCCCACATAATAGCTCTAGAGGTTTGAGCCCATCCATTACACTAATACAGAAATGGTACAAACAGCATTCATACAAATGATTTAGAGAGACCTTAATTTAGAACAATGACTGGGAAATAGAAAATATGTAATGACTGATTTGCTGACTTCTTTCATTCTGTTGTCTCATAATTGTTTGAAGAAAGAGAAACATCATTGTAAATTTTCAAAGAATAGATCCTAATCCCTCACATCACAACTGGGGATTATTTTGACCTAATTGACTCTTTTAAATGACTCTGTACATCTACTAAATATCAGGATACGTGTGTGACCTTCCATGTACCTATAATACCCACCAGAAACTCTTGGTATGATGGTATGTTTAATAATACAAAACTTAACATGCTTTAGAAACATAGTAAGGTACATGTTTTGGTAAATATAGTTAATTTGATGTTTAAGGACTATTCTAGTCATTTACAGGTATGATATTTAATTATGCTGTGTACATGTACCTTACTATGTAGAACAAGGCACATTAAGACACAAATTACCATTTTGGAGACACATATAAAATACACATAGCATATTGTTGCCTATTCCTCTCTTTCTTTGCAGAGCACAGGACTAGATCATTTGAGAAGTAGAGAGTTCACACAAATGTCATTAGATTATCGCTACATTGTTACAACTTGTTCTTCAGAAATGGCATAAAATTTTAAGTCAATATTTGTTTTATCTCAAAGTTTTCTTTTATAGCAGTGTTTTAAATCCATATTATTCATTGATATTACGAAATAATTTTACTAACAGAAAAGAACACAACTTTGGATGAGCTCACTTAATTTCTTTCTTTTTCTTGATACTAAGCTTGCTATGTATCACAAGCTGCTTTCCAACTCATAATTCTTCTGCCTCAGCCTTGGTTGTAGAAGTTGTATCATAGATACATCCCTGGGAATTGAACTCAACTCTTTGAAAATTTTCTGTGTGTATCTAATGTATTTTATTATATCCACCCCCAATTATTCTCTCTCATTCGCCTTTCATTCTCATTGAATCTCTTATTCTTTCAACATTACTCCTCTACTTTCATGTTTTACAATAAAATTTATCATTTGTTTAATAAAACTTACTTCTCAAATTTGCATGAGGCAAGATGAGAAACTATATTAATAGTTACTAACAGTTCTTATTATTTGGTCTTACTGTTCCTTACAATGTTTTGTGGGGTGTCTGTTCTTACTACAGAAATCATTTCTTCGATGCCTTTAGTAAAACACAGAAACAGAATCCCCAGTTAATATAACAAGAGCGTTCAAAGCCATTGCTTGACATCTATTAGTGACAGAACATGGTCACTTGATATGGAAGTAGCATACAATCTTCAGATCTCCACTTCCTATGATATAAAACTGTGTTCCTTGGATGGGATTCTATTGTATTGCCTCAATAAACATTTACCTCTGTGTGTGGTTCGCACCTCAGAGACATTCAAATATTTGCTCTATCACTGTCAACCTAAGTGTTATTTACTGAGCATACCACCCTGTCCCCAGCATGTCCCATGATGCCTAGCATGCCTCGCAGCAGGGCAATGTGACTCTCTTGAAGCATTTCCCTTTCCCACCATTCACGGATCAAACAAAAATAGTCTTTAAAATCCCAGACAAGTAACATTAGGAAATTACAAAGTATAGTCATCTTTGGAACATTTCATTTTCTCCATCCTCTCTCTCATCTAGTTCAAACTAGTTTGTCTTGGCAAGCAAACTAGAAATGAATAGACTAGTTTAAAAGGAAACAACTCAACTGCATTTCCAAGTGGGGAAAAAAAAAAGAAAAGAAAAAACACTGCAGCATCACTTTAAAGCCTTTTTCTTGGGAAACTCAATTTAAAATCTACGGTGCACAGGCATGGATTACACATTTTGCTCATTTATACTTTCACATAAAGGTGATGCCCTGAGCAAATATTTAGTCAGGCAAATTATAATCTTATCAAAAGGAGGATTTATAAAGAGAAATACCAGTGAAAAGCTCGCAGTAATGAGAGGAACGGTGTCTGGGTAGCGATTTCTAGTCTTTGCATTGATATTTGACAACATCCTCCTCGGCGACAGCTGCTTTATCACTGCCTTTAATGACCGTAAACCAGAAAATCCTGCATAATTCAGCGGGAATGTTCTGAAGGCCCTCCGTCTGTCTGAAGAAGTCTGCTTGGCTGAACAGTTTTGTATCCGAGGGATTTCTTGACTAACAGGTGCTCCATTACACACACCAACAATTGGCTGAGTGAGCAGGCCCATAATTCAGTGTGCATTGCAGTATGATAACTGCCGTGCAGAAATGAACTTCCTCCAAGGAAGAAAAAATGGAGAAGCATTTAACTTGTCCAAATGCATTTAAGCTGAAGCTTTAGGGAAGACAATTAGAATTCTGAATAAGTGTTTGCCGTTCAGTCTCGATCCTCTTCTCACAAGCCCATGATTGTTGCTCACAGACAGAGCTACCCAGGGCAACATTAGTTTTCCCTTCGCAGACTTGTACTATTTTGGAATTAGTCCACAGTGGGAATTCTATGATCACTGATTCAAGTTGGAGCATGAGAAACTGTCCACTCAGCTAAAAAGAAAATAAAACAAACTTTGCACCTATTAACTCGATGCTGGTGCAATGTTAACAAACCTAGATTAAAAATGAATTTGGAAAGGGGAGGTGAACAATTCCTGGTCTTCGGAATGCAGCTTATAGCTCTAAAATTTTGCTATTGAAGCTAGAAGCTGTGATAGCAAAAGAATCACTTCTGCTGCATTCTTCTGGGAAGTTTAGGGAGAGAAGGATGAAGGATATGGTCATATTACTTTGACGTGTGTGCGTGCATGTATGCGTGTGCGTGTGCATGTGCGTGTACGTGTGTGTGTGTGTGTGTGTGTGTGTGTTTGCATGTGCCTATGGAAACCAGAGGGTGACACTGGCTGACCTTTGATATCTTTCTCAGCCTTGTCTTGAGCATAGACTGGAGACCAACAAGCCCTAGAGAGTCCCTTGTCTCCTCCCTCATCAGCACCAGGGTTACAGTCATGCAGCCATACCCAACTTCTTATGTGACTGTATAGATCCAAACTGAAATCCTCATGCTTATGCATCAAGTCCTTTTAACCACTGGTCTATCTCTCCCACCCTGAGTACTCAGATGTTTAAAAGTACACTCAAAGTAGATTGGGGTACAATACTATTGACTGATTATACACAAAATATAAACCTTAGGCTATCTGGCCAACAGAAAGCCCAATATTCCTATGTCCAACAGATGAAGAAGCTGTAGAATCCTCACTTGGATTCAGTGGTGATAATAATGGCTGTTTTATCTGCCTCTCACTGCAATGATTTACAAAAAGCAAATGGAACAATGTAGGATACCTTAGGAACGGATAATGTGCTATAGAGTATCAGAATAAACTCACCATAAAGGATGAAAATATGGATGTTTTATGAAGAAATTAGGTTGTTATTGATGGAAAGTCTTTACACAATCACTCCTATATTAGATTCTATCAACCCCAGCATGGTGGCTTACAACAATCTCTAATGATATCTGATGCTCTTTTCTGCTGTGTCTGAAGAAGGCAACAGTGTGCTCACATAAAATAAATAAATAACTCCATAAAATCACAAAAATTCATGGTATTTTTTTTTCCATTTGGGACAGTATCTTTGTCTAGAAGTTTATACAAGGCAAGAATAAGCAGATATCTTAGTACATTTCAGTCTATTACAGAATGTCACGGGCCCATATGTTTTGCAGCACTTGTTTGTTAGGCCAAAGAGATTAAAATTAGTTTGCATCAACTAATAAATGGGACATATACATAAGGTCTTAGAAGATCTCCAAGTATTAGCCACCTACATGAAATAAAGAGTGAATCTAGAACTTTCTTAAGCAGGCATCTCTGTGCCTTGCAGAACTGTGGCAAGACACAGATTATTTCATGAAGTAATTGAAGGACTTATTCTCCAAGATCATGGAGAAAAGTTCTCCTGTACTCCACTAATACTATGCTCACATAAAGCCATGAGCCATTTCCAAGACAGCTTGCAAATAAACAAATATTAAATTTTACTAATTTTAGTTATATTGGACCTCCACAGGGATGATCTCAGGCAAAATAATTTCAAATAGTTGCTTAAAACTAGGTGTTTCTCAGTATGGACATATTGATGAATGGCAGGGTTTTTTTTAATTACAATAGGCATGCCTAATAAGGGCAGGTAACTGACACACCAAGATAAAGAGTAGAGAATAAAACTAGTTCATAGAATTTCATCATATATTCTAAAATTAAGTGCTTTTTATTTCTTTCCAGGACAAATAAAGGTAAAATGTTTGGTAGAAGGAAGAGAATGTGTATCTGCATACATTATCATATATAGACATATCTATAAACACACATACATAATATACATATGTATATTCTAATGTTTACACATTATAAATATTCTTCATAGAAAGAGCATACTAACTCATTATCTAAAATCAGATGGTTAGTCTTGAAAAACTGCATATAGCTAACATTCTATAGACTGGCAGGTTATATTTAGGAATATATATGTATATGCACACACATATATGAGTACAATAACAATAAAAAAGAGATCATGAGATTGAAAATGAGCATTGAATAAATGGGAAGGTTTCAAGAGAAAAGAGGAGAAATTATATCATAATCTTATAATTATATCATAATCTCAAAAATAAAAGAACTATGCATTACAAGCACAAAATCTGCTATGGTTACAGTGTCATAAACTAAATTCCAACAACTAGACTTTCTTCTGTTCTTTGAGATATTCATCCATGTATAGGACGTGCTTTGATCCCATCAGTCCCCACTTCCTTCTCAACTTTTCCCAGACTCCTTCCTACAGCATTCTCCTTCTATAGCCCACTAAGTGGGTGGTCCTAAACTCATTCAATAGCACCCAAAAGGCCTTCTGTTAAAGGAGCAAAAGATGTAACCATATTGAAGGAGTTCTCACTTAGAAGGTGGTGCCTTTCCATGACAGATTTAAATATATGCTTAAAAGATAAAATCTCTTCTGGAGGGAAGATACTATTTATCTGAATATATGCCCAAATATGAACTGTATATTTTCACATGTATACACATGTATCCATGCCTTTACACTAACTTTGATGAAAATAAGTATTTTCTCTTGTAACAACCACCTCAGCTTTATCAGTCAGTAGAATTAGACATTGAATATAGACTTTTAAAAACACTGTGTACTAGATACGAGGTATTCTGTATTTGTCAAAGTACAATATTTAGATAGTCACAGAAAATTAGATATTAAACAATTTAAATTTTTTTAAAAAAACAATTCATTTGACAATAAATCATGCATAATCTCTTTTGTTATATAAGAAGTATTCCAAAGCTTCCCACTTTGTAGTAGGAGGAATGCGTTATGGATATATTCTCAGAACAGAGGCGGCACTATTAATACAAGGCTCTATGATACCGTGTTGAATCATCATAAAGCACAACACTGTTATTATTACCAGTAAGAGCTGGGAATGATTCATGATCTATTAGAATAGAGTTCCTTCAGAGGAGGCACCATTTTGGATAGGCATCCAAATAACTGAAATGGGCCTGTGCAGTATCTCCTAGCTAAGAATTAGGGGTTACTGTTTCTTTGGTTTGGTATTATTGACATGAAATTTTAACGTCAGGGTACAAAGTTTCTGCATAGACATGAGAGACCCAAAGGACAGAAGGAACAAGCATGACTCCATCTGTGAAAGTTGTTCAAGGTATATGAGCTGGAACACATTGTATAATATGATGCATTATCTTTGATTTTGATAATAATGTGCTTTTAAGAGGCCCAGAAGGTAATAGCTAAGCACAAGGAATATGTGTATTTTTACTTTTCTTATTTTATCATTAGTAAAGTCTCCTAGTGATGGGAGAGTACCACAATACTTCAACATTAGAGCTACTATTTTTAATGTTCTTAAAAGAGTTAATTAGTGGTATATATCTAAAGTAAACAGTTCATTTAAGAATCATGATAAGGCCATAAATCAAGGACACTAGCGTGAATAAAATTTTACAAATTCAAGAAACATGTAAAAGCTTGACTTTGCATATGGAGAAACAGGACAGGAGGATATTGAATTTGAATGATAGCATTTCAATTTGGGCAGCCAGCAGAGAGTGATACACAGTAGATTTACACAGCAGGAACATTCACTCAGAAGTAAAGGATTAGAGTGGAAGGCTATCTGCAATCATTTTAAGTGTGTAGAATATGAAGAAGGTGGATCTCCGGCATTTCACAAATATGTACTTTTGTCTAGTTTGCTTTGGATTTAATCTCAGAGTGAGCCCTGTATTAAGATGGTAATGCGCACTCTGTTAAAAAACCAAACCAAACAAAACAAAAAACCAAAAACCAAACCAAACCAAAAACAAAAACCTGATTCATTTCACTTAAACAGACCAACCTATAACCTGGCTTCCAAAACGCCCCGGAACTGTTGACTCTAGAAAACTATCAGTTGACATGACTCCTCCTTTGTGTGTATGTGTTTATAAATGTTTCACCCATCTCATTTTCAGCAGTAGAGCTCACACTGTTGGAGACTTCCTAGAGAAGTCCTCTTAAATGACTACAGACAGCTTCTGTTCCCTAGCTCCTGGAGAATCAACAATAACAAGTTTATCTCACTCCAGAGCCCCACCCAAATGGTTAGTAATTAAATGAACAAGAATTTAAAATTATACAGAAAGTGTAAAATCGGGATGGTGCATCTTTTCCTTTGGAGTTATTAAGTTAGAAGAGAATTATATTCACACATTTAATTTTGAAGGCTTCAACCCCCGATTCTTTCCCTGAGCTTCCAAAACCACAAAAGGGCACACTGCATTTATCACAGATGAAGGACTGTTTTTTAGTTACCTTTATTGGAATGTCATTGCCAGAATATGGTCAAACCAGAGGTAATCTTTCAAGAATTATTGAGTTATGTGTAGTGCATGTGCCTCTAATGCCAGTAGTCGGGGTGCTAAGGCAGGGGGATAATGACTTTGAGACAAACTTGGGCCAAATTGGAAGTTCCAGATGAATCAAGGTGGCATAGCATTACCTTATTTTACTTTGAAACACTGAGAACTATTCTTTTGTGTTACTTGATTTAAGTAGAGGGTTGCTATAATTATAACTCTGGTCATTCATCTTAGGAAAGGTATTTGTACAAATTCTAAGCAAAGGGAAATAGGTGAGGTGTGTAGACTAGGCCATGGTGTTTTGGGGACGAGAAAGTGTTAGAGAAACAGAGAAAGTGGTGAGGAAAGCTGGACTTGCAGATGTTTAAATTATTTTCATAGGAAGAAGAGAATATTCTAGAGATGCAGGTCATTCTTTATGTAAATATAAATAACTGTCAAATTATAGGAAGAGGCAAGATCACCTAGAGCTACAAAGTATGTCCTGGGAAAAAAGAGCCTACAATGAAATCTGGAACACTTCAGTAGTGACACAATCTCCCACACATAAAAGGGATCAGAATGAGATTAGTAGGGAATGTCAAAAGATGCCTGGGCCTATAGCATCCCCTAAGCCAAGAAAAGAAAGAGTCAAGGTCTAAGAAACAGCCAAGAGAGTCACAATCCCTACAGAAAGAAAGACTAAGTACTAAATTTACCATTTTCAGTGTCACAAAAACAAGTTAGTGGTTGAAATTATGACCAAAAGAAATTTAGACCTGCTGTATTTGGCTGTTGGGCCTGTCCCGAGCCTCCTCCCCTGCCAGTGATTGACAGGAGACCTGCACTCCAGCTCCCAGGTGACCTACACCCCACGAGCAGGTGAGTAGGAGAGGATGCCAGCTTGGCGGGGCTGGGCATGTGCCACAGACGCCTCCCATGCCCAGGAAGACCCCCTCCATTCGTGGTCTCTCAGTGGCCAGCATGGCACTGGGGATGTTCTCCCCCTCCTGCTGTCCTGAGGGAGAGAGGGTGAGGTCCTTGGTAGTGGTAGTGTTGGGCCCCATTTTGACCCTGGTTTGGGCCTTGAGGACAAACCTGAGCCTGGCTCGAGTTCTGAGACCTGTCTCAGTCACTTCTGTATAGGGGTGACTCAGCAAGACCTGTTTAGACCTCCTTCTGCCCTGCAGTTGCTGAAGTGGAGCTTTGCTATTGTCCCTGTCAGTTATCCCTTCCCCTTCCCTACCTCCTCTGCCATCTGTCCCCATACCTAAGTGCTCATCACCTTTTCCTTCTCTATATAAGGGATGGGCTGATACAATAAAGTTGAGTTCCTGCTTGGAAAAGACTCCCAGCCTGGTGTGTTTCTTTTGGGCCATCAACACTTGCCATCCCACTCAGCCTTGAACAGACCTGACTGGACTGGGGTTCTCTCCTCTCTCCTGGACCTGCCTGCAAGGAACCAACAGACAGCAAGAAGCCAACCCTTGGCCATAATTATAATTACTGATGCTTCAGAAGGCTTTGGATATGAATAAAAGACTAGAGCATGGCAGCTTTAGAAAGCTGTGAGGTTATTTAGAGCATATTGTTTTGCACACATTTTTATTTTTTATTTTTTACTTTTTATTTTATTTTTTAATTTAATTATTTAGTGACATCCCAAATGCTATCCTGCCTCCTAGTCCTCCCCTCCTAGAGTCTCACCCCATCCCCTCTTCCCTTCTCCTCTGAAACAGTACAGCTTCTTCTCCTCTATGAGGGTATCACCCCACCCTGGTGCAGGTGCATCAGGTCTCTACAGAGTTAACTGCATCCTCTCTCACTGCAGCCAGACAGGATGGGATGGGGGCCTTGGTCCCTCCATTGTAAAACAGGAGGCAATGATAAAATCAAGTACCCAAGGTGGGGAAAATATGTCAATGGAGAGGGAAAGAATAGTAAATATGAGAGTAGGGCAGCTGATCATGTTAGTTTGCTGTTTGCCAAAGCAAAATACCAGAGAGTAGGTGGCTTAATTACAGGCTGTTCTTTGTTTGTTCATTTGTTTATTAGGCTTACATTTAGTTCTGAAGATTCAAGACTCATGACCAAGTTATCAGCAGCATTAGTTCCTCCCAAGGTTGCTTTGACTGCCTTTGTGATCTACTGGTCTTTGTGTTTCTTTGTGTATCTTAATTTCCTCTACTACTAAGTAGATTAGTCAAATTCAATTAGGGAAGACCCTACCATTTTTTAAAAAATTTAATTATTTATCTAAAATACAATCTCCAAATATGGTCACATCTTGAAACAAACATTGGGTGTTATTACTTAAGTATCTTATTTGGAGTGATACAGCTGAGCCCATGATGTTGATGGAAGAGAAGGCTGCATTTGTGAGGAAAGAAACAAACATTGAAAGGATCTAGCTACTTGAAACTGACCAATAAACATCAGCTGTAATTATAATAATAGAAATGACCTCTTGGACGTTCGTTCATTTCCAGGAGAGCAGACTGATATCACACTTAAGTGTCTGGAGTTTATTTCCGTTGGTAACACCAAAATTGTTTCCATTCTTATTGTCTGAATTCATATTCATTTCTAATTCAGTCATCTGGTACCTCCCAAAAACCTATCATATGCTAGACATCAAAATATTTATTAAAAGGGATCTCAACTTATTTATAACATAAAAATATGTCATTAAGCTAAGTTCAACACTTAATTAATTCACCTTCTTGTGTTCTCTGTTGTTCTATGCTAAGC
Source organism: Rhynchomys soricoides (assembly GCA_019843965.1). NCBI lineage: Eukaryota > Metazoa > Chordata > Mammalia > Rodentia > Muridae > Rhynchomys > Rhynchomys soricoides. The sequence goes on along the minus strand of JADRCH010000018.1, from coordinate 5,187,573 downwards.
ATTTTAATGTTTGTACTTACAGATTATGTCAAAATATTGTGTCAAATTAAAAGTAAAACATATGCTATGATTTCTTTTGGCAAACTGTAGACTCCACTTGTTTTGATTCATGGATACTTGTTCATTGGTGGGTTCTGTCTTATTTGCATTACTTAACTAGGTTAAAACCCTAGTTTTAAAAAGTCTAAATATTTAGTATTTTAAGGACACTCTCATGTTATTTAGGTGCATGTTACAGAAAATATGTAATTCAAATGAAAATAAAAATGTATATATATGTATGTGTGTGTGCGTGTGTGTGTGTATATGTATATGTGTATATATATTTCTATATCTGAGTTCTAGATGCTAAAGATACTAAAGGAAATTTTTAATATGACAGTTTAGCTTCCTAGACAGACCATACTTGATAAGCTTATAACCTGATATATTTATAGCTAACAAGGATCAAATCTATGATCATTAGCTTTATTCTGTCATGAATCTTATAGACAGTGTGAATTTAAAAGAAAAACAAACAGAAATGGGACCTCCTTCATAACTAAGAGTCATTAATTCTTTGTTAATGCAACACACTTTGGCTCTTTGGGCATTATTACAATGAAGAATTGTGTTTTACAAAGCAAGTCAAGAAAATACATTAAATCATGACCCCTTTACTTTGCAGGACTTGAGTCTAAATGTCCTGAAATGAACTTTTTAGTTGATTAGTAATCCTCTGTTTGTCAGTTTAAGTAATTACTCTTCTCAATTTAATTGAAGTGTTATATGTGAGGAGCTAAGAGCTTGGAAGCAGAGCCACCTGATGAATTGAGTTCACTAGAAACAAAGCAGAGAGTTGCCATCCAGAGTCAGTGGAGCAGCCTGCTGGGAGGTGAAGTGGGGGAGTCAAGTAATAGGAAGAATTAACATCTCCTGCTCCAGTAATTGTGTTGGAAGGATGGGTTTCAAATATCCATTAATTTAAGTGGTCTTTATTCCATCATTAAGCAAACTGCATATTTGGCACCAGCTTTTTCATACATTTAGCACAAATAGACCATGGTGTGAGTACATGCCCTTGGGAGTAATTCTTACAGGAAGCATCTGTACCCCTTGTGCCCGATTCTGATGTAACCAAGGTTGGGTGATTACTGGGCAAGCTCATAAGAGCACTGCTACTTTTCTGAGGGTCAGAAATGAAGCTTTTCACCTCTTAGAGCTGAAACCTCAAAGCCTGTTTGTTCAAGGGTAATAAGTCCCTGAGAAAATTGCTTGGTATTACATAAGGTCTTACAATTCTGAAATATTTAATTTAATAATTAAAAAATAAAAAATATTACACTCTACAGGTCTAAGCACCCTCATTAGCCTTCTTGAATCTGCATCCCCCAACAATATCTTGGTATTTCTGAAATTAGGGTATCCCTTAACACTTTCCTGCTCTAACCCCTTACAAAAACACTAATAAAAAACTGATGTGCTAATATTTGGTTAAATCTCAGACATTAAAAATTATTATGTTTCAATATTCTCTGAACATGTAAATATGTTTTCTTCCCTTACATGTAGCCTATTAGATGGCAAAAGAGGTGTCCGGTGATGTTGTGTGTCTCATCTTCATTAGTTTTCTCCACAAGGGGATGCTAATATGTCAGTATTCTTATGTGGATGAATATCATAGTTCTGAAAAATATCAAAGACTGGATTGTATTCATTCACTGAAATAACTAATAAATACCAGTTTTGAGTGACTGTAATAGAAATAAACACACACACACACACACACACACACACACACACACACATGAGGGGGGGGTATTTAATACTCTAAGTAAAGAGGATCCTGGAAAATAATGTTTCTGTCTTCAAAAATAGATATAAAATGACTTAAAGCTTTAAAGCTTGGGTCCATGATGCTTTGAATTGTCAAATTAAGATGAGGATATTTGACTCTTCTGGCACTCCACTTAAACAATTAGCAGCATAAACTCTGCTGATTTATATACACACATCACATACACCCCAAAGCATGAATAAAAATAATGGGTTTTGATACCAGACTTTAACCTGTAGTACCCAGGAAGCACAGGACTCCCTGAGTACCTCTTTGAGACCCTGCATCTCTATCTAATGCTTCCTATGGCCATGTGTTCCAGCTCAGGTATCTCTTATTCAGAACATGGTAGAAACCCTTCAGTTTGAGAATAAGCCATGGTGTCATAGAAATGTCCATACTCCTGTATGTTGCATTGTTCATTTTGATTTTGTTAGAAGATAGAACCTAAATCTTCCTGGATACTTAGGCTGTTATTTTCAAAAGTAAATTAATCAAGACTGATATTGATATGAACTGTCCAAAATTAACAGTTTCATTCTTAAAACCAGAGTAAATTTCAACCTTAGACAAATTAGACTTCAAAAATGACTTGAGTCAGGGCTGGGGAAATGGCTTAGAAGTTAAGTGGACTGGCTGCTTTTCCAGAAGACCCAGGTTAGACTCATTCATCCACACAGCAGCTCACAACTATCTGCAACTTCAGTACAAAGTAATCCTTTCTCTACTGTATCAAGAATATCAGTCACTTACAGGGAGCACAGACATACATACAAACAAAACACCCACACACGTAAAATACGTACTCACATTAATAGATCCAATATAGTGCCATAATAACTATAATATTAAATATTGCTTAGTTAGCACACCTTTACCTTACATGAAAGGATTAGTATAGATAGACCAATGATGTAGGATAGATAATAGATAGATAGATAGATAGATAGATAGATAGATAGATGTGCAAGAAGGTCTTAGAACATTGAATGCCACATTAGATAACTATTCTTAGGAGACCAACAAAAAAGTATTGGACAGAATTAAGCACAAAGAAAAAATGTGAACAAAATTCGTAGCTGAAGACAAAACACATAATAAACAATTTCATTTTTATCCTTTGGTTCTAAAGAAGCCTAAAGTGGGATCATGCCTGATATTTTGAGTGCCAGGACATACAGTATGTCCTGTAGTATTTCTGTAAACTGCTTTTCTGCTTCTCTTCTCCGCCACTGTTTTCTCGTTCCACCTACTTGCCTTGCCTGTTGTCCTTTTCACATTGCATGCCATTTCAAGAGGGGCACCTTAGTTTATTTTAGATATGAAGGAGGATATAAAGGTGTTCATTAAAAATTAATGACTGAAAATGTGCTGTGCTGGAGGACCCTGGTAAGGTGACCTCAGCCAGATGACTGAGGTAACATCATCAATGACAAATTATATAGACACCATATTCCCTTGGTAGAATGTGACAAAATGGTACTTTACCTCTTTGGTGTTCTCAAAACCATTACTCCATTACAAACATGAGAGAAAACATCAGACAAGTTCTAAAGAAAAGAAATTCTACAAAATAACTGACCAATAAATATTCTTTCAAACCGCCAGTTCTTAAGAACCTGAAACAAACAAACAAAAATATTGGAGAATCTCTCACAGTTAGAAATATTCTAGAAAGATTATATAACTAAAGACAATGGGGTCTTGGAGGGGTATGAATGGAACAAGACCATAGGCAAAATATAGACGAATTTGTTCTAAGTATAAATTTCAATTCATAATGGTCACTGTTAATTCATTAATTACAAGCTGTTATTATTTAAGGCAATAATAATGGGGAAACTGCAGAGTGTCTAGTAACTCTCTTCACACATCAGTGATTACGAACCTAAGTTTAAGATGGAGGTATCTATAAGAATAAACAATAGAGTCTGATATTGTAGATGCAGAATGACTAACTGACATCATGCCTGGGGTGTGGTTTTGGAAAAACACGATGGTATACAAGAATATGTTTCCTATGTCTCTATGGGGCTGATATAAGTATATATTTTCTGACAGAAAAACAAGTCACATGACTAAGATAATTTAGAAAAGAATGTTTGGGAGACTCAAGTGAATAAATGGCAAAGGTGATGTTCAGTTCAAGTGCTCAGAGTGTGAAATTTCTTCCTAAGTATGATAGACAGCTCCAGTGAAGGGAAGAGTAACCAATCAACACGATCTGGTCCACTTCTTCTGCATCACATTTCCTAACAAAGGCAGAGTGCAAACTCCCTATGAAGAAAGAGTACTATATGGCCCACAAGGATAAACTTCAACAATATGTTAGTGTCCCTAAGCATAGGAAACCTGCTCACTCTAGTTGTTATCCCATCATACGTCCCTCCATCAGACTTCTTTGAAAGCTCTCAGGTACCCTGACTCTGAGAAAGTAATCCCATCATTTTATGAAAGGAAGTCAAGTTGATGTTCTGGTTTTCACCCCATTTTTCTAGCCTCATTGGTCTTCAGATTTCTATACTATCTCAAAATAAAACTTCTAACGGATGCCATATTAATAAAGACTTTGATTTGGTTACAACTGGAAACTGACATACTGGTAGCATAAATAGCATAGTTTAGAAAAAAGTAGGTAGGTTTGATATCATATTACTCCATTCAAGAACCTGTAACACATTTAGCTTTTCCTGTGTCCTTCCCCATGTGTGAACTTCAAGTGCACAGACCTGATGGATTGTCACTCTTCACATCCTGTTCCAGGTAGAAGAATTAATGAAGGAAGATAAGAGGGACAACAGATGCATGTTTTCTGCTTAAAATGGATGGAGACAGTAAACCTCAGCTGAGGAAAGACTATTACTCCTCTGGAATTCTGTATGCTTTGGCAATAGAGTTCTTTACTTTAAAAAGAATGAAGAAAATCCATATTAGGGCATCTCTCAGAGTCTCTCACATAACTGTAATCTTTTTTATCACTTAGAACATGATTTTGGGGTATTATATAAAGGTCCTGGGAAGATTTAAGCTCTGTTCACAGCTCCACTATATAGTAATTATATGACCTTGATTGAATCACATAGCCACTCTGAGATAGTGCTTTTTCAGTTCCCAAATGAGATTGATAATTTACTATCTTTCATCCTTAAATAGCTAACTTAGGTAAACGCATGAGAAAAGGGCCCTAAAATTGACAGTGGTAATGACTTTACAAATATAGAATGATATTACTACAATAATCTATTTCATTCTTTTGAGTTTATCTGTCTATGTCCAGAGCCCACCTGCCTTCCTTAAAGAGACACAGAATTATTTATGAATGATACAGTTTCATAGAATGTATATTCCTTTGACTCTAAATTATAACCATATCAATAAAAACTCTTAAAAGTTTTTCTTAAAAGTGATTCTTAAAGAAGTGAAAGTAGCATTTAGTAGTCACATTGTTCACTGCATTTATTCTAACTTTAGAAACCACAGAGGAATTAAATGAGTCAGCACTTTAAAAAGTAAAATATAAGTGCAAACTGGTAAAAAAAAAATATCGACTAAAAACACACAAATCAGAAGAGATACATAGTAGTCCATTAAAGGTCAGTGGTTTTGGAATTATACAGATGTTCAGATTTCAGACCTATGTGATGGATATTCTATCGAAGCATGGATACTTTCATTCATTTCTCAGATAAAATTTTCATGTGTGCATATATGTGAATGTGGGTGGGGCTTGGGTGCTTAAGCTGTGCTTGTATTTGCAGAAGCAAGAAGTCATTATTCCATATCTTACTCTAACACTCTTCTTCATATTTTCTGAGACAGAGTCTCTTACTGGACCTGGAGTCAATCCTTTTGGCCAGTCTGACTGGCCTGCAAGCTTCGATGGACTCCGTTTTTCTGTCTCCTCAATGATGTTGTCACAAGTGTATGCTATTGTGCCTGTCTTTTTACATAAGTTCTGGGAATCTGAATTCTTGTTTGCCCAAAAATGCTTAACCCTCTGGGCCATCTCCTCAACTGTAATTTTCTCATTGGGGAACATTATAGAAGTAAAATTGGTGGGTGCCATGCAAGAGGAGCTACAGTGGGCAGGTGAGCTTTCCAGAGATGGCCCTCTGTTTTGTTCAGCTGTGATGGGTGGACCTTAAAAATGCACAGCCCCAAGGGCTTCATCCTAGGGTTGCTTCTTGCTGCTGCTGTGCCTTCTCATATTTGTCATTGCTATATTCTTCACATATCTGGCATGGTGTGATTGGACATGAGGAGACTCTTACTATATCCTAGTGTGATTACCTCCTGAGAGCTAGCCTATGCTATTGGGCACTTTCTCTGCAGATCAACATGAAGATGAACTTTTATAAAACAGTATTTATTGTTTAGATGAATTAGTGATTTGCTTTAAATAGATTTAGGAAGTTAGAATAATTGATAGAAAGTTTAAGGAGATAGTTTAAGTTGTTTTGCCAGAAACACATAATGAAGTTAAAATTAAGATCAGGATCTGTCCTCTCCCTTGTAGAATAGTGCAGGCTGCATCAGTCAGAAAAGGAGTACAGTGAGCTTTCATGCATTACAAGCACAGAACTATAAAAAGAAAATGATTCCATTATGAGTATAAGGATAGAGAATAGATGATTAGCCAGTTTAGCTGAACAAGACTTCAAAAATAAGATGTAAGATAGATGATGATCTGTTTCTTGGTAAAGCATAGGAAAACTCTTGCTACTATAGGCTGGCTTGCTTAACTTTGTTAATAAATAATAATAAAACAATGTTGCTTTGGGGTTACATTGAACTTGTGGAGAGAAAAATGGCAAATGTTTATGTAGGTATGAGTTTCAAAAGAAAAATACATGATCAACAATCCTGTTGTAATTTCCTTTTGTGTAATTATTTTGTTCTGTTTTAGATTTTTTTTTTATTTTAGAGATTATGTAACTTATGGCTATGAGGTAATCATTTTCCTGTATAGAGAACTTTGTCTTAGATGGTATAAAAAGGCTAAAAGAAAAAACAAAGCTGTTGGAGCGTTGCTCCATCCATCCAATATGTCTGTCTGTCTGTCTGTCTATATGTCTGTCTGTGTGAATGTGTGAAATTGTTGCAACTTGTCTTGCTTCATGTACTCAGTATGTGTGTGTGTGTGTGTGTGTGTGTGTGTGTGTGTGTGATTGGCCCCCAGCCTTTTTTTTTTCTAGTCACTGTCTGTCATTGGCAGACATTGGCAGACACATTGCTCACTGGTTCCTGTCAACACTACTAGTACTGACCCCTGTCAGCTGCTATCAATGTCAGTCCCCAGTCACTAACTCCACACTTGACCCTCCTCAGTTTAACTTGTGGCATCAAAGCTGGTCTTGGGCATATGAGGTAACTTGGGGGGCAAAACTGGAGAACAGATCCCAAAAGTCAATGTCAAAGTAAAACATTTGAATTTCCACCAATTTATCAAATAATAATTCACTGGCAGCTATTTAGAGATTATTCACATATGATCAGTTTGCCAAAAACTAAAACCAAAAATGTACAGAGTTCGAGCCAGTAGAGCATAAATCTTTAAGAGATGCATTTACTAGATAACTCAACCATTCCCAAATAAAATGATAGACATTGCTAAAGCTAACAATGCTGATCTGAATAGTGTTTGAAATCATGAAGACTCAGGTGAAATTAAAATTGGAGAATACCTATAATTTGGTTATTGTTCATTTCTTAAGTTGATGGTTTCCTGAATTACTTTTTTTGCCAGTATAGCAACTCCCAACCTCCCAACCACCATAATTTATTGCCAGATCAGTTTTTTTTTTTTAAATATGATAGATGATAGACCTGTTGTAGACCAATGCAAATACACATCAGTCAGTAATAATGTAAGCATGTCATTAGCCCAGAAAACCTATCAGGGCAAAAGGGTCAGATCCATTAGTGATTCTTTGATAGTGGTGGCTTCATGATAACATGCAAAATGAACACAAAAATATCCATTTAAAAAGCTACTGTGGCAAGGAAATGTCAGGGCAAAGAATGACAAAGAACAATTGCAGAGCTTAGAGACAAAGAACATTGTTATGATCTCTATGAGTCAGGATGGATTACATGACCAAAAGCGAGAGAACCCAAGGAATTAGATAGGCATTCACACTTTCTGTCTTTGTTGTATATTAGCTATGTCTATCTGGTCATTAAGAAAATCCTCCAAGGGCAATTTTGCTCCCAGGTAAGGGTGTCAAACCTTTTACACTGCAGCACAACATTGGCATCTACAAGGTCAAGTTACAAAGTTAAATAACATCTCATGTTTTAGATATACTAAGGATTTTGTGTTGGGACATACACAGAGCAAGGCTGGATATGCCAGACTAAATTACTCAGGATTCACCTTTCTTTTCCTTCCTTTCTTTTTCTAGCCTTCACCTTATTACACAAGCACTTTCTATTTATATAAACACATAAGTCAGCCTTGAATATAATAAGAACATTAGTAAACTTATTTTGAATAAGTTGAATGGTATGAGGTAGGATTCAAGCCTAATTCACCCTGATTCCATAACGCATGCTTATTAGTGATACAGGGCAAGATAAAATGCATTCTAGAGATGGCCAGAGTTCATTTGTTGAAGAGGCACTGGTAGTTTCTGGGGTTTTGTTTGCTTGTTTGTTTTGTTTTATTTATGAAAATATTTTAAAAATTCAATAATGCCATTTTTTCATCTCCATAAGGACAAACTGGCATCCAGAATTCTTATTGGTCACAAAAATTAATAAAATAAAAATAAAATAATAAAATAAAAAATTGGCATTAATATAAATTATTCATTCTACTTAAACATGATAACCCTAAAAATCTTGAGATATGTAGATTTGCTTTGCAAATTCTATACTCAGCTTATTTTTCAGATTTTCATGGTTCCCCATCTCTTGAGCACAGAAATAGCAATTTTCTCCCTCAGAGAAGCATTAATTCTAATTCCCCCAGTCACTCAAAAACACATCTTCACGAATGATCTCTTACAGAGTACACAGACATCTGTTAACAGAGTTCATGTTCTTTTCATTGATTGTTTTCTCACATTGTTGAATATTTTAATTCATTTACAAGTTTAAGGTCATATTGGAAGGTTTGAAATGTAGGAAGCCATAAAAGCAAATTAAGTGTTTAAGTGGCTGGGGGGGTGGGGGAGTTCGGTAACTATTTTTCTTTTAATAATCACTCTGGATGTAGCCCTTTTATTAAAGAAAAAATTATAGCCAAATTCTACTTTATATTTCCTTCTAAGTAAGATTCAAGTGTCCTCCCTCAGGTCCTCCCTGTTTCCTTGCTTCTTTTCGTCTGTGGATTACAGCAAGGTTATCCTGTACTTTATGGCTAATATTCTCTTCTAAGTGACTACATATCATGCGTGTGTGTCTGAGTCTGGGTTGATGAGGAGGTAATGAGGGGAAGGTATGTAAGGATGGGATCCAGAGGAAAGGAGGAGTGGGGACTGTGAGTTGTCTATAAAGTATTGGGGAGGGCAGGAGTGAAGGCCTGAGGGCCAGCAGAATGAATTGAAACAGGCAACCTCAGGAAGTGGGAGTGGGGGAACCCTCTAGAATGTACCAGAGACCTGGGAGGTGAGAGATGCTCAAGACTCAAAGGAAGGTACCTTAGATGAAGTGCCCAACAGTGGGGAGAAGGAACTTGTAGAGTCCACTGCCAGATAAACAACGGGACATCTAGAGGAGGGATGGGGTTGCCATCCCACAGTCAGAACTCTGACCCAGAATTGTTCCTGTCTAAAAGAGCTGCAGGTACAAAAATAGAGAAGAGACTAAAGAAAAGGAGGTCCAGTGACAGGCCTAAATTGGGACCCATCTCAGGGGGAGGCTCCAAGGCCTGACCCTATTACTGATGCTATGGTGTGCTTACAGACAGGAGCTGCCCTCTGAGAGGCCCAACAAGCAGCTGACTGAAACAAAAGCCAATATTTGCACCCAACCAATGGACTGAAGTCAAGGACCCCTGTGGTTGAATTAGGGAAAGGCTGGAAGAAGCTGAGGAGGAGGGCAACCCCATAGGAAGACCAGCAGTCTCAACTAACCTGGACCCCCGAGATCTCTCAGACACTGAACCGCCAACCAGGCAACAAACATGAACTGGTCTGAGGCCTCCCATACATATACAGCACAGGACTGACTGGTCTGGCCTCAGTGAGAGAGACTGGGGAGGAGGAATGGGATGAGGAACTATCAGAGGGCAACCCAAGAGGTGGATAATGACTGGACTGTAAATTAAAAAAAAAAAAAAAAAAACTTTTAAAAATTAAAGATTAAAAAATGGAAGAAAATGCATCCACTAAGGAAAAAAATCAAAGGTAATATTCTTTCTCTTTATCAATAATCAAGTCAAATAATATGACAGGTTTTGCAGAGAAGCATGTGCCCCACCAGAAATAACCATTTTGGCATGGCATTTGCTTGCCATCCCCAAATCTTCCACATTAGGACACCCAGAGAGGAAGAGTCCCAGATTCAGCCTAAGCTACACAGTGTGACTTTGTCAAATTAAAAATACTAGTACTGATAATAATTTTAGAATGCTGATTTTGCTCTTGTGTTCTTTGCTCTAGTTCTACCTCAGAAGAGTAGGCTTTTGCATCAAGCCTAACGACCACATTAACAAGATCAGCCAGATGTACTCCACAAGGTCATCACTAGCTCCAGTGGCTTCAACAGGACAAGGCTGGCATTAGACAGTATAGTACAGATGGCTCCTCCATGGGAGTCTGTACTAGACCAGCTGCCACAGGAGGATGGCCTTTTTTGCCATAGGTAGGCTGATTACAAGGAGTTTTGTCTCCCGACTCCCAGGTACCAACTCCTCTGAGAGGATATTGGACTCAAATGTAGACTCTGGAGAAGATAGTGATCTTGTAAAGACCCCCCTGTGTGGCATTAAGTCATTTTCTTTCCCAAGTGTTCTTCTGCAAATTCTCTTAGCCTGTTTGTACTTACTAAACTTCAGTCTGAGCATAAAATTTAGGTCCCTCTTATCATCACCAATTTCCTCTGTTCTGAGTCCTTAATGGACCAGGACAAATATATAAATATCATGCTTTGTTTTGATAATTAATTTCCTTTAGGTCAAGACTGAGTGATAAGAATGCTACCTCCACTTTATGAATAATTCATTGCTGCAAATGATCCTTATTCACTTAGAACTCATAGAAAGGTATCAATTTTTAAATACACGTTATCTATGCCGGAATCTCAGTTCTGCCCTGTGAGCTAAATGATTAGGCAATTTGTTTAATCTTTTAGAGTCTCTCTGTATCTGTCTAAAGATGAATTTAAAAACGCTTGTCTCACATTCATAGCCAAGAGTCTAAATAAATATATACATGTAAATATCTATGAAGGCTATATACTGGGTACTTCATGGTTTCCTCTATTTTTTTTCAGCCTTGGGTAAAATAAAGGACTCAACTAAATCACAGTACTTTGATTTCTAGTAGGTTTTTTTTTCAAAAAATAATATGATGGCAAATTCATAAATAATCCAGGAAATTAAGTACATACAAAATAACTGAGTAATAACTAACATTTGCTTTTAAAATATGATGGTGAAGATATAAATCAACTTGGTGATTAAATAAGTGAATAAAACAGACAAATAAATATGTAAATAGGCAGCAAAAATCAGAGGAATATATAAGAATATTCCTTAAATATAAATAGGCAGGAATAACCAAAAAGCATAAGCATAATCTTTTTAAATATGTTTATTTATTTTATGTATATGAATGTCTAGCTGCATGTATGCCTACATGACAGAAAATTACTGACATCAGATTATATTATAGATGGTTGTGAGCCACCATGTGGTTGCTGGGAATTGAACTCAGGACCTCTAGAAGAGCAGCCAGTGCTCTTAACCACTGAGCCATCTCTCCAGCCCCATATGCATATCCTTAAGATGTTAGCACATTTTATGTGCCCAATCCAGTAATGAATGTGGTCATGCTCAGCACTTGCGTTGAGCCTTCTAACTCCCCCTTCCCCCATTGGTACACTAAGACTTCATAAACTCCATTTTAAAGTCGAGAAAACTTCTAGGAGTGATATTACTCAATCAGTTCCACAGGTAGTGAGTTTCAGATTAAAGAGCCCAGTTACAGTGAAGTTCGTGAAGTTGAACATGCCCAGTCTCACAACAATAAAGCAGATACACATTCTAGGAGACTTTCCTCAGTTTCCCTAAAACATTGTTATTTTATTCCTGTTCTTTGCTTCCTCATCAGTCATCATAATTTAGCACACTATATATGCATATATATGTATACACACACACAAACACACACACACACACACACACACACATATATATATAGTTTACTATTAAATTCTTCATTAAAGAATACATATGAAAGTGCTTTTTTTCCTTCTGTCTGTTATACCCCAGTTGTTCATAACAATGTGCAGGACATTATAGCAACTCAATAAAATTTGTGGAATGAGTAGATGAATAGACTCACCTCAGAATTATAAGTCTAGCACTGGAGTCTCTGCTCTTTAACTCAGACTCTCTGTCTCAGGGAGCGATGCCTCCTGCCATGGTAAACAACTCCTCTTCCAGGTGCACATGAACCAAAATCCAACTTGAAGAACTTTATGTTGGCCTTCAATAATGATGAATTGGTTGCTGTTTCATCAGTGCCCAAGAATTATGAGACAACATTAGAGACCTGGCAAGTACAAAGCAACACCAAGTCCAATTCAAAGAGAAACACTCTGCTGAAGAAGCTGATAGTGGGAGACTAAAACTGAGACTTCAATTCCCCTGTCTGGGCATGGTTCCCAGGCCCAAGGCATTAAGAGTTTGCATGAGAGACTTGGTTGAAGACACTAACTCTGACCTACGTTTCACCTCCACTCTCCATGAAGAATGGTTAATTTAATATAAAAGACCCTTCTCATTTCCTGTATGGCTCTAAGTTATCAGGAAACACTGTCTAACAGCATGCAGGCATAAACCACCACACGGTCAAGATCAACACCTCATACTCTGACTCTCCATCAGTGTGGACATTTGGAAAACTTAAGTTCTCTATTTCCATATCAAAGTCCATGCAAGAAAGCATGCATGGTATCATAGCTCTAATATATTAATGGTGTGAATTAATTAACTATGCTATGAAATTCTGATGAGCTGAAAACCCCACTAAAGAATTTTTACTCAACAAGAGGAACTATAATTCCATGTAATTAGCCACAATTATTCCTAATGATTTAGTGAATTTTTTGCCATACTGCATACATATTGGTGATATAATGAAGACACATTAATAATCTGCTGGGTTTTAAAAAATGTCTACTCATGCAGAAATCTGAATACAAATTGCATACAGATCCATCCTGGGAACTTTTCATATTCATAATGTTTCATCAGAAACTATTAGACCTTAAAGCAGTGGATCTCAACCTGTGGGTCTACCTCAAGAACCACAAAGCAGATATCCTGCAGGCAAAATATTTATAGTACAATTCATAACAGTGAACATTGCAATTCTAAAGTAGCAATGAAGTAATTTTATGCTTCACCTTTTAACGTTTCAAAATAACTAAGGCACAAACAAGGCTTTAAAGGATTACTAGCCCAATCTAACAAATGATCTTTCTAAGTTATTCCTGCCTGCCACTGAGCAACATTTCCCAGACTTGCCCAAGGATAGCCACTGCAATAGAAGTAGACAAAGACCATTCAATAAAAGGGAAATGTGTTGCTCAGTCTATGTTACATGACTGAAGAATAAACAACACCATAGATTCAACTACTTCCTATCCTACTTGATCAGGAAAGGTAGATTGCAGAGCTGGGAATGGTACCTGGATAGGCGCTGTCCAGGGGGCCACATAGAGTGCAGGACACCAATTCTAAATAGGTAAACTTCAATCCATGGAAAATAAAGGAGGAGAAAGACCTGGACAGAAACCTTCCCTTCAGTTCTCTTTCCCTTGGGCTGTGTGTGGTTTGTGTGTGTAGCCTGCCTAGAGGAGTCTGACAATATGTCTGCTCTCAAAGCTATCGTGTTCCCTCTTAGCTTGTCCTGAATTGCCAGCAGCCTGGTGACCACTTGCAACTTGCTGGGGTTTAGAGTCACCCTGGAAACAAATCTCTGGCCATGGTTGAGAGGAATGTTAAGTTCAGTAAAGTGGGAAAACTATCATAAATGAGAACAGCATTATTCCATGGACTGGGGTCCACAACTAAATGAAAAGATGACCAGTTGAGCCCAAGCATTCATCACTCTCTGCTTCCTGACTGGGGATATAATGTGACTAGTCTCCTGTCCTTGCCACTAAGATGTCCCTTAAACTATAAGCCTAAGAAAACCACATCCTTAAGTTGCTTCTGTGGGGTACTTTTATTACAACAAGAAGAGTGACCAATACAACGTGCCTCCTTTTCCCACCATTGTCTCAATCCTGGCATCTCTTGGTTTCCATTTCATCATAAATCAGTTGGAATAAATTTGCCCCAGGCTCTATGTGTAGAGAATTTAGTTAGTTTCAAGGAATATTAAAGAACTGATTATTTGTATCTTCTGAGAAATATACCTTGAAATCTGAATCTCCAGAGTGATAGGATTGGGGATGGGGCATTTTAGAGTTAATGATGTCTTTAAGAAAGATTGCTCATAATAGCTATTTTGTATTAAAAAAGAACTTGTTGACATGTTAATTATGTGATCAACTTCAAGAAGGTATCTACAGAATCTGTGGGTACCTTCATCTTAAAGGTTTTAGACTTCAGATCTATGATAAATAAATATATTTTATTCATAACTGACCTGATTCATGGTATTTTATTACAAAAGAGAAGCAAATGAAGCCAAGACATGTTTTAAACTTAGAGACGTTTTCCAAAGAGAAAACATATGTCCTTAAAGCATCTCAGGGAGTGTGCTATTACACTAATAGGAGAACATGATTCCCTCCATCTAGACCACAAGTCAAGCTCACCAATAAAGACTAGATTAAAAAAAAAAAAAAAAAAGCTACCAGGTCAACCAAAGTAAAGGAAGAAATCTTCCCTAATTTCCATCCATCACAATGTGATAAGTGGGAGATATTAAAAATGCATATAAAGGCAAAATATTTGAACAACGTATATTGTTAGTAATTTATGCCGATTTTTCAAAATATAACTTAGATTGGTCGCAGTAACCTTCATGTTCATTTGTTCCTTGGTCAGAAGAGCTAAAACAGGGGATCAGGCTTACAATGTTATTGAGGTCCTCAAAATAAAAGGCCTATGTAGTAAGAAGATAAGACTTCTAAATACAGTCTGAAAAGGAAAAAAGAAAAAGAATTCCTAAATGTTAGCATTTCCTTCCCTTCTAGGCTCCGCCCCACGGTTGCCTGGCAACAGCCAGGTATGCCAGACTCACTACAACATGGGCTGTCAGGCTGTTTGTCCTCTCCTCCTTATGCTCTTATTCTCTTACTCTCTGCCCCTTTTCTCCTTGTCGCCCCTCTCCTCCTCTCCCCCTCTCTCCACATCTTCCTGCCTTCTCTCTCTCTCTCTCTCTCTCTCTCTCTCTCTCTCTCTCTCTCTCTCTCTCTCTCTCTCCTTCCTTCCCAACCACCCTTCCCATGCTTTAAATAAACTCTATTTTATATTAAATACATCCTACGGCTGGTACCTCAGGGGAAGGGATGCCTCAGCATCCCATCTGCCCCAGAAACACCCCCTTCCACCTCACCATACCGTTCCTCTACCAAACATATCCTGGCCTCTTTTCGTTTTTATAAAGCAAATCTCTAATTGACACAAATCTCAAGTGATTTGTTAACTATATGTGGATCTGGATATCTTGATTCTGTTAGTGATAAGTTATTTGAAACTAGTAAAAGCATTTAATTTCCTGCCTTCATTTATACCACTGAAGGCTGTATTCTTCCTTAGATCTCTTTGTGAATATACATTGCACAGGAATTTGCATAAGAAATCTCATTCAAAATTGTAACAAGATGAAAGAGCGGCTTGTTCTGATTCCTTAGAACCCATCTTGCGTCCCACACCTGAGTGATGGAGAATATTCAAATAAATGGAAAAAAGCAGGTATGCCTGACCATACGCAAACAAAGTGAGATAATATGCACCATCTTTAAGCTAGCTTCACCCTCATAGTGGGCAAGCTTTTAGGGAGGCAGATGAAAATCATTTCACTGAATGCATAGAATACAGAAGCTACACAAAAAATCCTTCTGGTGGATGAGTTCTGATGTCAAAGATGACATCCTCAGGGCTTTAGTGTTTAATTCAATTCTAAAGGTTGCTATTATTCTCTGATCTTTATAAAGTCACCCTTTATTATTAAGAAAGCTGCATATCAAATTAGGAAAAGCCATAAAATATTGCCAAGTGTCTAAATATCTGGTGAATATTTGTTTATATTTTTTTGTCACCTAACATCTATACTGTCCTGATTCCTACAGTAATGAAATACATTAATTTTTCTTTATTACACAGATATTAGAAAGACAATCCCTATCCCAATAGCTTAGGAATAAAGGTAGAGAATGGGAAACTGACAAAACAGATCAGCAGACAAATTTCTGAAGCATTTGAATCCCAAGTGTCCTGTGGTAAAGTGAATGCAATGCAGGAAGACATTGAGGCCATGTTTGATACATAAGATGTGTTTTCTGACATCCATTTTCTTGCCTTTTTTAGGGAAACACTGAAGGTTTTCCATGGCTTGGTATGATTTGACAGTTCTCTAAATGTTCAATGATCTATCATGAAATCACCTGGTCTTTGGGCTAGAGATAAGTTATTACTTATAACCAAGAACCTTAATTAAAATATCTTTCTGGGGGAGGTCCACAATTAATAGCAGTTGCTGCTCACATTTTGTTTCCAAGCATTTAGAGTTCAATTCCCAAGTACCCACATCAGGCAGCTCACAACCACTTGTAACTCCGGCTCCAGGGTATCTGGCAAACTGTTTTGACCTCTGTGGGCGCCTATTATCTTATATATTCATATGTACACACACACACACACACACACACACACACACACACACACACACACTTTATAAAGGCAAATATTTAAAAGTGATGCTTAGTATAAAAACATTCCACAAGTTAGACTGAAATTCTCAATAACACAGTAGTGAGCAAGCTATACACCATTAATGACACTCACTTCATCTGTGAAAAAAAAAATTGTTACTTTTTCTCAGCTACTATGTAGATTGCTTCAAGGAGAAGAGACCATAAGATTGCAGATGAATTCTTTACTGTGTGATCTCCTTAGAGAGCTAGGGAACAATGTGACAGCTGTCTGTAGAGGAAATTTCAGAGTAATAGATTAGAGTTGTCTTGTTTCTGATAGTTCTGGACCAAGCAATTGTTACAGCAATGACTTCAAATGCTGATACATATTTCAGAGTCAGCAGACAAAATATCCAATTATATTTGAATTTCTGATAAATAAATATTTTACTCACAGTATGCCCCAGATTTTGGAGGGAGAACACTGATGCTAAAGCATTCTTACTGTTGATCTGAAATAAAATTTAAGTGTGTGTTCTGTACCCTTATTTTCTGTATTTGCCTACTTTAATTTGAGATTATATGAATTCAGGAGTTCAAAAGAACTACAGCTAAATTAGGGAAAAATAACATGCATTATTGCTATAGGTAGATAAAAAGACCTGAAAGAATAATTAAGTTTATAAGATCCCTGAGTGATCAGAGAGGTTTCCTTCTTTGATTAAAATAGAAAAAGTTGTAGTATAATCAGCTGTTAAGCTCAGTCCAGTCCTTTGTGTGGATTACAGACAGACACAGGGGAGAAGACCATGATCAAAGAGATAATGAGATAACATGGCTTAGAGATAAGAAAAGAAACAACTGAGTCAGAAACACAAGTAATTAAGTGAGTATATGTTCATAAATGTTGTTAAGAATTGATATTTATTTTTATCTTTATATTTCTACTTAAAATTTTAATACAACATATTTTGGGCATTTTTCTCTCCTCCAAGTCATCCCAGATCCTCATCACCTCCATGTCCATCCAACTTTGTTAGTTTTTCTCTCCCCCTCTTCCACTGACTCTTCTAAAACACACACACACACACACACACACACACACACACACACACACAGAGTCCACTAGGAACAACAACAATAACAAAAGTAAAACAAAAGTGTGGAGTTCACCTTGTGTTGAACAACCACCTCTAGACATGGGGTCTGCTCTGACATGTTGACATTGAGTTCAGTAATGCTTCATTGGAGAAAATTGTTTTCCCTTTGCCAGGAGGTATCTATTGCAAGTAGCTTCTTGGTTAGGGGTGTGACCCTGTGTCCACACCCCCCTTTCAGTACTAAGACTGCACCTAAACCTGTGCAGATTTTAGGCCTACTGACTCAGGCTCTGGGAATATATATCAGTCTTGTGTCTGGCAGATGGTTTTTACTTGGAGTTAGCTATCATCTCTAGCTATCATAATTTTTCTACCTCAGCTTTTGTGTGGATCCCTGAGTCCTGAGGAAAGGAGATTGAGGAAGAAAGGTTTTCCCTGAAACCCCTGGCCTATCTAGTCTCTGGTTCTTGCCAACTTAGCAATGGCAAGCATGAGCTACATCTCATTGAGTGGGCCTTAAGTCCAGTTTTACAAAGTATTTGGTTACTTCAGTAACATTTGTGCCACTATCTTACTATTATCTTTCAGGCAGGTCACTGTTGTAGGACACAGGACTTGTAGCAGGATGATAGTGATGATTATCTTTCTCTTCTAGTAGCATGAAGAATATCTTCTAATACCATGGGCACTAGTTAGTCAATAAGGGTGAAATTTCTAGCTAGTCATCAGCTTGACTTCTCCATATTCAATTCCAAAAGTGTTGTCTATCAATAGATCCTTACAATCACATTATGGAGAGAAACCTATGACCTTGGTATAGCCTTTGATATTTAGGCTTCCATGGGACCGTTTTGGCCAAGGACCCAGCAATATATAACATATACATACAGGCTTTACTTGGTGGCATAAGATGTCTAGTTCGGCTATTGTCTAGTTGGAGTAACTATCTTCCATTTTATATGGCAAATTCATTTATATATATATATAGTCAGGGGTGATGCTGTGTAACACTGTTAGTGTGCCTGACTTGAAGTTTCTGTCTAAGTTCCTGTCTTTACCATCCTCAATGTAATCTATGATTATAAATGGAAATAAGTCCTTTCCTTCTATAAAAGCAAAATAAATATATGCTTCCACCAATTTTCTCCCACAGCATTTTTAAAATGTGTTGGCATCGTGTTAGTTACATTTTTGTTGCTGTGATACAAATTCCTTGACAAGAGCAACCTAGAGAGAAAGGGCTTATTCTGACTAACAGTTTGAGGGAATCACTCTATCATGATGGACAGGGAGAATTAGGAATGTGCTGGAAAATCATTGTTCCAGGAACAGAGGAAGATTGATCACATCACTTCCATATTCAGAAAGCAGATATTAATGAACATTTATGTTCAAATAGCTTTCTCTTATTTATGTTGGATATCATCATGGCATATAGAAGGATACCAGCCCCCAAATTTGTGGTTTGTGTGAGGGTGAGGCCCTCTATTTCAATTATCGTAATCAAAACAATCTCTCACAGGTGTGCCTAAAAGCCGGCCTTATGGGTGACTCCAAATCATGTCAAGTGGAAAATCAATGTAAACCATCACAAGAATTTATATCATCCTTCCCATTAGTTTTCAGGAAAAAAAATAATAACTTAAAGGTTAGGGGAAACTGGCCAATGTTAAATAGCTATGAACAAGAATTGCTGGGATTTTGCATAGTTCTACCTTAATGTCATCTATACAGAGAACAATCAAGAAAATACAATTATTCTTGGGTTATTTCCAAATTTATAAATACCAAACAAAATACTGTATTGATTGCTAAATGAATACCCCGTTACAATTGAAAAGCATTACCACAAGTTAAGGATGATGGATTTTTACCCCCAAATTTAAAAAAACTGATGATGAACATCATTTCCAAAATCACGTGCATCTCATAAGGAAGACCAAATATTAAAATACAGAGGTCCCAACTCTGTTCTTATACCTCCCCATACTCCACAATGCAATCCCCTCAATGCTTCCAGTTTCAAGTAAAAGCCCAGGCCAAACATCTACCAAGAAACAGTCTTTACATTAAAATAAAATAATAGTCTCAAACTAGTATTTTCACTCTAGATGCTAGAGGGGTCAGTGCTTTGTTTTGTTTTATTATGTGGAAAGCATGTGATATTTGCAATGAAAAGTGAAAGGGAAATGTCTTTGATCAATAAGTGAGGTTTGAGGAAGGGCCTGACTTCTAAACCTAGCACTTCTGACAGTCAAGTTCAAAGGAGATTCTAACATTGAACTGACCTCACAGGTGGTCGCAATGGCATTTGCTTGATCTGCATCGATCAATTGAGGGTTATTATTTTTTTTCTGGCTCTGACTCTTACCTTGTGACCTTGGACTAGTCACTTAACCCATGGGTCTTTCATCAAGCTAAAGAATTCTCTACAACTTTTCTCCTGAGCCCTTTTCCATGATGAAAAGAAATGCCAGGTTGCTGGGATTTTGGCAGAACTCATGCCAACACTCCCTAATTTGTTCCTCAGAAAAAACTGTCTTTATTATGGAAAAATTATAAAATTCAAAGGAGAAAAGAATTTGGCTATAAGCCTGCCCACACAGTAACTTTCCCAAAATGTTACTTGAAAGAGGCAGCCTTCCGAGACATAAAGCAGACAGGCACTAAAGAGCTGACTGTGAGCAGTGAAGCCAGCCAAGGAGTCCTTATCTTTAGCCCAGGCTTCTTTTTAAAGGGTGACATGCAAAGAGTTACGAGTTCAATTGTGTTACCTCCCTCCAAATGGAGAGATTATTATGAAGTCATAAGCATCCAATGTCTCAGCATGTGCTTTTATTTGGAAAAAAAATATCATTATAGAAGTATGAATGGTACCATTAGTATGGATTCAATCTATATGCCTATTATTGTTACACAAAGAGGGAAATTTAAAAATTTAGATATAAGGATGGTTACACATGGAAGGCATAAAATGTAAAACACAGTGGGAGAAGGTAGACATATTGATGGAGTAGAATATGTACAAGCCAAGGAAAAGAAAAGATTGCCAACAAACACCAGAAGCTGGAGTCAGAGGAGAGCCTTGAAAAATTGTCAGGTAAAGCATGGATCTCCTACTGCCTTGACTCCAGATTTCCAACTTTCATGATTGTCTGAAAATAAATTTCTCTCATTTTAACCGACACATTTGCTTTCCTTTGTTTTAGCAATCCCCAGAAAATAACGCAGCAAGAGTGTCCTGGTTTTCTAAATACATCTAATTTGCGTGAAGAGCTGAACTTGAAATGAGCTCCCAGTTTCTATGGCTCAGTGTGCACATGCATGCATGCAAACACGTGTGTTTATTCACATACATGTGCAGTTACAATGACTTTATTGCCTGCCAGCTAAACATACATACACACACACACACCCTCACACACATGTGAACATACACACTCAACTCCTGGTTTATTGTATTCCATGTTAAGTGACTTCCTATAGGCTTTGCATATTATTTTTCTTGTTGTTGTTGTTGTTGCTGCTGCTGCTGTTGCTGTTGCTACAAAATAAATAACAACTGTAGGGTTGGTTCACTGATAGTAGAGCCCATAAAGGTTCAACTTAAGGAAATTGAACAGCTACAATACATCATACTATGAAATGAAAAGCATGTTATCGCAAAAACATCTAGATAATATCAAGTGCAAGGGAAAACAAATGTGCCCATGTCTGTGTGCTTCCTGATAGATATCACAAGACCTATATAACACAGGAACTTTGGCCTAGGGAATGGTATTGCCCACAATGCATTGGGCATTCCTACATTGATTAACAATGAAGACAATCCCCTATACACTTGCCTGCCCCTAGGCCAACTTGATCTAGACAATCCTTCAATTGAGGCTCCCTTCTTATGAATCTAGTCTTTGACAAATTGACTTTTAAAATGTATCTAACAATTCTATAACATTTTAAAATGTATCTAACATTCTATATCTTAAATAATATTTCTCTAAATCTGCCCATTTTCCCTGGAATGGGGTGAAGACTGAATGCCTCAACATTTTATTGTGTGAAATGGTTTGTAAATGTTTGTTCTTCAAGGACACCACACATGTTGGAAGTTTAGTCTTTACTATGAAACATTAAGATATGGTGAAGCCTTTAAAAGCCAAGGCCTAATGAAAGAAAGGTTAGTCACTGGGGATTTGCCCTTGGAATGGAATGCTGATCTCTGTGAATAAATTTGTTCTTGTGAGAGCAAACTACTGTTAATGAACAAGACTGGCCCCTGAAACTCTCAGGCTTCCTGGCTTGCTATGTAATTTCTTCTGCAGTTCCTTCTGCAATAGTGATCTCGTCTACTATAAGACATCATTAGAGACTAACAAAAACTTCTTTTTTTCACCCTTAAAAGCTATAAACCAGGAGATGGGGGAGGGTAGTTCAGTCAGTAAAATGCTACCACACAAGCCGAGAATTGAGTTCAATTTTCAGAACCTATGTTAGAAAAAAAAAAGCCAGCTAATTCTTGAAATCTCATTGCTAAAGAGGCTGAGACACAGATCACTTGGGTTTACAAGCCATCCAGACTAGTCTAATCAATGAACTCTTGGCCAAAGAGATGATTCTAGTTGGATGGCTCCTGAAAAATGTCACCTTGGGTTGTCTTCTGTACTTCATACATATCACACCACACTCATGCACATATATGTACAAATACACACCTGCATGAACAAACACATACACACATATCCTCTCACATAAAAGCTGTGACGTAAATAAAATGTCTGCATAGTAATTAACATAGTATATTTTGTTATAGCAACAGAAGATGGACAAACTTCAGGCAAGGTGGAGACAGATCAGAATTATTACAGTTGTTTTGAGCAATCACCAACTTGGCATAGGTGTCTGGGAAGAAAGTTTTTTTTTTTTTTTCTCTCTATACCATGAACAGATTAGTGTTGTCCCTTCCTATGCTTAGATGAAGATTCATGGAAAAGAATACTTGTCACACAAGGCTGAGAGCCCAAGTTTAATACCAAGAACTCATGTGAAAAGTTGAACAGGTTTGCATGAACCTGTAGCAAGCACGGGGTTGTGGAAAGGAGAGGATGGTAGAATCAGTAGAGCTAGATGGCCTTCAGCCTGGCACCAGGGTCAGTGAGGGTCTCTGTGTCAAGTGAATGAGGCAGACAAAGATAGAAGTGGCCACATATCTCATCTTTTTTGGTTTCTGCATATGGGTGTGGGCTCTCACATACATGTACATAAACACACATGTAGGTTAGTTCCTTTTCCCAAGGGGTTGTGTCATGCTGTCAATCATGTCTAAAGTGATCCTTACTTAAACCAAATTCTGACTAAAATAAGAAAGATACTAGTAGAGAGGGCAGGGGAACAGCTATTGACCCTGTAATCTGAGCAGTTCTGCAGTCTGACAAAGTATCTTCCTCTCATTGAGGTCGTGGATGATGAACGACCCTGATAACCACCCCAAAAATCCTTTCCCCTGTG